>JASEVX010000007.1:58078302-58113302 GCA_031761405.1 Serripes groenlandicus
TACTAACTGTTATACATCCTCTCGTTAATAAAAATATTTGTTCGGGAGATTAACGATTTTTTTTTTATCTATTGAACGTTTTTATTATTTTAAACGATATAAGTAAGTAAGTAAGTAAGTAAGTAAGTAAATATTTTATTAAAGTGACATGTGTACATGTAACATAGTATACAATTATAGAAATTTAAACAAAACACCCGCCCCAATGGACCTATAAGTCACCTATACAATAGTAAGTAATATAATTTTCACGTGAAATTAATTTGGCATTACTAACATCATCAATCAATAAATAATAAATGTCAAACATTTGCATAATATTATATGGATTGGAATGAGACTAGTTGTATAATGCATTTCTTCTTCTCATATAAGATTTAACAATGTATTTAGCTACTTTTCTCGGAACGTCTCTGATAAGATATGTAAGTTTATCCGCATCACTCAAAACATTAAACTGTATATTCGAGAATTGATCATTAAAAACGTCTGCTCTAATATCATTGTAAAATGTACACTGAGTTAAAAAATGTATTTCATCTTCAATTTGTTGTTGATTACAAAATGTACAAAGTCTTTGCTCCGGGGGCTCGCCTACGTATCGTCCTGTTTCCACTCTTATCGGTAAAATACCACATCTGAACTGAGCTAACAATGAATGTTCCCGTTTGTTCAAGTTTAAAAGTACATACTTTTCAGTTTCAAAGGTGTCTTTAAAAGTGATGTATGTTCTTAATTTGGCAACCTTTGTTGCGTCTGCCTTCCAGATATTAGAATAGTAGTTAGCTATATAAGTCTTAACTGTATCAATGGGTATAGGAGATTTATTTTCAAAATAATTAGTCAAATTTAAATGAGACATAACTGTTTTTAAGTCACTACACCAATTATTTTGACACTTATTATAGTCCATGTTAACAATATAAGTCTATTCCAATATCGGATCATCGATACCCAACGTCGATAATTACTGGGTAGCCATCCTGTATCAGCTGTAATAGCAAGTTTCGGGGCAAATCTATGTACGCCAAGGAAGTACCGTATAGCACGATACTGCACGTTGTCGATTGTCTGGTAATGTTTGTACCCCCATACAGACGCACAATAATCTAAAATCGGTACAACACAAGATTCAAATAGCTTTTGATAATATTTAAATCCAAAGTCTTTATAGTTGTGTATTTTGGATAAGATTTTACCCAAAGCACGACCTGCGCCTTTTGCGAGAGCGTCACAGTGAAACGAAAAATTGTTTTTATCATGAAAAATAACACCAAGATACTTATATCTGTCAACTGTTTTTAGAAGATTATTACCAATCTTAAATCCGTGGTTTGATTGAACAGCTCGATTTTTCCTGAAATGCATACACTTACTTTTGTCTGTGTTTATAAGTACTCGCCATTTCTTACACCAACTGTGAAGCGTATCTAGCATAGATTGTAATTTTTCCTCAGAATCGGCTATTATACAAATATCATACGCATATAGGAGTATAGATAATTTATTGCTGCCAATATCTATGCCAAGGTCAAGGTCATTTATTTATTTCACAAGGTCATTCGCAAAGATCGAGAACAATGTAGGCGACAAGTTATCTCCCTGCTTCACGCCAGTATTACATGAGAACCACTCAGTTAGTTTATTATTTATACGAACACACGACGAAGATTGGGAGTAGATACTTTGTATTGAGTTGTACATTTTACCGTCAATATTATTAAGCAAAAGTTTGTAAAGCATCATGTCTCTGTCTATGAAATCAAAACATTTCCGCAGGTCAATAAAAGCTGTAAGAACGGAGTCATTATTTCGTATTAAACTATTGAGTGTAAACACGTGATCTTCACATGACCTGTTACTTCTAAAGCCATTTTGTTCGTCCGCAAGTATATTATTTCGCTTTAAGTACTTGGTGATCCGTTTGTTCATAAACGAGCTGTAAAGTTTACTCACACAATATAATAGGCTTATGCCTCTATAATTCATAGGTATACGTTTATCCGTGGTACAATCCTTGATATAAGCGACAGTAACGAAATTGATAATCTAATTGTAAACGACTTAAATCTACAAACATTATACCTGCTCTTGTTCGCTGATGATATTGCGGTGTTTTCTACGGATGCTATAAGCCTGCAGTTACAATTGGATAATATCCTACCTAGAAAATATAAAAAATGACAGATTAAGAATTTGTTTGACAAAAATACGATCATATCGGATCATAAGCTAGCTGTTGCCGTGACATTTGTAGATATACAAATGTTGCGAGAAATGAAAGATACTGTGAATTATGCAACACACTTTCATTGGAAAGTGAATACCACTTTGTCTTGACATGTCCCTCATTAAGAGATATAAGAACAAACCGTATTTTCCAACATTGTTTAAATTTTCGCGATTAATGTCAACTTAAAATATAAATGTACGAAGTAATTAATGAAGCTTAAAATAGGAGGAGGGATCTTATATCGATATCGATGAATAGTTTTTTTATGCATGTGATGATATTTTGTTGTCATGTTTTTTGCATGTTCAATCATTTTGTATGTATTTTGTATGGCCAATGGCACATTTAGTACCGACTACCTTAATAAAATTATTTGAGTTGAGTTGAGTTTAATTATATTCAATGCTCGAGATAAGTTATGACTCCTTTTACGACGACGTTTTCAAAGTGTCTACAGTCAACAAGTTTTTGAAAACATAAGATACTAGACTGCGCGATTGCAGATACTACATAGTTATATGTCATATGATTGATTGTTGTTTTACGCAGCTTTCAACACTTTTTCAGTTAAATCTCGGTGTTTCCTCGGTAGGTTACCAGTACTAATGGCCCCCTTATCCTGTAAGCTATTCGTAATTCGTACCTCGCAGTCCAGAGCACCAAGGACGGCAACCATTACTACCATTTCCAAAAGCTTTGGTATGACCCGACCGGGGGTCAAACCCGCGACCTCTCGCACCCGATGAGGACGCCCTTCTACTACAACTCCGAGGCAGTCATATGTCATGTGACTTTAAATCATAATATGTAAATTTATACCCAAATAACGATAACAATGGGCCGGTGTGGACATTTTTGTTTTTATATCGTATTGTTAACCAAAATATGTTTTTAGACATGTCACGATAAAAGTGCTGAACTGGCAGTACATATTGAAGAACAGTCAATTGGAAGTCATGAAAATGTACAAAATTTGGCTTACTGGGTAAGTCTACCAAGTAAAAATTAAGTGTAAACGATCACTATTTAGACGCTTTTTGACGCATCTGCAGCAGACAGTAAATATTAACACGCAATGCTGTTTTAAATGATTTGGAAGATGTGTTTTTAAGTGTGAAAGATGTTTTATTTTCAAAAGTATGCATTAGAAGAAAAATAATATATTATATTGTAGACACCATCGGAAAGCTGATTGCTTTGACAGCATATGTACAGTGTCTAAGCATCGATATATCGAAACTTTGAAGATTTATAAGTGTTATTACAACATAAGGTAACCGAGAGCAATTGTGTAATCTCAAGCGATATTACAAGAACCTAGTTCGTAACTAGAAAAATGTTTATACAAATCGATAGAATATTTTTTTTCAAAGCCTCTCAATGATATTTTTGTAGAAAATTAATTGTTTAATTATTTACGCCGCTTTGATCAATTTTTTAGTCATATCACGGTGTTTCCTGGGTAAGTTACCAGTACTACTGGATTTATCCTGGTACCAACCAAGTAAAGCCTGAGTGCTAAGGGGGGTTGCCACAAAAGAAATAGTATACCATGAACAAGGTTGTTTAATAGAGGTTTTTTTTTATTGAAGGTGTTGATTTTATCTTACATGCTAATTGATAAGCCGTAACATTCACTCCGGGTGTGTTTCAATCAAGCATGAGAAGTTAGTTTTATGACTTCATTGATTTGTTTGGTTTTATTTGGGTGTTACGCCTTATTCATGATTACTAAGTTGTTTCACGGCAGCAGTTTACTCATTCATGATCCCTGTGTGTGTAAACAAACACGGACTAGGCATGGAAATGTGCCTTGCCCAAGGGTACTCCATTATGGCCGCCGTACTACGTCATCATTTGGACAGGAAGTTCAAATTACTGCAAAGAAGCGGACAGTATACTGTTGCCTTGCTTTTAAGATGCGGGTACGGACATTTTACCGATATTGCATGATGGTTTTTCTTTATTAACAATCTGAGTCCGCCGTAGCCGAGTGGTTAGCGAAGGGGACTTGGAACCGGGCGTGCAGTGTTCGATCGCCAATCGTGGCGGTTGACCTCTGTCGATCTGATATAACTGACAAGCTTAAACGGCGCAAATAAAAACAAAACCTATAGCATAAGAAATGTATTAGAATGTGTCGTTTCAAGGCATTCTGATTTGTTTAATTGAGATTTTACGCCGTTTTCAGCATTATTCAATTATATTAAGGCGACAGTTCACTTATTCAATATCCCTCGGTAAACAAACCAGTACTAGGCTAGAAAATGTACATTGCCAAAGTTTAATACATTATAACTGTTGCGCCGCGACTTCGGATCGAACCCGGACCTCACGGTTTCAAATCCCCGACGCTTACCACTCGGCCACTCAATGCATTCTGGCATCATAGTTCTGGAGACGGCCGCGCTGTTGTAATGGTAGAGCGTCCGCCTCGGGTGCGGGAGGTCTCGGTTCGATCCCCGGTCAGTATCGAGTTTTTTGCTGTTCAAGTCCGTGGATGTTTCTTTCACTTCACACAGTGTATGTTGAGAAATGTACAATATTGTGTTTTTGTAGCTGACTTCAAGGACAATGAAGAAGTGAAGAAACTTGTGCTACGTGCTTCGGCACTGCCACTTGTCCCCCTAGCCTCCGTCGAAGATGTGTGGTTCCAAACTCTGGAAGAATGTGACAATGACTCGGTGCCGGTGTCTAAGGTTAAGGACTATGTGACTGAGCAGTGGGTAGAGGGAGACCGCCGCTCCTGGAATCATTACGAGAATGCTGGTCCACGCACTACCAATCATGTTGAGGGTTGGCACCATAAAATAAACAACAACTACGACACTGCCATCCTAATATTTACACAATGATAGACCTGGTCCAGAAAGAGCAGGCTGCTAACGAGGCTAAGCCGTTCCAGCACGCCAACGGTGGAAAGCAGCGACCAAGGAAGCGGGTATACCGTGACCGTTAGCTTGACGTATGTCGATGCTGCTTCTCACTTAGTCACATTAAAGTGAATATGTACAATATGAGTTAATATATGATTTAAATCCGTATATACAAAAAATATATATATTTTGTGCTATGCATGCTCATATTTGTGTTTGTCTTATACATGTAAATATCTATGTTTTCGAATTAATGCTTATAACTCAAAATAAAGAATATCTATCTATATGAAACTAGGACTAATTAAAGGTTGGAAAAGTGGGAACACACCATATCAAATATATATATATATATATATACACAGTCGACGTCGGTAATGTTGATATTCCGATATGTTTTTGTTGTCCCAAACCTACCTCTTCTTTGTTTCATATGGACATCGGTGTTTAAGTAAGTAATAAATTGTTTATTATTTTGACATATATTACAAAGCATTTATAATATACATTTAACAATTCTTTAACAAAACAATTCTTTAACAATTCTTTAACAATTCTTTAACAATTCTTTAACAATTCTTTAACAATTCTTTAACAATTCTTTAACAATTCTTTAACAATTCTTGGAATTCTTTAACAATTCTTTAACAATTACTTTAACAATTATTATTAACACCGGCCACATGGGCCTATAAGTCACCAAAACATATACATTTCATAATATCATACACATATACAAGATATATATATATACAAAAAAGTGTTTATGTCAACATCGGTAATGTCGATCTTTCGTCTATCTCGATGTGATTATCCTGTCCCATGTGATACCATTCTTAATTGAAACATGTCTTTATCACGATACAAAAAATGTGGTAAAATCCTTAATTGAACCAAGCGTATATTGCCGCTATAGGACGGATGTGAACAACAAATTGATAAACAGGAATGTGTCATTTTTAACGGTTTGACGTGAAAAAAACCCATGTCTCAACAGAATTACACAAACTTGTGTCAGCTTGATTTTCAGCGTGGTTGTTTGATTTTAATTGTTAATTATCACTCAGACATTTTAAAATGTCACTACATACAACAGTGTTTCCTATAAGTGCATTTGCCCTGACCGATATAACCACCTTTCATGTACATGTATATAAATATATATAATAAAATACTATGAATAATATCCGTCATAGTTGCTACTTTTTGAAGCGTATTAAATTCCGATTCCGGTATAATCTATCTCCGACTTGGACTTAGACTTTTCCCAAAATAACACTACCGGCCAACTTCTGATACAGGTAGGACAATTCCCCTAGATTGTTATGCCGAACTCCGGTTATGACGATATTATTTCGATGTCCCTGTGAATTCGACATAACGAGAATCGACATATAAATACATTATATATGAGGAAACATGTTTGGCAGCTTATATAACTTCGGAGAATATCATTCGGTATGTATACGACCTGTAAAGATCGAGATCAGCATGCAACTAATCTTTATCCTTTGCTATCGAGTCGCAGAAGCAACTATAAAGTATAGATTTTAAAAAAAAGTGTAACAGGATGACTATAGATGTGTGGAACTGTATATATGGAATGTTATGTTGTAGGAGCGATACATTGGTTCGTATTGTACGACAAGTAGTGTGGAAAAATCGACATCTTACGGGACCGCAATTGAGTGTGATTTCTTTCAAGAGTTAATCACGATACAACTTGCGGTACAACGCAAGTCTATCTCAAAAGCAATATTAAAAACATTTTATTATGACGCACATAGTAGTATGGCCTTTGGTAATTTTATGCAATTTGTTCATTCAGTATAATTCTTTAAAAAGGGCGGAGCTAACTTGTAAATAATTGGTTTGCAGATAAAGATCACTGTCCACCTTCAAGATCAATTCACAGTTTCAGAGATTTTTTTTTATTAAACCTAGCAATATGTTATTCTGTCGAAGTCATGGGTTAACACTTGCAATGTTTAATATCGGTTTGATATTTTGGCAAAAAATTAAGTTTGGTATTTTTCTTTTCTTGTTTTGCTACTGACCTTATAAAATGGCATTTAAAACCACATAATCAATATTTAGTGAGGTCGTGGAATGAGATTTCTTCTTTTTATTTTGTTTCGGATAAAAACTATTTTTGCCCAAATCTTTTGAAGATTTAAATCAGAAATACATAAATATTCTTTGACTGTTAAAGACATTGACGTGTTACCAAACATCACCTCAAAGCCGATTATCATTGAACCAGTGTGAATTTAGCTTAACTTAACCCTTTCCAACATATTACAAAGCTGCAGCAGACGATTTGAAACATTTTAGTTTTTTACTGATCTTTTTCTGCTAACCATTGATTGTTCATGACGAACACATTCTCCTATAGTTACAATGTTTTAACTTTGCTTCATTCTTAGATCTGTCTATATATATATATATGTGATATGTCGATGTGATATCTTAAGAACCCAGGTGACAGTTCACAAATTGACCATCACCCCGTATAAACACATGTATTTATATGTCTTCGCCAGGACAGTCGGGAGGAAAGCGTTGTAATTACGGATTGCAGAGGTTATAATTCAACGCGGTTTTATTAGACTGTTGAACTGACATTTGTAATTTGCTTTATACTGGCGTTCTAGGTGTAGTTTCTTTTGAGTTAAATCAACGATTAAATAGAGATCAACAGTTGTTGAAGACCAACTTAGAAAGTCTCTATTCTGAAATGAGTATTCGAGGTTTTGTTGAACGTTTTATAGGAAGCTTGATACATATCTATATACATGTAATTATTATATCGTTATATCTCTTAACCCGTGGCCATGAAAAGAATGGCCATAAACATTTATATTAGAACGTTATTCTAATTCGATATTTACATAGTCTAGTAGAGTTGTCTCTTTTCAGTGTAGCCTTTCTTGTAATTCCACTGATATTGCAATAATAGAAACACTTTTCATTTATTGTTGAAATGTGATTAAAAAAGAATGCATTAGCTATTGACCGACATTACACAGTATATTATACTCTACAGTGCATTGCTATGTTTATATATGAAAGAGAAAAAAACATTTTCTATATTATTTAGAAAAAACATATTTTGTTTTCAATGCAATTTCTAGCCATATCAGTTGGTTGAGAAAAGAGGAGCGAGGGCAAAATTACAACATTTTAAAACTCTATTCTTATGAAAAAGCTTCTCTTATGTGTTCCTTCGGTGACCCTCTTCGTAATTCCTTAAGCCATATTGATTGGTTGAAAGACATACTTACCAGGCGGCATCAGAAAATGGGTAAATTGAACTTTTAGCTTCAAATGATATCTCATCTAAATCCACTGGAAAATTGCAACAAAACTTCACAGGAATGTTCCTTCGGTGGTCCTCTTTCACATTTGTTCAAATATATCAATTATAAACACAACTTTTGTTGCTGCAGGAAGGGAGTAAAACGCTTAAACATTAAAAATTCTTCTTCTCTGAATCCGCTTGTCAGATTCCAAGATAATTTATTATAAATGTTCCATGAGTGACCCTCTACAAGATTTAGCCGTATTGATTGGTTAAAAAATATGGCAGCCAGACGGCAAGATTAAGTATCATAACAAATGTCCTCTATTGATAAGTGTCCACTCCTAGCGGTTTCATTCACGCTCTGCCTTTCGGCATAAAGCCATTTGGCGAGCTGCCATTGTTTTCTCCCTTCAACATTTTTATGGGGACTATTTTTTTCAGAATTTCTATATTTTACTTACTAATTTCTTCTTTTTTTGACTTTCGATTTTACTTGCCAATTGCTTAACATTTCTCCCGTATTCTGTTCTTATAATTGTACATAAGACTAATGTTTAAAAATATTGTTTCATTACAAAAAAGGTATATATATCACATGTTTTGCTTGAAAAATAAATATGTCTATATCTTTCAACGTGTATTACAATGTTTTGTATGAAGATCAATGGTCCAACAATCGTTTGATAGGGGGTCTCTGATTAGCTCAAAGTCAATCCGTTTTTTCGGTCAAGCTCGCCTCTCCCCTCTCAATCAAGCTTGATTGAAAGGCAAAAGCCGAGCCCGACCTAGTGTTTTGATAAGCCAATCATTAGCCGCCTCTCATTGAGTAAATCGAATTCCAACCTTCGCCCGTAAAGTTGTATAAGTTTATATATACATCTCCACTGGTACAAAGGGTGGAGTTTAAACACTGAATTTGTAAGAGAACACAAAAGTGCAACAGGATAAAACATGGTGTACATGGGGAAAGACAAGTTGTCTCTCTTCCTAATGTATATACTTTATATATACTGACGAGATAAAGAAACGCCTCATCAAAAGTTGGGGTTAATTTTGTTTTAAAGTTTAAATTTGAGTTGCAATCTAAGAAATGTCAATGTACTCTGATCGATATGACCGATATACCTAAATTCGTGCGATTTTATTCAGCCCATTGTTACATTCGTTTAACTGCTCACACATTGATCGTGTCAACCATGTGGTTTTATCGATTGAATTTTACACTGTTACATGTGCAAGTCGACACACAGCCATATTTTCAGACATTTTTTTGACAATTATCCAGTTTCTGATAATGGCGAAGATAAATTCCGAAAAGAGGGCTCAAGTTTTGGCCATGCTTGAATGTGAGTGAACGCAAGTGCAAGTACAAGTCGCTAGATGTTTTATCGTTTTAACGTCTCTCGTTCGACAATAGTGCGTCTCATTCGACGTGTCTGAGTCACGTGAACGTTTTCACGTGAACGTAGACCGCGTGTAACGTCAGTACGGCAAGAAAATTACATCCGTCAACGCCATCTGCGTGACAAATTTGTGACGGCTGAATCCACATCACGTTTAGTGGTAGGTAACCGTGGACGCCCCGCCCCGTATGTCGATATACAGTCAGAAATCGGCTTAGAGAACGGGGAGTCATCTGCCGCACGCCCTGGATTTGGATTTGAAGCATATGAAATGCTGTCCAATAAATCATCAATTCTCTTAAATGATCAATTGTGCGAATGGAATTGTTCTTTTCTAATTTTTAATTACGGTTAACAAACTATTGTACAATGAGTTAGTATGAGGCGTTTCGTTATCTCGTCAGTGTATGTTGATATATTAAAACATTTGTCGTTGGGGCAGACGACAGAAATGTGTGACGTCATTTCCACGATAGGTTTAATAGAAAACAGCATAAATATATGGGTAGGAGGCCATTTATTGTGAATTATCTTTCTAAGTACTAAGCCAGCGCTACAAAAAAGTGCAATTTTAAAAAATAAAAAGTTGGCAATTAACATGTGTGAAAAACTTTCCAATGAGGGAAGAATTCTGCTCTATTTTTAGAGTCGTTGTCTATTTATAGATGTACTTTAAAATGTTGTGACTATGCAAGATAACAGGTATATTTTGTCTGTCATCTGGCAATCTAGGAGATATGTATCCAATGCAAGAAAAGGAAGTCTGGAGTGCTTTGGATGGAAAAAGAATGTCATTTATTGACATTTGCATACCTGACCCCTGTATGACATTGGACAGTTTTGTCCTTGCTTCCCTGTTCACCATACACTGTAACAGAACATGCTCTGTGGTTTTTCGTACACTAAACTTTGGGCATATAGGATAATCGCCCAACATGTATTGACCAATGTTCCCTGACAATAAGTTGTTATTCAGTCTGAGGCGCGTCACACACTTATAAACCATTTGGTTGGTTGAATAACAGTGTGGCGGTCTCTCAGACTGATTCCTTTCTGACGGATAGGCTGCTTATGTTGTTGTTTAGGAAGCATTTTTGTCATTTTCAGCTTTTTATTGTTTCTAATGACAGAATATATTTCGGTTATTGCCAGGTGAATGTTTTCACCCACAGAGCTGTTCAGTCCGTTCTTTGCCGCCTTATCTGCTAACTCATGTACTGGTTAATCGACATGAGCTGGACAAACACACACACTTAACCTTTATATTATTAAAATGGGACTTATCATAAAGTGAGCTGATGTTTTCTATAAGATCAGGCCTAGAATTTCTCTTCCTTCAGTTGATTGACTGTAAGGAAGAGAGAGAGAGAGAGTCAGCCGAATTGCTACTTAGTGTGGTATGTTTAAAATTGTCCAGTTTAATGCAAATTGAATAGCGGTCGTTCGGCAGCATAGATTGATAACTCGTCGCTGAGTCTATTGTTGACTTTTATGTTTTTGGACGGTATAACCATTGCTGCCGCATCTGCCTGATCTGTATCTTTACTACCGTCAGTATCTTTCCTTAGATGCTCAGCAAACGTTGAGACGATGTGATCATTTGTTATTTCTAAATTCTTGGCTGATGAACACTCTTATTGAACCCCAGACTTAGGGACATGTCGACTACAGGATTAGTTAGAGTCAAAGGTGACAAAAGGCGCGGTCTGAAGTCTGCCACATTGCATTCATGAATCTGATATTCTTCGGCCAGCTGTTGGAATGTGTCTCCAAATATAAGCTTTGGGTGCTTATATTTGGATTTTACGAGAAACCGGATCCTATGATAGCGCTCACATGGTTGCAATGTCTGCTTTAAACTATAGCCCAGTACCTGAGGGTTTGTTCTTCTCGACGAAGATCTAGGGGTTCAACACCGGCTTCCTGTTCCAATTTATGGGATGGGGTATTGGGAAGAGCTCTCAGAACTATAGTTAGAGCCCTCCGTTGGATAGTATTTAGTCTCTTAAGATTGGATTCGTCTTCAGCAATTTAACCGTTTTCTCAATGTTTTAAATGTTTAAGGTAGAACGCGCCTCTAAAAAAATATTCGAATTTCCTCACGAAATTTTGCATCACCATAATACAGCATATGCCCAATAAGATTCTGTTCTTACTTTTTTCGTATCTAAAACAGTTTTTAAACTACGAGACCTCAAAGTATACCACTGACGTCACTTTTTAGACTTCTCTCAAATGTCCCACGTTAAAACAACAACAGCTGATAGTTTGGTCAATTTTAGGTTGATAGCTGCGAAATTATATCACGATTTGCATCTTAAAAATACCTTCAAGTACATGTAATTTTCTTCTTTGTGTCGTACGTTTAAAAAGATTAACGCGTCTATAACTTCACTTTTCAGGAGCGAAGTGACGTTGTGTTTCGCGTAAGAAAATGCGCCTTTCTTTCATTAAAAAAAATTCTGTACATTTAATTATTGATTTTGTTTAATCTATTCATTTATAATTATACTAAAAATTATTTGACATCAAGAAAAGTATACCTTACCGACTTCGTTTTTTCATAATATCAATTTATCTAACCCCTACTGTAGTGCATAATGGAGCGTGAAATGCATTAAAACGACAGGTTTGCATCGAAAGCTACTCATCAGAGATCACTTAACTTGAAGAAAGTTACCGAGAAACATCAAGCAAATAGAGAACTCGATCATTTACCAAGAAAACGTATTGTGGACAAACAACATTTTGTCCAACATTTTGCAAAAAACTGTCAAAGTTGTGAAAATTATTTAAATATCGCAGATTTTGTAAAGGAAAACACATTCTGTTTAACTAAGTTACAATTTCACTGCCGGTATTGTCGCGCTGTGTCTGCTATACATACATGAAACCGATCGAAAAGAAGGAAGGGGTCCTTTACAAATAGCATCAAGGCATCCTTCAGCAAGGTAAAGCATTTTTTATTATCTTACTTCATGCATTTTTATGTAAGGATATATGTGCATATAACCATATAGCACAACACTCTTTATGAGAGAAAAATAATAACTTTCGTTGCACATGCATTTTACCGGGAATTAATAATTATATATCGCCGGAGGACATTCATGAGCATCCTTCTCTCAAATTTAATCATGACTGTCTCTCCTATTTGTTAACCACTTCCAACATACAGCAGATAACTTTTGAAAATATCGTGGCAAAAAGTGAAATTGCTCATTATGAAAATGTTCTATATTTCTCACAATAGTTTCGCAATATTAAATAACTATTCTTTGTTCTTTGAGTATTTAAATGTTCTATTCTTTTCCGAAATGTTTTGAAACTTTTAAGAAGCATATTTATTCATTTGTAAAGGAATCTAAATACATCCTATAAGTTACTCAATTAAATTCGCAATTGTTTCGCCTCGATACATTGCGCCCGGTAAAATGCAGACTAACATAATTCTCAGTTATAGGTCTACACCTGCTGTAATAAAATTCTTACCATCTTTCAGAAATGTTGACCTATTCACAAGATGACGAATGGTTTCCACCAAATCACTTTTTAAAGAATGGAGCGAATAGTTGGGCCGATTGTAGAGACAAAGGCACGTGAATCTTGGGAAAGGACGTGCGCTGGAAAACACTTTGATGAGATCGGCTACCCTTTCTACATTTCCAGCGATAGACGATTCACGTTGTTATTATTAATTATTTTTTTATTATAATTATGATTCCGGTCAAACGAAATTTAAAAACAGGCATGTGTCATTTGCATTGCCCCTACCACGGATATGAGCCATGTCCGATATCTGTAACATATTGAGTCTAATTAATGCATTAATTGTGTTAAATAATTAGGGTAAAGTAAACCCTTTCCCATTGTAGACGCGTATTAAAACATTGCAATTATATTCAATAATGAGACTTACATTTATAGAGAATATCCATATGTTTTACTAAATGTTTTCAAAGTCGTCTGCTGAAGACATTTTGAATTTTATTCTAACGGAAATGTGTTTAAAAAAACCAATAGACCTCCCACTAATTACGTTGTACTTATTCTGTTTTTAGGGATTTCAAAGGAGTGGGGATATTTCTAAAATCAATTCTATATCTGTCGTTGAATAAGTAAATAGGACTTTGTCTTTTGATTAAAAAATAATGGTGTAATAAGCTATACTGAAAAGAGGCTTTTTTTTAACAGATGAAGTTGACTTTCTGTACGAAACACCGTTCGAAACACAACAGCCTTCCCACCGTCTTAAAACGCCAATGTAAACTGACACTGCTTAAAAGAAAACTGGTATAGAGCCGGCTTGAACTGATTGGGAACATAATGGTCACATTACATGTAAGATATGTTTTTAATTGGTGTACATGTACATAACAAACAGTTATTTATACATGTGTCTAATAACATAATTGCTGGCATGATTGCATGAGAACCGTACATATCAAAATCAGTCAGTGCTTCCGGACAGTTCGATCAGGATTCACACTTTGTCAACGTGAGTATATTCTGAAAAGACGGAACAGGCGTACAAATTGATCTGAATCCAAACTTTTAAGAAATACCAACTTCTATCTTTCACCATGCATTGACGCATATAACGTTTGAAACGTTTCAGCTCGATCTTGTTCGATTATAAGGCTGTTCGTACATTGAATACCTAACACTTGTACGGTATTTCTGTCATTGATATGTATACGTCGCAGGCCACGACACATTTGAGTCATATATCAAAAGAAATTGTACGTAGGCTGGCACCGGGTGATTACGATGACGTGAAGCAAAGCAATGCCTATTATTCAAATAAGGTGTCGGTTGTCAATTATCACATTGAAGAATCTGGTAAGATTGCACAATAAAATGGGTGTAGCACTATGCACTGATGGCCTCGTCCTAAATTCCCTTGAAATTATTCAGATAAATCTATGCCAGGGAAGGATTTTGTTGGAGGCCTTTACTGCCAGCTAGAATGCAGCTTGGTTTAAGCGGTCGAACAGCCTTACCGGTAAGAAAATGATGACTACTATTTATTCGTTTATTTAATATTTGTTTTGCAATGAATTGAACATAATGTCCGGAAATCCTAACCGTTATGTTCATTCTTTAAATAATTATGCATTTTACCTTAGTATTGTTTTTACGAACTATATTATCTCAATACACAGAAATGATCATTTTACGAATCTATGGACATCTGCGGGTATGTACCTTTTTATTTCTTTGCTATAAAAATATTGTTTGCTGTTTAATGCAATCCAGAATGTTGTTTTGAATTGTCTACCTAGTACAATGCAAATGTATAATCCGTTGGTATATTTGTATAGGATGAAAATGAAAAGGGATCAAATATATTTTTATTTAAACCACAATAAAATATGTGCAATATTGTATACATGAATTATTTAAGGTAACTATGGTAATCATATTCGACATCAAGACTCATATCCAGCCGACAACCTCTGAGGTAAAAAGGAGAAATGTCTTATTATATTATTTAATATTCAATAGAAATAGATAATTCTACTTTCTTTAGTAGAGAGTTTCCATATATTGCAAAACTATTTTAAAATGTATGAACTGCTAAAAAGTTTCCTGTGAGAAAGTGTAAAGATCCTAGTTTACTATTTGTTTGCACTTATATATGATTGACTAAAACGCTCTTTATAAACCTTTTCCATTTCCACCTCTGCAGCATACTTCTTATTAAAAATAAAACAGAAAAAACATGATTAAAAATACTAAGTTTTGTTCCTCTACATTTATAAATATGGTGCATGTATGAACTCTTATATATATATATGATGAAATATAAATTGACCGAGGATGGAAGTCAGGATTTATTTTTAATATGAGCGATTGCTTATGTTGATGCAATGTCTTCAAAAGACCATTGGATGCCGCTGTGGCAATAACAGTCGATAATGAGGAACGTATGGAAGCCCTGGAGAGATTTCTTACTTCAATACTTCTTACTTCCATACTTCTAACTTCATTACTCCTAACTTCCAAACTTCTAACTTCAGTACTTCTAACTTCATCACTTCTAACTTCATTACTTCTAACTACATTCACTTCTAACTTCTAACTTCATTACTTCTAACGTCATCACTTCTATCTTCTAACTTCATTACTTCTAACTACATTAACTTCTAACTTCATTACTTCTAACTTCCAACTTCCTTACTTCTAACTTCATTACTTCTAACTTCATCACTTCTAACTTCTAACTTCATTACTTATACCTACATTCACTTCTAACTTCTAATTTCCAACTTCCTTACTTCTAACTAGTAATGAAGTTAGAAGTTAGAAGTGAATGTAGTTAGAAGTAATGCAGTTAGAAGTTAGAAGGGATGAAGTTAGAAGTTTGGAAGTTAGAAGTATGGAAGTTAGAAGTATGGAAGTTAGAAGTACTGAAGTTAGAAGTAAGAAAGTTATAAGTTAGAAGTAATGAAGTTAGAAGTTAGAAGTGAATGTAGTTAAAAGTAATGAAGTTAGAAGTTAGAAGTGATGAAGTTAGAAGTAATGAAGTTAGAAGTAAGGAAGTTGGAAGTTAGAAGTAATGAAGTTAGAAGTGAATGTAGTTAGAAGTAATGAAGTTAGAAGTGATGAAGTTAGAAGTAATGAAGTTAGAAGTTTGGAAGTTAGAAGTAATGAAGTTAGAAGTATAGAAGTTAGAAGTATTGAAGTAACAAGTCCCTCCAGGGCTTCCATAGGAACGGGTTTTAACATGTTGTGTTTATGGACATTAAGTGAAGATAAAACTCGCATCTAAATACGAAAATAAAAACATTCATGCGTGAACTGTAAATGTTAATACATTAGGGTGAGGAAAGCGAGTGCTCTGTAAAATAATGATTTATCAAATCGTTATACATAATGTATTGATGTTATGCTTTGATAACAATCATCGTGTTTTCAAAAGCATTATCGTCGGTATAAAACGCACATAAATTGTACATAAAAGTGTTTAAGTGTTGTATTGAGATGGTTTCTTGTTTACAATCCCGAGTTGTTATGATATGGTTGACATTTCACGCCTGATTGTATCCGACTGTTTATTTTCATCTTTTGATATTGCAATACAACTTATACATAATGGAGTGTGTATACTTGGGAAAAAGAATAAGATAACGTACATAAGCAGTGTGAATCTCCGGTTGAATGCGTCTTATGTTTCGCTCTGGTAAGTTGCTAACTGCCTTTTACCTCTTTAGAGCAAATACCAATTTCCTCAAAACAACATAATAATTCATTGCATAATCTGTTTAATCTGAAGAAATTGATTGACATGTTTGTTAAAAAAAAATTCTGAATCAATAATTGTAAATTTAAACAAAAAATGTCAAAAACATCATCTCGAGTGTGTCTGCGTTTAAGCAAGTGGTAAAACCTTAAATAAACAAAATGTTAAAATGATACCAGTACTGAGTGTTTCGTCTTTCGGGGTATGTAAAACTGAAAATGTCAAAAACTAAAATGTATAATACTTATAATGTTTTATGTATTGAACGACATGTCTGTATGGTTTTTATTTGACTTTAAATAATACTGTCTTCGATCGGCTAGCATGCCACCTTGCTTATGATATTTTTATGTTCTGACCTTTACTTATTTTAGCATTGACGCAGCTCTGTACTTTTGTTATCCCCTTACTTTAGTGATGTATTGCCTCATAGCTTGTTTTTCGGCGATAGCTGACTAACGTGGGTTTTGACCTAGATGTTAAACAAATGATTTAGATTGTAGACCAATCAAATGTTGTATATAATGAATAATGTCGAAGAAATAAAGGAAGTGAAACGTTTTGATTGGTTCATAGTTAAGTTGGCGATCCTACCAGAGGCACTAATAAGAGAAGTTTTAAAATGATATGTTCTGCATACTAACCTTTAAGTGTTTTCCTTAAGAAATAAATTTCAGTAAAAAAAAATCAGTGAAAACGTAAGAAATATAATATTTAAGAGCAAAATATTAATTATTTTTGATAAGTTTTCAGTTATTTATCGTCAATTGAAACTTGTACACCTCTTGGGATCCTCGCGTTATCTCCAGTCATGTGACATATTCTCGGCCTTGAACGTAACAACATAATGTCGCGCTAGTGTAATGGATGTTGACTTGGATTGTCAAGTGAAAGGTCTGTGGTTCGCTTCCCGGCAGAGGCAAGCAAAAAAAAAGTTGAAACAATACTTTACTGAGCACATCAGGATAACGGATTAATCATAAAATACTTCTTCAATTTGCACGATATTTAGTTCAGTGCCTAAAGATGTTCTAAATAAGAATGTTTTTTAAAAGCGTTTAAGTATTAATATAATTTATTGAAATCTGATTTCTTTATTAAATAGAAAGCATCGGATGAAAAACGCAACATTATGTGAGTTATTATTTCAAATAGTTATTATAACATTTGAAGCCATTATAGATATATTCTTATTTGTCCATCAATATTAAAACCTGAATAATTGGAATATAATATATTATTAAATTTTACTGCCGACTGAATAACATAACTGCAACAGGGACCATTGTTCCAGCTTACACATAACGTATATCTAGAATACACCTTTTTAACGTCATAACTGAATAGGTAAAGGGGTGAGATAAACTGATATTGTGAAAAAACGAAGTCGGTAAGGTATATTTTTCTTGATATCAAACCATTTGTAATAAGATTCTAAATAAAAAGATTTAAAAAAATCAAAAATTAAATGTACAGATTTTTTTTTAATGAATGAAAGGCGCCTTTTCTTACGCTTAACGCGACGGCATTTCGCTTCCGAAAAGTGACGTTATAGACGCGTTATTCTTTATAAACGTACGACACAAAGAAGAAAATAACAAGTACGGGAAGGTATTCTTAAGTTGCAAATCGTGATATAATTTCGAAGCTTTCAACCTAAAATTGACCAAACTATCAGCTGTTGTTGTTTTAATGAGGGACATTTGAGAGACGTCTAAAATGTGACGTCAGTGGTATACTTTGAGGTCTCGTAGTTTAAAAACTGTTTTAGATACGAAAAAAGTAAGAACAGAATCTTATTGGGCATATGCTATATTATGGTGATGCAAAATTTCGTGAGGAAATTCGAATATTTTTTTAGAGGCGCGTTCTACCTTAAAGGTTTTAATTGTTGCTTCATACACGGAAAGAGTTAAATAGCTTTTTATTGCATGTATATTTAAATCCCAAACTGTATGTGTTTTGGTTTTTATTGATAAATACAAAAGAAAAATCCTGACCAAAAGAAATCCTCAAATTCGTATGTGGAATTTCAAAAATCCTTGAATTAGTCCGTAATGAAAACATTATGTGTATGTTTAGACTAATGAAAGTCAAGAATACATTTGTGTTAAAAAATAAATTAATGCAGTCTTTTCCGGCGACATTGATGCCTTGCATCAACTTTCTCTTGTTTTACTATTGATAGCGCGATGTTACTGTATAGAGTCTAATAGTCAAGTTTGTGCAGCCATAATTAGTTGACTGTGTGTATGGTCAGCCTACCTTAGAATGCAGATGATCATAAACAATGAAATGCTTCAATTATATTTTTAAATAAAGGACATTCACTTCGTTGACAAGAAAATGCAAGTTATGATACATTTTCACTTGACCCCACCCCTTATGTACCAATATGCCCCTCAGTTGATAACTGTTTTTTCAACTACATGTACTATAATGTAAGTGTTATGCATAACTGCAGTATGGGTTTCCGGCAACATTGATGCGTTGCATCAACATTCTCTTGTTTTACTATTGATAGCGCGATGTTACTGTGTAGAGTCTAATAGTCAAGTTTGTGCAGCCATAATTAGTTGACTGTGTGTATGGTCAGCCTACCTTAGAATGCAGATGATCATAAACAATGAAATGCTTCAATTATATTTTTAAATAAAGGACATTCACTTCGTTGACAAGAAAATGCAAGTTATGATACAATTTCACTTGACCCCACCCCTTATGTACCAATATGCCCCTCAGTTGATAACTGTTTTTTCAACTACATGTACTATAATGTAAGTGTTATGCATAACTGCAGTATGGGTTTCCGGCAACATTGATGCGTTGCATCAACATTCTCTTGTATATCTATATAAAACTGTATTGACATGTAAAGTGTTTTCTTATATTTAAGAATGAGACCATAATTAATCGCAGGCAAAAAGTATAAAACGATCTGTATAATTCTGAAATGTTTCGTCCTACATATATTTAAAGGAGTTTTTAGATAACACCTGGCACTCGTAAACCTCGATAAGCGGGTAGATAAATATTGTACAGGTAATGTGGAATATGGATCGATATGAACGACAAGCATATTATGTACCGCTGTATAGCTTACGCACTCGTTTCTCTTCCCCGTATTAGTAGTCCCGGATAACACATATTGATTTCAGAATAATTCAGGTACCCTATCCTTTTTGCCAGTATTAACATATGATACATACCAAAAGCATCTGAGGAGCATAAACAGTGGCAACTTTAGTCGGACATTTATTCTGAATAGGATTTTAATGGGTAAAAAACCATTGAAAAACGTTCGACTCCGAGGCGAAATCGACTTAAGGGCGAATTACCCTTCACTTTCACGATTAAGTTTGGTAAGCTCTTCCACATATTTGGCCAAGTACACAGGTGCCCGGCGCACAAGACCATTAAACATATTATTTTCATTTTATTTCATCATATTATCATCAAACAATTCGTTTTAGAAAAAAAATATCTATATAATAATAACATTATATATAATGTTATTAATATATAACATATTTGTTTTATCTAAAAATACGTTTTTGTTGATTTTATGATAAAATAATATGTTTAAAGGGTTTTGTGCACCGGGCACCTGTGGCCAGGTACATTACTGATATTGCTATTATTGTACCCGGAAGTTCAAACTATCGGAAAATCTCGAGCCTTACGCGTCCTTACGTATGTTTAATGGATATGTTTGTAGACGTTTAACCAAATATTCTAATCATTACAGTTAAGTATTCGGTAGATTCGAGCTCGCGCTCTCTGGACATCGAACCATATTCGTGTTGTAAACATATTATTGGTTAGATAAACCAATTATAGGTTGCAGTAGCAACGTACAAATAAAATGGAGTACAAGGTCAACGGTGGGACTGATAAAATATACCCGGAAGAAAAGTAGAAATGGGTGAACAGTGCAATGTAAATTCAGTTTCAGTTACGGGAGTAAAACGAGACCTTCTTATCTTAGTGTGTTACAATACAAGTGTCAGACAGATTACGGGATATGATGACAATTAGAATAATAAGGTTGAAAATAAAACATCTATAAAAATAGGCATTACATTACTAAATTTTTACTTGTAATGCAGATCTACAGTCACATCTAGAGTCAAATATAGGTTAAGTGTAATTATAAATGTGTCCATGAATTTCGTCTCGAACGTCAAAGGCTAGTGGATTTATCATAGCGTGTGTTGGAAACGAATAACCGGAGTTTCGTGATCGTATGGACGATGTGTGGGTGAAAACTAAGGAGGTCGGACATTCACGTTTTGAACAGCATATATCAAACAAAACAAGTGAGTGACTAGATAGGACAAAAAAAAAGAATTAGGAATATAAACGTCTACGTTTATGTATTATTGTGTTATGTTCTTATGCTATGAGTTGATACATTTAAAAAAAAAATAAGATAAGAACAAAGTGCGTCGTCTAAAGAGAGGGAAAAAAGTGGTTATTTATTCAGGATAGCGTAACAACTTTAGGATACTATATGAACGTGCAATGTTTAACATTAAAATTAGGCACTGATTGATTAGATGTACACTATATACGTGCTAAATTTAAAGTATTTAGCTTCATGTATAAAGGTTATGTCTAAATAACTAAATAATGGAGGGGACATTTTACCTGTTCCTTGTATGTGCTGCAATCCAAGTGACTATGCCATTGAAGTGTGGACCAAATAATTTATGTTTATGTCATAAACAAAAACAGCCTAATGGTGGCATCGCGATGGACTGTAGTAATACAACAATACACCTTAATACAATTTGTACTTCCATTGCCGATTATAATGGTACCAGAATCACGGAGTTAGATGCCAGCTTTAACAACATGACTCGTCTGAATAGATCAAGTTTGACTGGATGTGAAAACATTTCCGTGCTAATTATTGCATCAAACCATCTGGAAGGCCTACAAGAAGATACCTTTATAGAGTTGACTAGCCTGACAAAACTTGATCTAAGTCACAATGCCCTGAATTCGATTTACATCAACGTGAGCAAACCTTTATTGAGAAACCTAAAACAATTAAGGTCGTTAGGGCTCAATGGAAACTATCAGGAGATGGGGCAAATCAGTCCCTCCTATCCTCGGCTATCGAACTTGGCGTCTCTTGAAACACTAGTGATGGATGGACTAACTGACACATCGTTTGGACGAGATTACCTTTCTTTGAATGGTTTAACCCACCTAAACCTTTCTGGAACGATTGGTTATTGTAACATGGGACATTTAAGAAACAGTACATTCGAAAATACGATTCGACTTGAGACAATAGATATATCCAACTGCAACCTTACTAACATTGATGCCGGCACATTTATGCCTTTGAGCAAATTGAAATGGATTGATCTGTCAGTAAACCGCAGATTGGGATTAAGAGTGTTGAGGAATGTGTCCTATGCTCTTCAATTTACACAGATAGATTTTCTTAATTATTCTGATGTACGTAACACATTTGGTCTTGGATCCGTTTTGAAGAACAGAGATGTATGTTATCTTTGGAACACGACATTACGATCGATGTCTTTAAACAGTAACAGGCTGGAACTTTGTGAGACAAATCTTCTAATTCTATTTCCGCCCACATTACAGGAAATTCATTTGGAAGATAACAAATTTACTTTCGGCCAGTATTTGCTGCAATCTGCTTGCCTTTCTAATGTTTCTCAGATATTTACTAACAATCAAAACCACATGCACTCACCTCTGCTTTACTCAAAAGATGTAGACGACAAGGATGATGTCGTGATTCCTTTATCTGAAGAGTGTCCCTTTATGTCAGAGAGTTATATGAGAAATATCAGTAAACATATACAAAACTGTCAGTATTTCGATTCAAACAAGATACGCTACCTTGCCTTCTATCTACCAAACCATTTTAAAACTTGTTATTTCTCAGGGTGCAACTTACAGTTCCAAATACCAAATCTGCCTCTTATTCCTTGGAACAACCACATAGAACACGTCGATTTTTCTAACAATGTTTTATATTCGTGGATTGGTCCTGTAGGCCCATTGCCGCACATAAAAACACTAAACCTATCAAGGAACTATTGTGATGAGATAGGTGATGATTTCTTTTATTATATGGGTTCTCTTGAAACATTGGATATCAGAAAAAATTTCATCGGCATACCGTTAGCTCGTGTTCAGAAAGGAACAGTATTCAAACATTTACAGAACCTTAAAAATATGTACATGTCAGTGAATGAAATCAAAATTCTTCCTCGTGACGTTTTTAACTATCTAATAAACCTTGAGGTTCTCGATTTAAGTTTTAACAATATTGATGAGTTCACTGTGTCTGTCGAGCACCTACATAATTTGTCCCGTTTGGATCTGAGTAACAATTCATTGCAAACGTTGCCGGAAGAACTAGTTGACCATTTTAAAGAGATGTACACACACCGGGGCATCAATTTTTCTATTAATCTAGAAGAGAACCGTATACGATGTTCGTGCAGCTACATACTGTTTTTAAAGTGGATGATGAAACATCGTCAGTTTTTTGTGAACTTTGATTCGTATAAATTCACAGATGATACAGGTGGACCCATCTCTCTGTCTGACTGTTTAAATAGAATAACACATTTTGACAAAACATGTCGTTCATATACAACGGTTATTGTTACTTGCACCCTAGGGTTGTCTGTGTTTTTGTCTGTTGTCATCGGTGGATTCATCTATAGGCATCGATGGAAACTTCGGTATTACCTTTATATGAACAAACGGCGTTTCTATGGATATCAAAGACTTCAGAATGAACATTTGGAAAACTATAAATATGATGCGTTCATATCCTATTCAGATGATAATATTGGTTTTATTCTAAAGGAGATAATACCGAATTTGGAGGAGGGTGACAGCGGTCTATCTCTCTGCGTTCACCAAAGAGACTTTGTGCCTGGAAACGCGATTGCCGACAACATTATAGAAGCCATCCACAGTAGTAGAAAGACAGTCGTATTACTCAGCAATGGTTTTCTAAAAAGGAAATGGTGTTTATATGAGTTCCAAATGGCACGAATGGAGACTATTTATTCTAGGGACGGAAGAGGATGCCTTATTGTTGCAATGTTACAAAATGTTCCAACAAAAGATATGCCTCTAGAAATGGTAGAATGGATTAAAGATGAATCATATATTGAGTTTTCGCAGGACGGTGAAGGCTATGAATTATTCTGGAAAAATCTTAAGGATGCCATTTTGGGCATACAAGAATTTGAATAAAGCACATTGAACTTCAAGTTGAATTTCTCTGACTTTCAGATGTTGTACTTTAGAAGTTTAATTCAATATGTCATAGGCTTGTGAATATAAATATTTGGACATGTCATCTAGTCTGCGTAGATAAAATTATCTTATATTTACCTTTACTTTGGCACACAAAGTAGTTTGAAAACGTATAAATCTGTTGTTTTCTTCATGACCATTGTCAACCCATCACTCTGTGTTTTTCTTAATGTGTTTTAGTTGGAGTAAGGTGTAATAGACTGATTTAATATGAATAACATTAAAACGTGTATGGTTCAAAGAGCAATTTTAACAATGATAAGAAATTAACGTTTGGACTGCCTTACCCGCAGCTAATAAATTTGATCGCAAAATGATTGGCTATAATGATTTATTATAAACAATGTACGATGATCTTAAATAAAGGTTCACAGGCTATACAAGCCTACAAAAGTATCGCTCATCATATAGCAATCTAACACATATATAGCTCAACAACACCGGCATTGGCTTCTTGTATCACAGAGGAGTGTCATAATTTGCTACTATTCAAGCTGAGATGAACAACTTCTCTGTTCGCCTAACTACAACACTATACTAAGATTATAATTTACAAAATAAACCCCGCCGATTTAACCGAAACCATAACCAGCTGTTATATTTGAGTTGCCTCTTAAACGGCCAAAAGCCCACTAACTCATTCCGTATAAATTTGCAGTACTTATACTAACCGATACTTGTTACGGACATAGGAGATCAATCAAAGTACAAGGCGTGTACATTAATACCACTCTAATTTCGCCACAATAATAAGTTGAATGAATTCTCATTGCAAATAATGTAAAAGTATATTCAAACTGGATGCCACCAGCATTGCATGCTTTTCAGATGCCTAGTGTCATATGCAATTGAATGTTATTTCTTTCAAGAGTTAATCACGATACAACTTGCGGTACAACGCAAGTCTATCTCAAAAGCAATATTAAAAACATTTCATTATGACGCACATAGTAGTATGGCCTTTGGTGAATTTATGCAATTTGTTCATTCAGTACAATTCTTTAAAAAGGGTGGAGCTAACTTGTAAATAATCGGTTGCAGATAAAGATCACTGTCCATCTTCAAGATCAATTGCTGTTTCAAAGGAAAAGTCCTAAAATTTTGTTTGATTTGGCCAAATATGTTAAATACGCTTTAGAAACAAGAATTAATTACATTAACAATGTGAAAAATGATTAGTATAACCTTACCAGTATTTATATAATTTATTGTTTATATATTATCAATCTTTCTTCCATAAACATTTTGCTTATTATTTATTTGAAAGGTGACATGTCATGTAAATTATTGTTAAATTTGTAATATGACTAGAAGCTGTAGTAGCTTATGTCAATAATAAAATATCTATCTATCTATCTATCTATAAACATTCACTTTTAGTTTCCTGATTATCGTTCCTTATTATCGACTTGTTTGTTTGCATTGACGACTTTGCATTATTCAGGAATATCCTACACGCCACTACGTAGCTCTTTATGGAATTTAATTTTATTTAGGTACATGGAGCTGTTTTGACTTAAACAGTCAGTAAATCTTTAGCATGCCAATTTTTGCTTACTAATGTAAATATAAATGTTATGTCAAGGTTTCAAAAATTTTAAAGTTGTTATTCTTTTTCTATTTCTTTTATTGTATTCTACTGGTGAAGGCGTAATTCCGAAACTATATATTATAAAATTATTAACTTAACAACAAGTGTTTGTGTGATTTATTGGTATAATTGCGATATCAAGGCTACCATAGTTGCAAATATAATCATATTGGTTGAATTACGATAGCAAAGCAACCATAGTTACAAGTGATATTTTGAAGTCACGTGATGTAAATGACTGAGAACACCACTTCTTTCATATCAGTACGCCAAAAGAAAATAGTGCAAACAATTCTAGAATTAATTACAAATGCAAACATAAGCAAAAGTCAAATTACCACTACGTTTGTACGACCGCCTGAACAAATCACCCTATGTAAATGGTAGCCCTTTGTTTCCTCTAGAAACAGAAATAGTAATAGTCCTTCTGACAAAGTAGGTAATGTTTGTGATATTTGAATAGCATTGTTTAGATCACCTGAGACAAAGGCTCAAGCTGATCTATTCTGATCACTTTTTGTCCGTCGTCCGTCGTCTGTCGTTAACTTTTAGCTTTAAGAATCATCTCCTCCTAAACCACAGGACCAGTTTCATCCAAACTTTACAGAAATGTTCCTTTCGTGGACCTCTTTCAAAATTGTTCAAAGATTTAAATTCCACTTAGAACTTTGGTTGCTGCGGCATCAGAAAGGGTGTAAAATGTCCAAACTTTAAAAATCTTCTCCTCTGAATCTGCATGTCAGATTCCAATATAGTTTGGTAGAAACGTTCCATGGGTGACCCTCTACATAGATTGTTCAATGCATACTGATTACATTCTGTGTAGAACTGTTGTTGCTGCGGCATCAGAAATTAAGAAAAATACCCACATTTTAAAAACCTCCATCTCCATAATCCATTTGTCAGGTTCAAAAATAATTTGGCAGAAATGTTCTTTGAGTGACTCTCTAGAAAAACTGTTCAAGCCATATTGATTTCGTTGACAAACCGGGCAACAAAGCGGTATCAGGAAAGGTGCAAAATGACAAAACTTTATAATTCCATTCTTATTATAGTTCTTGATAGATTTTAAGATACAAATGGCTTTTACTGATAAACTATTTCTTTAACTGAGTGTCCACTCCTTGCAGTTTCATTTAAACTCCTGATCAAATTTTCACAGCTATTTGCAGTTAAATATTTACTTCTAATTTACTATCATGGCCCTCTTGTTTCCACTTGCAGTTTCATTTGCAGGAGACAACTTTTCAAAAATATTGTTGCAAATGGAGACATAAATAGCAATATCTCCTTGTGTCACGATATTTTCTATGCTTTTCTGAAATATTCAGAAAAATAAACCTGATATATCAACCCTTACCCACATACAGACCCTTTGAGACGCCTCTGCAGCGCAGACAACTTTTTGAAAATAGTATGGGCAAATGGAAGAAATTGCTCGGTATATGTATTTTTGCTGACGCATAAATTTGGTGTGGCGTCAGAAAGGTTGAAGATTTGCCCAATATTTTAAAAATTATTCTCCTCTGAATTAGCTTGTCTGACACCAATATAATGTGGTTATAATGCTATCATTGGATAATTCAGAATAGATACTATCTGCATAATCATATCGATTGGTTGTTAATTACGGCAATCAGGCAGTATAAGGAAAGGGCCAAAATGACAAAATTGTAAAACTACATTTTTATGAAAGTACTTGTCTGATTTCAAAATAATTTAACCAGAACTGTTCATTCAGTGACCCTCTACATGTTTTATGTCTTTTTGATTGGTTGAAAGTCGTAGAAACCAGGCGGCTTCTAAAAATGGGAAAGTTAAAAGTTAAGCTTCAAATAACATCTTATCCTTATCGACTGGACACAAAAACAAGAAATATTCTTATGGCGGTCCTTTTCTTAATTATGTTCAAAGATATGTGTAGAACTCTTATTTGTGCGGTATCTGAGAAAGGGAGTAAAATGCCCAATATTCAAGATTATTGTCCGATTCCAGTTATTGAGTAGAAATGTTGCTTCAGAAACTCTCTACGAAAATTGTTCAAGCCATATCAGTTGGTTGAAAAAAGAGGAGCGAGGCGGCATCAGAAAAGGGCAAAATGACGATATTTAAAATTGTTATTCTTATGAAAGTGCTTTTCTTATTTGTTCCCTCGGTGACCCTCTTCGCAATTCCTTAAACCATATTGATTGGTTGAAAGACATAGTTAACAGGCGGCATGAGAAAAGGGGTAAATATACATTTTAGCTTCAAATGATATCTCATCCTAATCCACTGGGAAATTTCAACAAAACTTCACAGGAATATTCCTTTGGTGGTCCACTTTCACATGTATTCAAAGATATAAATTATAAACACAACGTTTGTTGCTGCGGCAACAGGAAGGGAATAAATTGCTTAAACTGTAAACTTCTTCTTCTCTGAATCCGCTTATCAGATTCCAAGATAATTTATTATAAATGTTCCATGAGTGACCCTTTACAAGGTTTGCTTTAGCCGTATTTATTGGTTAAAAACATGACAGCTAGACGGCATCAGAAAAGGGGCAAAAAAACAAAACTTAATTGGTTTGAAAAGATAGCTGTCAAGCTGCATGAGAATAGGGATAAAATGTACTTTGAGATTTTAACAAAATCTCTCTTGCCTGATGCATCATTACTTGTCTATCATTGTGAGTTATTAAGATAAACATGTCTATATACATCTTCTCTTAACCGATCACAATTCTATCTTTTCATACAATTTTACCTATCCTGAAACCGCAGCAAAATAAAGAAGTTTTAATGACCTAAAATTCTTTGTCTCTGTTTTTAGCTCACCTGAGCTTTGCTCAAGGTGAGTTATTGTGATCGCCTTTTGTCCGGCGTCCGTCGTGCGTCGTGCGCCGTGCGGTGTACGTCGTGCGTCGTGCGTCAACTTCTTCTCCTCAGTAACCAGTGGGTCAATTTGGATGAAACTTCACAGAAAGCATCCTCTCAATGACCTCACCAGAATTCCTTCAAATTTTTGGGATCCATGCAGAATTCCGGTTTCCATGGCAACGAAACGAAAAAAACTTCAAAATTCTTCTTCTCCCAAATATCGGTTAGTTATTTCGGTAACCGAGTACTCGGAAGAAAAAATAAAATATATACACAGTTGTGTTTCACCTATTGTTCTTTTCAATGTGTCACACGTAACTGACATGAGAGGTTAATTATTCACACCTCGATCGGCCAGTGTTTATATTTATTACTGCGATAGCACCAGCACTCGATGTTATTGATGATCGTTTGTTTGTGTAGTGTTAATCGAATTATTGTCAATTAAAGGACAGTTTGTTTTTTGAAAAAAAACTTTGATGTCTAATAAAGGCATAAATTATAAGATAATGAATTATTAATTATATTCGGCGTTTGTTTTGATAATACAACTATTTGGAGTGAGTGTGATACATTTGAATTGTTGTTTTTGTAAATTATTATTTACCAACACGATTCGAAGATTTAAATTTGAAGTTTGTAACACATTTTCCCCTGAGTTGGTATTTAAAGATATGCAGCTATATACATCTTTCATTCGACATATTATAAATTTGTTCATTAGGCTACGCTATTTTAATTGTTTGGTTTACTGCTCTGAAGAGCTCAGAAAAAAGATTCGGGTGATGTTTTTTCCTATTTATTTCTGTTGTATTACTAAACTTAAAACGTTCCTCCCCATACAGTTGTTCATTCAGACCAATGTAATCTTGCTATATGTTTACTATACATGAGAACTTTTTCTTTTAATTTCATAAATGCTTAATTTTGATATTAAATATCTTTAAACTTGTTAGAATTATTTGTATTTTTTGTTTATATACTCTCGTTTTTTGTTATCATACTTCTGCTCAACTTGAAGGAGAATAGACTTCCCTCTCTCCTTCCAAACGGTAAACCAAATGGTTTGAAGACTTAACTTTATCTCACGACTAAACTTTACATGCTGTATATCACATAGATCGTAGCATATAAAGTGTATAATCCCTACGTCAAAATGGACTCTTTTTGCTTTTGATAACATTTTACTATAGACTATGGTATCTAGGTGAGCAATAAAGGAACATCTTGGACTTCTTGTTTAAGATAAAGGTACATTTGGCCTTCTTGTCAAAATATTTACATCCTGTCCGTTTGCACAGGTTATTTAAATGTATTGAACTGCATCTGCTTCCCTTTAAGTCATGCTTTAAAATCATGCGCGGCGTCTTTGATGCTTAGCATCAAAATTCGTCTTGTAAGTAAACTAGAATGGAGTGCTCCCCGGAGCACGTGTATCACCTACCGGGGCCTTGTCAGAAGATTTTAATTTTTGACAGAAAAGGGGCAATAACTCTGATATAAAACATATTTGGATTATCCCCCCCCCCCCCGTTTGTGAACCCATCACACAGATTGATATAAACATTTGTTGACTATGACATAAAGACTCTTTGTAATTATTGAATAATGTTGAAAACATTATAGGAAATGGAGAAATAACTCATCATGACCATCAATCTAGCAATTTCTCCTTTTCCCCTAATGTTTGTTTTCAAAAGGCTTTGCTACAGATGCGTAAAGATGTGTCTGCAAGACGGAAACGGCTACAATCGTGATGAAGTACTAGACATTTAGGCTGTCAAAGGATGCCTGCCTCAAAGGATCGTCCCGCTTGTGTAGTGGTTTGAGAATACCCCTCGAGTGTGGAAGACCAAGGCTCAGAAACCGGTCGGACCATACCAAATACTTCAACAATATTAGTACTGGCTTCCCTCAACACGTCTGATGCACTGATACCTACCAACAGTCACGGTAATGAACACAGAAATCTCCATGTGGTATTTCGGACATTCAGTTGAAGGCGGGATTAAACAACCCCCATATCAAAACTATCAAAACATAAATACAAAAATGCTGAAGGATATACTTGTGGGGTCCTCATTCCTTAAGGAACACGAGGTTGAAGTAATTTTGCTCTTTTATATAAGTATGTATGCGACTCGATGATGAAGCAATATATCTTCACCGTCTTACAATGTGCAGTTTTGCCTTTGTTGCATAAGCTGTGGTCTATATTTATGATTTAGGTAAAGAGAGATAAATCATGTTGGTAGTGTTCGTGCTAGTCTAGTACCGGCGTACTGTGTTTGGTATGAACCAACAATGGCGACTAGATTGATCACCTCCCTTTATATATCGATGTCGTATTTATTTTAAATTACTAAATACACAACTGTTTTGCGTAAACTCTACAGTGTGGACTATTTCAACTTGATGTTTGGATGTTCAAGCAAACTACATTTTCTCTCACAGTTTAAAAGTTTTACCGGTTGGTCCAAACAAAGACTGTCTCTGCCAAAGGGCGCCATGCCTGTCGTAGGGGTGGTTACTCTTGGCTTTGTTTGAGCACAATACTGAGTTGCCTCCCTTTGACCACATAGGTTGTTATCCAGAGAGAGAGAGAGAGAGAGAGAGAGAGAGAGAGAGAGAGAGAGAGAGAGAGAGAGAGAGAGAGAGAGAGAGAGAGAGAGAGAGAGAGAGAGAGAGAGAGAGTAGAAGACTGTTTTCATGAAAACGGTTTAGAAAACAAATGTGAAAGGTTCAGAGTAAAATAGATAACTTACGAAGTAAGTACACATGTAGAAGATTATGTAGAAGATAAAGAGTCACAAACGAATTTAAACAAAGTTAACAGGTCATCTACTACTGACGACTTCTACCATCATATGCAACTTAAGACGGCATTTGAAAACATTGCGGAACATGAGTGCAACACTGTAACAATATGTGCAGGTCAGCCATAACACTTCGATGTCTGATGTGATCTGGTATGGAATCTAACCCGGTCATGCTATCATGACATCAGGAAAGTAACGAAGTTTTATGAAGAATAGAGCAGGATATTAGTAAAGCAAGAACGTTTACAAAGTTAATTGAGTGCAAAATTCAACTATCCAAGCGGCCATACTGTAGTGTCTGTGGGGTTTGTCTGAAAATCGACATATGCCGAGGGAGTATCTCAATAACCACTCTGACTAGGTTTGGTGAAGAGTTAATGATAAGTATTCAAGTAAAAAGCGGAAACAGATAATTTACGATATCATTAGTTAATGGGTCATAGCTCTGTAGTGTCTAGGGCGATATATGTGACTTCAAATCGAACTTGGTCGCTAAATTTTCCCCATATATAATGTGACCAAGTTTGGTGATGACTGATTAACGAATGAACATGTTAGAAATGGGACGATTTTGGGCCGGTCGCCGCCCATCAAATCGCAGGTCATCTGATAAAACAATCCCATCTGAAGACGAGCGTATAAAAATATCAAATCTCGAACAAAACAATTTCCAATTATCTCAAAATGGTTTCAATTCTGCACTAAAACCTTACTTTGTTTTTCATGACTTTGATATCTGTCATGAGATATTTATAAAGATACGACTCCAGAAGGACCATACTTTATGTGAGTCCATCGATTTGAAAAGGTACACCTTTATGTTCAGATCAGCCTGTTCATCTTCCCTGTCTTATCAAAATCTACACAATTTCACAGAAGCTTCTAACAGGCTCTTGTGTAACTAAATGTGATATTTTTGTGTGTATTTCTTGATAAGACGGTGTTGATGTACACAGGCTGATCTTAATCTACACCTTGTTAAAAAAGCCAACGTTTTTTACAATTCCAATGAACGAGCTCATTTTATATAATATATTACAATCTATGAGTTAACCCTTTTCTACATACAGCCGCTTTCTGACGCCTTTGCATCAGACGACTTGTAATGAGAAATTTCTCCTTTAGCCACAATGTTTTCAACTTTACAAAATAATTATTATTTCATTTTATCGAGAATTTCCATATCTTTGACTAAATATTTCCAAGCTCTTATGCTGCAGATTTATTTTATGTAGGAAACGATAAATGAAAATCACTAATCTTTAATTTATGCAGAAATTAAAAGTGAGATTGCTTTAGACTGGGAATTGCAATACAAAGGTGGTCTTTAGCACAGGTTCGACCATAGCTCTAATTGCGAAAAGTCATTATAAATCCAGTCAATCTATATAAGACGTCCCGCGAGAAAACAAACAGTGTGGACTCTGCGTAAAGTATCGACCCGGATCAGCCTAAGCATGACGCGTAGGCTTAAACGGATAGACAATTTTCGCCTACTGCGGGTTTTCATTTTCAGGAATCATTACTCTATACATATATCCCCCTAAGACGGAATGTGTCGGCCCGGATCAGTCTGCGCGCACTGCGCAGGCTGATCTGGGTCGATACATTACGCAGAGACCATAATGTTGGTTTTCTCGTGGAACGGCTCATATGAATACACACTTACTTACCCATTAATAAATGTTGTTTGATAAAGGGTTTAATATTTGTTTAGTTGGACCGACATGTTGTATTTCTGTTACGTAAACGGGTGTTAAAATCAATTCGAACTGCGGCAGGAGGAAAATGGGAACCAATTCGAAAGACTCCATTGTCTGTTATGACTTGTGCCCCGGACATATTTCAATACAAAAAAAGAGTAAGACTCCTGAACAATTGGAAAGCACACTTTTAGGGTAGAGTTAAAACACTTCAGGTAAAGGAGAAACCGTTCGTTTTAGCTGCTTCCAATTTTCTTGCATCTTTCTTCAAAAGTCGTTTGCTCTAGAAAGTCTTCAAATGGCGAGTGTATCAGGGTAAGAATTGATCTCACACCAAAGGGCACATAAGAAATATGTATCTTTGCACTGGTTCGAAAAACTCGAGACAAAGTTTTACAGAACAGTTTAAAAAATCGTAGTGGAAGAAATAAATTGCCTAATTGGGAGATGATGATTGATTTCCTTGTCCAACAGAATGAAATAAATTGTCTTCAGAAAAGGCGTCAGAAATCGTCGTCTGTTTTTGATTTTTTTTTTCATAAAACCCCCCTTTTTGCTCGACTCGTTTAACATATAGATTAGTTTGTGTATTCCACTTCAAAATCCATAGAAAATATATAAAAAGAAATCGATCTCGATCTCTAAAAATAGACAAAGCAGATCGATATTTATAATGTCATGTGTTGTTATATAGTTATACATGGTTTATTTTAACTCGCGAATGGATATAAAACTGTTTATATTTCTGAGATTTCTTCATTGAAACGTAGGAAAATGTATTCACCTAACAGGCATAAAGGTATTGTATTTTGAATTTTTTTAGCTTGTATTTCAATATATCTGTCTGTCTTTCCGTCTGTCTACCTTTTCAACTTTCAGATTGATCGTCTGTTCTAGCATACGGTTATACAAGTGTGCTATTTATATTATAATTAGTCACATAAGAATTTACGTTTAACACAAGCTATAAAGCCTGCTGCTTCCTTGGTTTTTGATATTGTTTTGCTCTGAAAAGGGAAAGTTATCATTCTTTCCTTAATCACAATCCATTTCCGTTGTAAACTTATTTTGCTGAATATTTTTGTCATAAGATAAATTATTTAACCCATTACCACTTACATTTTGAGCAATTTCTCCTTTGGCCACAATGTTTTAAATTCTCTTGAATTATTAAATATATTGAGATTTTCCATGAGTTTGTTTAGATGTTTTCTAAGACGTCTTTCTGATTAAAAATGGGGGACCTTTATTTCATGTTTATTAATGTATCATAACCTTTCCCACATGCAACAAATCTGTAGCTGAAGACTTTGAAAACAACTATTCAAATATATGAAAAATCTTTATAAATGATAGTAAAAGTATTACGAGCAATATGTCTTCTTTTGCCACACTGTTTTAAAATGCTGTCTGCTTGAAATGCGTCTGCAGGTGGGAAAGGGTAAATTAAAAATATATCATATGTCAATGCTAGACCATTATATTTTTTAATCTTTACAGAGAATTTATGAGAAATATGAGTGGAAATTTTAAAATAAATACACTAAGGCGTTGTGTCGTGTTATATTTCACTGTATGCTCTGGCGTTAACCCATCTCTTAATGTCGTTATTAGGTAAACAAATGAATAAACTTAATAAAT
>JASEVX010000007.1:58115802-58188835 GCA_031761405.1 Serripes groenlandicus
AGAGTACTCTCCCGTTGTGATCACGTGATTACCTCTGGTGCAGCAGACATGTTTGGATGGTGGGTGGGGTATTTTTCTAAAGGGACTGTGGTTTATCCGAGGAGAAATAGTAACGATTCAGTGGACAATGAGCGGACAGATAAGAACATTTATCCACACAGCTGGATTGGCCTTGTTTTTTAATCTATTGTTTAGCTCCGAGGAGTATAACGATATTGTAGGCAAAGTGTCGAATATAAACATTCTACTCAGTTACAACAGTCTGAATTGATTTTCTAATCGAAAGAGTAAGTGTGATTGCATATATCCAGAGATGGTGTTCTGAGCGGACATTCATCGCATAGACCATGCATACAAACAGCCATCTCCGTCAAATCGAAAGGGGAGTTATATTTAGGCCGAGTTGTCTTAAGACCAAGTTGTCTTGATACCCTTTAAGCCTTTCGCCCTTGAAGACACATTCTGACGCATCCGCAGCGGACGACTTTTGAAAACATTGTGACAAAAGGAGAAATTGCTCATAATGAACAACTTCTCCATTTGACACAATTTGTGCAACTCAACAAGATAATTACTCTTTTATTAAGAGTGAATTTTGACACTTTTAACTTCATGCTTTCTAAGTCGTCTGCTGCAGATTTGTTGTATGTGAGCAAATGTTAAGAAATCTCCATTCTTTTAAACGAATACATCCATTTAACAAATTCTTGTTTTTGTTTCAATTTCTGAACTGCATAAAATCATACAGAGAACGTAGTGTTGTTTAAACTTGTTTGAGTAAGGCTAAAAAATCCTTAATCTTTTATAACATTTTTATCAGATCAACCTGCGCAGTCCGAACAGGCTAATCCGGGCCGACACACTCCGTCTCAGGGGGATAGAGGTATACAGTAATGAATCATAAAACAGAAAATCTATAGGAGGCGAAAAGTGCCTGCCCGGATTAGCCTGCGCGGTATGCTTAAACTGACCCGGGTCGATACTTTACGCATAGTCCACAATGTTGGTTTTCTCGCGGAACGGCTCAATTGCTTTCGCACTCTTATGAAGAACAATGTGTATTCATTCTAATATTATGTTATATTGTTTGTCTATCAAGTTGTGTCATTGAGAGATTTCACGAATATCTTTAACATATCAACACATATGTTGGATGTTGTAAATGTAAATAATTCACACACAAACAGGACAAGAAGGTTTTAGCTGATGCTAATGGGGAATTATGGGCGTTCGTACCGAACGAAAAACTATAGCCCCCATCTGACGTCAGTATAGTGTTCGTGTTAAGTCGTTTTATATATATAACATAAAGAGAGGCTATTTATAGTTACACGTTCTTGTGTGGGTTTTCCAAAATGGTCACAAACAAAAACGTAGCCGTTATTATTATATTGTTTAATAATCATATAGAGAGACTTTTTGAAGTTACACGGTCGTGTGTGAGTTTATCCAAATGTTCTCAAATGAAAACTCTAACGTCATTATTATTATTGTTTATAAATCATGTAGATACACTATTTGTAGTGCATGTAGCTTAACACGGTCTTCTATCATTCTTTCCCCAAATGTTCTCAAATAAAAAACCAGACGCCTGTGATATATTCTAGAAGTATTTACGTAACTGAGAACCTCTTGTGTTGTAATTTTTATAAAAAAAAAACCATCAGATAATATGCTGTTATGTAAATTCAATGTGGACGTTGTATTACCCATAACGTGATATGAGCCCGTCCCACGAGAAAACCAACATTGTGGAATGTATCGACCCGAATCAGCCTGAGCATGTCCCGCAGGCTAACCCGGACAGACACGTTTCGCCTCCTGTGGATTCTCAGTTTCAGGAATCATTACTCTATACCTATATCTTACTCTTAATATGTTGATTGTTGGTTTCATGGACATGTTGTTGGAAACAGAGCAAGACTACAATGAGATGTGTAGTGGCTGCTTTAACGTGCCCCGTCTGTCTGGCTCCTCTCTTCCTCGGGGGCATCATTATCACAAGTATCTTTACAGCTTGAAGCGGCTAACGAGAATGAGGACGGCAATACACGTGCTGGGTTTTTATAGCTGTCAGGCTAGGACGTGATTGCAATTACTGTTCTGAACGCACTAGGGATGAGATTAGGACGTGGTCAGAACAAGTTAAACTGTCCTTGAAAGAGGTGATCGAGTTATGAACTAGTAAGAAGTAAATTCGATGTATAAGGAACGACGTAGAACTAGTTACAAATGAGTTCAAATAGACTGCATACGAACTTGGACTTCTTTGAAACGGTGTCTCCGGGAGGTGAACGGGCAATTTTACCCGATCTGAACTTGGATATAAACGATCGAGTCCCGGTAGCTCAGTTGGTAATGACGCGGGATGTCAATCCAGGGGTTGTGAGTTCGAATCCCGACTCGGCCAACTTTCTTTCCGACGTTTTACATTCGTCTTCCACCAATGGACTAAGTCTATGTGGAAAAGCAGCCAGTTGCCTGGGAAGATTGCTGTGTGGAGTACTGGTGTGCGAAAACCAGGAAACATATGAGTAGGTGATATGACTGAGAAATTGTTAAAAACGGCGTTAAACCCCAATCAATCAATGGATATAAACGGTCTGCAGGCGGGATAAAGACGAGAAGGAAGTATCGAGAACTGTTTATGAACTGACTAGGGTCGCATTATATTATGACTATATACATTGTCCGGCCGGAGCCATACGTTCTATCCAGACAGCAACCGATTATACGATTGATTTTAAGAATCGTTCGGACATTTTGAGAACTTGTTTGGTATGACTGAAAACGCCGTTTTCAACATTGTTTTCAAGTCATATCATATCGAGTCCCGTGATGAGCGGGTCCTGACTTTTGGATTTTTCCACACAATCGGCGCGAGTACTGGTTAAGTATCCAGGAAGCAGACATCGAGCGTGATTAATATAAGCTTAAAGCTTGTTTCGCAATCGATTTAAAATAAATAAGTTTAAACTAAGTCATATCATTGCCAGTTCACTTACCGATATGTTTCCTGGCTTATTGCGAAAATAAAATATTGTATCTTGTATCATGTATCTTGTATCTTGTATCTTGTTCACATGCCAATATGTTTCCTAGCTTTATCACAGATTAATTCACACAACAGCCTTTCCAACCTACTGAAAGCTTTTCAACATGGTATGTTAGTGGTTGAAGACGAATGATGCTTGTCGCGCTAACTTTCTTTCAAACGTGAAAACAAAAGGTGGAGACCAAGCCTCTCCATTTAACCCATTCCCTCATATAGACGCTTTCTGACGGCTCTGCAGCAGACGGCTTTTTGAAAACATAGTGACAAAAGTTGAAATTGCTCAGAACGAGCAATTTCTCCTTTTGACACAATGCTTTCCACTTTTAGTCATAGATTATCCATTCAATTATAGAGATTTTCTATTTTTTGACAAAATATGTTCACCTTCGTCTGCTGCAGAATTGTCGTATGAGGTAAATGGTTAAAGATCTTTCTCGTTTCTAGCCGCTGATCAACGCAACGAGATTATTTACGATAACAAACTGACAAGGCAACTGTACAGTTGCAGTCTGATCTAAATCGATAGTTAGTTTTCGTGGTGCATGCTTAAAATATATTTAAACCCGCGTCTATCAATTTGGGATCTTAATCCTTACCCTCATACAGACACATTCTGACACATATGAAGTAGACGACTTCTGAAATCATTGCTACAAAAGGAGAAAATGCTCATGATGAGCATTTTCTCCTTTTGTCTCAATGATTTCACCTTCTATTTAATCATTATACGTAAATTTATAGAGATTTGTTTCGCTGTAGATACTTAAAAGTTGTCTGCTACATATGTGTTGTATGTGGGAAAGGGTTAAATTAATGACACTCGACTTTTTGGCCTAAACCTTGTGCGGATACATGACCTTGGTATAACTCTTTCTCACAAAACAACAGATCTGCAGCAGACGACTTTAAATGAAAACGTTAAGTAAAAATAATGGAAACTCTCTATAAATGAAGGAATTCATATTGAATTAAGTTTAAAAAAAATGGTGGCTAAAGAAGAAATTGTTCATTAAAAGTTGATGTATATCGTTTCAAAATACTTTTTCTCAAAAGAGCTTTTTTAGAAAGAAAAAAAAATGCAATTTGTTGCATGTGTGATGAAGTCCACCGATTTACAGCTATGGACAATATACTATATATTGAAGGGAATATAGGTCGGATCTAACAAAGAGTGGGAGTGCATCTTTTATCTCTTTCCCACATTCGTTCGACATTCAGCTCACGAATTCCTGTCTACATCTGCTTAAGAAATAAGGGAAATTAATGATGGAGTGAAAGTGAAAGTATGAAGTGTTCTTCGGTTGACCCTTTCCCAACTAAAGACGCATTTTACGCATCTGCAGAATTCTTTTGGAAAAAAAAAAAGGAATTTCTCCTTTTGCCACAATATTGTCAACTCTATTCAATAACTATACTTTTATCTATAGAGATTTTTCCTATTTTTTCTAGCTGCTTTTATAGTCGTCTGCTGCGGATTAGTTTATTTGTGAAAATGTTAACACATAGCCCTGTGCAGAGCTCTAGATAAGAAGCTTTTTTCATGTTCTAAAATCCTTATTTGACATTCAAATCCTAATGTTGTGGGTACTCTTTCAGCGCCAAAAGCAATATTAAGGTTTTTGCAAACAATACTGATTCAGGTGAGTCAGCTCGTAACGAGCTGTCTCACCTGAAATCAGCATTGTTTGCCTTATAGTTATAAAAATATTCCAAACTGCTTTTACATGAGCAATGGAGACGCCCAATTTTGAACATGGAATAGTCTACTTTAAACAACTCGGCGCTGAAAGAGTTAAGTTCCTTGTCAAGGAAACCGGACATTAGTCAATTAGTACAAGATATACTAAGTGCCCAATGTGATCAACATTATCATTATGAGTGGTTAATGAGGATGCAATCGACTAATTTCGTCTGGTTCAGTCGATTGCATACATCAATCATCGCCTGCAAACGTGTATAACCTCTATGGTACAAGGATAGCTGCACATGCGCGATATTATTCGCATACAAATGTTTCAACGGCCCATTTTAGACGACACAATGACTCTATATACTTATGTATATATGTGTATGTGTGTATATATGTGTGTATATATATTCATATATACATATTGTGACTACTTACAATCTGTGTAATATTATGTAAAGATTGATTTTTTTAATTTCCATATCATTTTATGTATAGAAACTAGTTCAATTACTTTTTGTTAACAGTGTATTCAATTAATCTCCGAACGGAGGAAATAAAGAGAATGAATGAATGAATATTATTATTATTATTATATTATTTATTATTATCAGTATTACTGTTCCTATTATTATTATTGGTATTATTATTACGGAAGAATTGAAATGAATGCGGGAAAGGTAAAATGACGTGCTATTGAATGCACATCCAAAATTGTCTGTTTTGTGGTTTTATTTAACTAATAAAATTCAAATATTCTGACAAACATCTTGAAAAGTGTATGTGGAATTCACAAATCTTATAAATATTCCTTAATGAAAGCACTGTATACATACTAAGACTAATGATTGGCAAGATTATTCATTTCCATTACTGTTTATGATCAATAATTAGTTGGCTGTGTGTATGGTTAACCTACCTTAGAATGGAGATTGATCATAAATGATGAAGGGCTTCAATTATATTTCAATGAAGGACATTCACTTCGTTGACAAAAAAAAATGCAAGTTATGATACATTTTCACTTGACCCCATCCCTGATGTTCCAATATACCCCTGAGTTGATAACTGTTTTTTCAACTAGTATAATGTAAGTATGTATAACTGCAGTATGGATTTCCGGCGACATTGATGCGTTGCATCAACTTTCTCTTGTGTTGCTAGGGGACATTTAAAACTACTTGAACAACTTGACAAACCGGTGCACTGTGTGCATATCGTTATATTGACCCGGATCTGCCTAAGCATGCCGCGCAGGGTAACCCGGACAGACACTTTTCGCCTCCTGTGGATTTTCTGTTTCAGGAATCATTACTCTATACCTCAATCCCCCTAAGACGGAATGTGCCGGCCTTGATTAGCCTGCGCGGACTGCGCAGGCTGATCCGGTTCGATACATAACGCAGAGTCCATAATGTTGGTTTTCTCGTGAAACGGCTCATGCATGCCATTTCTTAAATGCTCCATTGAATAGGGAAGTCACTCCGATGTTAATTATAAGTAGAAAGGATTAAACTTTACGAAACGGAGTCCTTAATTTAAAACTCCGATTTTGTCTCGCGTTCCTTATCAGACTGTAACGTAGGAAACACTTCTCTGTTGTGTGTTCGTCTCTTCACCGCGCTTTCAACAATTCGCACACGAGATAATAAATATTTACGTGTTTCTTTGGACACTATTCATTCATCGAATTTCGTTTGGGAAAAAATCCATTTCTGTTTAAATGTTTAATAGTGTGTAGTGTAAATAGATGTGATCACATCGTCTCTTTTGTACTGGAGCAAACGATATTTTGTGTTGAGATTTAGCGTCCGGAATACAAGATGGTAAGTTGAAATCTGATACAATTGATGTTATTTCCGCTAAAAGTCATAATATCAGAATATCAGAATAATTTGTAAGAAGAGTTTAATTATGTAGCAGCAGTAACTATATATACGTTGGTAGAAATAGTAGATAAAAAAAAGCAGGGACTTATTGAATTTTAGAAGAAGTAGTAGTAGTTCTAGTAATTGAGTATGAGTACATGTATAAGTAGAAGTAGAACTAGTAGTATAAGTAGTAGTAGGTCAAATACGCCAAATTTATTCGCGGTCATGCTGATCTACAGCCAAATAGTCCTAAAAAACTTTGTTTGCGTAGAAATGAGTGTATACTATCACCAGAATACATTGAATATATGACAATGAGTTTAAATCCATTGTTAATATGTATAGGATTCTCTGGAACTGTTTGATTTGATCATTTTGTAATTTTGACCTTTTGTGAAAGTGAAAGTGGAGTATGTAAAACACCAGTTTAGGCGTCATGTGTTCAAAATGGTAACCATCTTCGCGGGGTGAATTCTTTCTCGCATAATACATGATCCCCCATTTTCTTTGGATTATTTTAAAGCCTAGATGTAACTCTTTTCAATGATATGGGGTGTTCTACCTACAGCATTTAGAACATGTGACAGTTGAAAACATTGCTCATCGAGACTATTCTTTTGAGTACCGACAACATAAGGAGTTTTGAAAATAGTGGTAATTAACATCAAATATCATATTTGTTTAGCACAATGTAATATTTGTCAAAACTGTTCTCGCGTTGCGTCCACGTTGTAAATACATGATCTATTAGACTTGATGTTCGGTCTGTGATTCTGGTTGGGAACTTAACAGGTTGTGTGAGGATCATTGACTCCGTAAGTTGAAGCCATGATTTTGAGTAAAGACATGACCTTAAGTAAATCTAAGTTAAAATCCCCTGGAATAATTGAGGTTTTTTTGTTTTCATTAAATGATTTATCCAAACTATCAGAAAAAATATCCACCCATTCTACTTTAGATGATGGAGGTCTGTAAGAATAACAAAGTAGAATCGGCTTTGTGTTAAGAAAAAATTAAACTCTAACCACAAAGCTTCTATATTCTCTGATTCTAGGTCAGTTCTTCGATAACAACAAATATTATTTTTATAATATATAAGTAATCCTCCACCAAGGGAGGGTCTATCTTTACGAAAAAATGAATAACCAGGAATAGAGAGCTGACTATCAAGTACAGTAATGTCTAAAAATGTTTCACAAAGACATAAACATTCAATACTGAAGTTTTGTGATAGAATAATCTGAATTTCATCTAACTTTGGAAGAACATAGTGAATGTTGAGATGCTCAATATGGAGTCCTTTAACTAATAACCAGGACTCAATATCACCTGTGCTTAATGCATGTTCCAATGAATTGTTTGTATCATGTAGACTAGCATCATTTGAACAATTATTGATTTCAGAAGAAGCTCTTTTATTTACAGAAAAACTGTTACTGTCAAAATTAGTAAAACTAACGGGTATATTTGAACAGTTGGAACTATTATTGGTACTATTATTATTTACAGACAAACTATTAATGTCAAAACTAGTAAAACTTGCAAGTAAAATGGAACTAATGGAATCATTTTCAGTACCGTTAACTACAGTGTTTTCAACAGTTAAACTCTCATTGCTTAAACTTTTAAAATTAACAGGTAACATGGAACAGATGGAACTATTATCAGTATCGTTAAATACATTGTTTTCAACATTTGCACTCTCATTGCTTGAACTTTTAAAATCAACAGGTAAAATGGAACAGATGGAACTATTATCAGTATCGTTAAATACATTGTTTTCAACATTTGCACTCTCATTGCTTGAACTTTTAGCATTAACAGGTGAGTCTTAGCTATATAAACAAATATTTACCATATTACTATTTGGAAAAATGTGACATTTATCTTTGAAATGAGAAATATGAGAAAGATAATGTTCACTATTGTCATTATCATTAAAACACTCATTATTTGATGGATACACTAAGTCGGTAAATAACTATTCTGATTTAGACTTTTGTCACATTCATGTTTTACATGTATTTGTTTATAGCACTTGCAGGTACAGGCAGATAAACAATGTTTGTGCCCGCTGGATATTTCCAGTTGTTGTAGTTGGTGTCGGGTTGTTCCAGTTGTTGGTATGGGTAATCCTCGGGATGTTTCAATTGTTGGTATCGGTGACCCTCGGGTTGTTCCAACTGTTGGTTTCGGTGACCCTCTGGTTGTTCCAGTTGTTGGTGTCCTTGACCCTCGGATTGTTCCAGTTGTTTGCATCGGTGGCCATTGGGTTGTTCAATTCATAGTTTTTTTTGGTAGGCGGTCTGATAGTGCCTCGGGAATTGTGTCTTCGTGTAGTCTTCCCTGTGCAGATTCCGTTGGTCGCTCATTATCCCCCTTGTGTTCCTCCCGTAACGGAAATTCTGCTGAATATTTTCATTGTAGTTTAGATTTATGATTGCTTGTTCGTTAACGATATGTTGTTTGTCAGTTTCATTTGCAGATGAAGGCTTCATTTTCAGCACAGACTCAATTACTTTCCTCATATAAGTGTCAAGAACTTAAATGCTGCATTTGTGTTGAAGTGAAGCTTATCATGGTAAAGGGAAACATTGACTTTTCCATTTTCAACCATTATATCATCATTGTCCAAGAACTTGCAGTCAATTTTGTTACACATCGTTGATATATTTTGGTTTGTTTTTGTGATGACATTGTTTACCAATTGTTCTTCATTCCAAGGGAGGATACTTGAAACCACAACTCTAGCATTAATACAGACTTTTCTGATTTTGAAAACTGCTGTCTCGAGTTTTTTAGCAACATTTTCAGGGCTTTCTCCATCAGAAATGTCATTTGTCCCAACATGTTATACAACTAAATCTAGCTCTTTCATGTGTTCATTTTCGCTCATTTCTAATATGTTCTGTACAATAGTGTCTACTTTCCCACCGTGATGACTTCTGATTTTAACTTGTAAATGCTTGTCTGACATCTTAGCAGGACTAAGTCTTCTAGTGATAGAATCTCCTGCGATGAGCGCACTAAGTTTTGTTTTCATATTGAATCCAATACAGTCTCCAGATATGTTCTCTGTATTTAAAATATTGTTCTGCTTTGCCTCATTTGTTTGATTCACTAATGGTGCCATATTTTGGATTTTAACTTCAGCTAATTCTTTGAATATACTGTTCTTTAAGCTTTACATTTCAGATGCTAATTAAATCTCCATATTGTCTGTAATGCTCTGAATCTTAAAATCTACCGTCTCTGAATTCACCTTGATGTTTATTAGTTGGCTAACTTGTTCCGATTTCTCTCTTGTGATCTGACCAGTTGTGTTTCTTAGTTTAGTGTTATCTTCTTCAATCACCATTTGCTTTCTTGTTGTTGATGACAATTCACATTTGATTTTATCATTCTTTTTATTTTCAGTTTGTATTGCAATTATAAGTCTCGCTACCTCTTGCTCTAGCTTCCCAGTTCTGTCACTCTGGTCATTATACATTTTTTACGTAATAATTTGATAGATTTTTCAAGTTCTTGATTACTCAATTTGCTTTCATTGTCAATTATTTGCTTGGCACTTGTTTCCTGGGAGTTAGAGCCGATATTTGGTTTGTTCGTACAGGAATCATCCATACTAGGAGCCGAGTTGTCTGCTCTCCCTTTGTTGTTAACTCGGGCTTTATTATGCTTAGACATTCTGGTTTGTTTCAGTTTCTGAGGTGGTTTTGGTGTGTTTTCAAGCTCATTTGAAGTAGTATTTGGAAATGTTTCTTGGTCAACTGGGATATTAAGTGAATTTGGAGATGTTTCTGGGTCAACTGAGATTTTAAGTAAAGTGTTCTCACAAGCTGTATTTGCTTCTCTCATTGGTGTTCTCTTGCTGGGACTCCTTAGGCTGTTTACAAGTTTACTAAGGAAGACCAGGGGACTTCTTGAAGTATCACCACTTGACATTTTAGGGCTCTTTATGAAAGGAGTTGTTGGAACGCAATTGTTATTGATTGTACACATGGATTCAAGTTGCTGACATTGATTCCCTTTCCAACTGTTACAACCTTAACCTTGGACGAACAAAGTGTTGTTGAGGTACAATGTAATAACACATTTTCTTTCACCTTCATATATACTCGTTTCAAGACCATTCTCATTTTTATTCAATTTGAAAGTATATTTGTATCGTAGATTTGTCCTGAGGTAAACATTAAATACTTCACTATGTACTGATATTGTAATGGCATTTGTCTTGACTGGATATTTACAACTGTACAATTCCTTGTGTTTCTGGTCTCTTTTCATACCCTCTGTTCTATAGAAAGTCTATCCTTTGAGTATTGATTTTGCCACACCGCGAGCGTGACGTCATTAGTAGCGTCATAAATCAAAACATTGGTGGGTGGGGTTTACACGCAATAGTTTACATGTCAATATTTACGAAATTGCAGCAAAATTAAACCTGAGAACTGTATGGAAGCGCAATGGGTATATGGCAAATGCTTTCAACTCGTAGAGGTCGGATAGGACCTTATGACGACACCCTGCAACAAAGAATTCGCTGGTTTGAACAGTGTTTAAACGAATTAGGACAGCGCAAAGTGGTCCCGTGCAGAAAGGGATTGTGTTTAATGCCCGGGGAATATTTGCATTTAAAAGAAGCCATTCCTAAAACAGGAGCAGCCATTCCCGAATTCAATAGCGTCGTGTCGTGCAAGTTTCAGAGCGATCACGCCAACCAGTTAGGCTATCTCGGATCATCTCAGTGTTATTCCAACGACTTCATGAACACCAACGTCGTGTGCCCCACAGCCGAAACAAACTGCGACATTAACCTCAAAACGTTGAGGTGAACAAGACTGTAAATATAATATACGATCCCGCACGCTTTTCGGGAGCTCAGTGGAAACATTCAAAATCGTTGGACATTGTATGGTATTTTCTACCGGAAAATTGATGGTGAACGGAAAGACGAGTTCCATTTCTGATGCGAAAAAGAGATGGTCTCGGATGGTCAGTGTTATTGTCCAAAATAGAAGTATGGTCCGTATCAGCATCATTCAAAGTGGCTGGATCCTTGGATTTAAACGAGGTAGTTCGATACTACGGAGGACAATACGAACCGGAACTGTTTCCGGCCGCAATGTTTACCAAGGATTCTGTTCATTTTACTTGTTTCCATACCGGATCCGTGTTAATGACGGTATTAAACGTCAACGTCAATTGCACGATGTCTGTTTACCCGTTTTGATTGAATAGTCATTACTGTAAAGCGCTTAATCCCGGTGCGCTATATTGACCGGGGCGTAATGAATTGATAAAAATAATAATCTGTTTTTAGTACTTTTATTTTAAAATACGTGTATACACCTATGAAAAAAATACAAATAGAAACGCATAATGTACACTATTTATAAAATGGATGTACACGAACTGCGTTGACCTCACTTATAACCCGGAATACCGGGCGGTCTCATCAAAAGGTCCTTTCGGCTTTTATACGCTCGTCGTCTTTTCGCCATGTTCGTCCCCGTTTTCTTATTCATGATTTTGAGTTCGGATTTAGCCAATTCGATATCTTTGGTTCCCGAGATTTCCCACCGACTTGTACATTTTTCACGATATAGTGACCATTGTGATTGGGTCGTAATTTGCCTGCCGCCATCAGGACGAAATGTCTCTTCCACTTTTCGACCTCAGGATTAACTACCTATGTATCGCTTCGTCATCGGATACTTCTTCCGTGCGTTCGTCGTCCGAAGCTTCGTCCACTTCTATGTCATCGTCGTCTTCCATCCGTGGTCGGCCCTCGACCCGTCTCACCGGTTCATCGTCGCTCATCTCCGTGTTTCGTTTCATCTGGAACCACGCTTTGACTTGTTTTTGTTAGTGAAGAATGTCCGATAAAACGGATCCGCAGTCGTCGCAAGACATTGGAATGTCTTCCGACTGTTCGTTGGTACGTTCGGGCGAGCGTGTTAAAGCCGGTTCGGGGATGGGATTTCTTATACTATCGAGTACATTCGTGCGCATTCGCCATGATTCTTGCGTCGTGGTTTCAAGTCGACTAGCAGGTACCAGTACGGTCGTTGAATGCATCCTCGAAACGACGTTGGAGCTGTTGTTATTCGGGTACATTTGTCTGGCTAGAGTCATAACCGGTTGTCTGTCCACGAGATTATTGAATAATGCTAGATAATGACAGTTTCTTCTCTGGGTCGGGTCTTTACTAAAATATAGGTTCTGGTTAAGCGCGATCAACGACAAATTTCTATGGTGATTATCTCCCGTAAACAAATCCGTTACTCTTGAATCTTTGGCCGCTTCGGTAGCCATATCATAGAGCACTATAACGTTTCTAACTCGAGTGTCCAGAAATGCGTCTCTCTCGAGGTTCCAAGGCACGCCCTGAATAAACTCGACCTTCGGGTGAACGGTTCTCCGTATGACGTCGTAAAGCGGCTGCAATCGTTTGTATAACCAGAAAATGCGTATCGGTGACGGTTATATCTTGTCGCGGGCTCTCTGTAACAGTCGAGTTACAAAGTAAGTGTTGCCGCATGACGTGGGTCCGCTAACGATACAGGTGTCGGAAAACAAACATATTCTCCGTTGGAATGCATTCTGGGGCTGTCGTCGCATTTAGTGCTCCATCTGATGTCTGACTTCCTTGGTATATTGAAAGAATCGGATCAACCCCGTGTATTTTCTTTTTTGTGACGCTTCAAGTCGAGTCGTTGCTAAAATTTTACCGCTGACTTGACACTGCATGATAAGCCTTGTCCTTACTTATGTTCGTTTCATCAGTATCTCTTATAAACTTTATTTCGCAAAGCGATCAAATTAATATCAATCCTTCATGGTCGTCGTGTTTCTGATCGATATAGTTCAAAACGGCGCAGCATTTTCCGCATTCTACGTAGATTGACCTTGAACAAAGTTGACAGGGCACTTTCATTGTGGGATATCTGAAAAATAAAGATCCACATCAGTAATCAGATTAAGTTACCCCCTCCTCCTTTTCTTTCTCCTCCTGCTTCTGCTCCTCCTCCTCCTCCCCCTTTTGCTCCTCCTGCTCTTGCTCCTCCAGTCCTGTTCCTCCTTCCTCCTCCTCCTCTTCCCCTTTCTCTCTGCTCCTCCTGCTCTTGCTCTCCTGTTCCTCCACCTGCTCTTCCTCTTCCTGATACTCATTATCATCACCATAACCATTATCGTCGTCATAATCATATCATATGCCCACGGCATTGGGCACCAAATTCCGGTTGTTTAAAGACACATATTCAATGTTTTAAGCTGTATAACAAACCACGGACACTCCCTTATTTAACTGGGAAATTGTTCTTATTTATGAAATTGTTGAAAGAGGCGAAAAGCATCTAATAAAAATGCAAAAGTAAACCAATAATACTTAGTAATACTTGTCAGACATATTATATGGCTTAAAACTTTGAATCTTCGGAATACATGCCTTTTTGAACAAATATAACTTCAACATTGTTGAAAGAGACGCTACAATACCAAACAAACAAGTAAAGCTTACAGCGCTTTTATTTCCGCTGGTGTTAGAAAAGAAAATCGACTCATAACATACCCAGGAAACGCCTTGATATAACTGAAGAATGTTGAAAGAGGCTTAAAGACATCATACAAACTAAAGTACTAATAACGTAGGATAATAAAGAAAAGGTCGTTAGTAAGATGTCTCGAGGACTTTAAGTGGCTAGCTAAGTGCATATATCTGTTCCTTCATTCCGTCTCAGCGTTTAATGACTTAGTACGCGATAAAAAGGGATATAGAAGCGGTTAAAAACCAAACTGTGGCGATAACCTATTGATAACAGATTATATGCTTGATTGATTTGGGTATTGTAACGCCATTCTTAATACATTTTCAGTCATATCGCGGTGGCCACAAAACTGTCTTTCAAAATAGCTAACTTCTTTTCCGCATAGATTATAAGTCAATGGTTGAAGACGAATGACGATTGACGAACATCGGAAAAATGTTGATAGAGCTGAAACTTGTAAATTCGGGGCGGTGTATCTTGTCGTAACGGGTAAATTTAAGTATATCTGACTCGTTTGTCAATCAAAGAAAGGATCATATTAATATCCGATATTTCGTAAACAATGTAGACGGATCATTTCACAAGTTACGGATCAATTTAAGTAGTAAACATGTATATTGTTTTGCTTTAGTGTGATTTAGTTTTATATCGTGCCACTTGCACGTATTATAATGCGCACTTGATGTCTGCTAAAGAAAAGGTCAAACAAAAATGGAAACACAATATATCTTAGACCTTGTTGAAAAGAGACCCCCTGTAAAGGATGTGTACTAAAGAATGACTTACCTTCTTTATAAGATCTGTGTTTTCAAAGGAATAATAATGAACATCCAAAATACTATAATGACACATTAATGATAGTATTCTCTTTGAATACGTCTCATATAGTCGCGTCAGCTAGAATGGAAACTTACCGATTTGGTACACGTTTGTTGTTCTATCTATACTGTATCGTTTGTTAATAATTAACAATCGGTACACTTCGTGATCTCCGGGAACTTAATTAGGAGAGCCGCTAGCGCATTAGGGAGCTCCGGGAACTCGTTAAGGAGCTCCGCGCGCTCATCTTAGACCTCCGAGAGCTTATTTCGGAACGACGCGGGCGCATATAGGAGCTCCGAGAGCTCATTCTGGAACGCCGCGCGCGCATAAAGGATCTCCGGGAGCTCATTTAAGAGCGCATATTTGAGATCCGAGATCTCATTTAGAAGCTTCACGCGCGCTTTTAAGAGCTCCGAGAGCTCATTCAGGAACGCCGCGCGCGATCTCCGGGTGCTCATTTAAGAGCGCATATAGGAGCTCTGAGACGCTTTCTGACGATCAGCAGCAGACGACTTTTAAAAACATTGAGAAGAAAGGAGAAATGACTCAAGACTTGCAATTTCTCCTTTTGCTACAATGTTTTCACTTTTATAAAACCTTCATTTATAGAGGTTTTCAATATTATGCACTATTTACAGACTCGCAACATCCTTATTAATGTTTATTTTAAGGGTCCGAAGACAAACTTACAACATCCTTATTAATGTTTATTTTTAGGGTCCGAAGACACACTTACAACATTCTTATTAATGTTTATTTTCAAGGTCCGAAGACAAACTTACAACATCCTTATTAATATGTTTATTTTCAGGGTCCGAAGACAAACTTACAGCATCCTTATTAAGGTTAATTTTCGGGGCCCGAAGACAAACTTACAACATCCTTATTAATGTAAATGTTCAGGGTCTGACGCCAAACTTATAGCATCCTTATTATTGTGTATTGTCAGGGTCGGAAGACAAACTTACACCATCCTTATTTATGTTTATTTTCAGGGTTCGAAGACAAACTTCAGTTTTATGCTGTCATTTATCGTCATAGTCGTACACATAGTCGTTGGGCAAAATAATAATGGAACGAGTACACCCACAGTAAACAAAACAGACAAGATAACAATTACAAAGACACCCACTCAGAAGATACAGTTTGTTGCTACAAACAAGACATTGGCGTCATCAACACGCACGGTGTTGCCTACAAATACTACCATGACTCAATTACCCTACGAGCCATTTGTTGCAGCCTCGGTTATGACAAACTGTCACATTATGCCGAATGATACTGACGTCACATTTAAAATTAATTCATTCATAAAAGCGGGAGCGAAACTAATAAAATATCATCTGCAATTAGAGAATGAAGGTGTTGTATTATGGAACGAGAGTTCCATGTATAGACCTTTGTTCTGGGTACGCACCACGGGACGTCACGGGAGGGGAATTCTGCTTTTGAGACCTGAATATGACATTCTGTCTTTGACCACACTTGAACTGGGTGTGTACACTTTAAACGTAACACTACGCGAATCCCCGCGACACTGCCTGACAACGTTGCACTATACAGAGATCGAACAACTGTTTAGAGAGCTTGTCATGAACGATTTCCAGAACACGAGCTCCGGTAATATCATGCAACTAAAACCAACAGATAATGTCTGTAATATGCACGTGGTGAATGAGACTGGGGTTGCAGAGTTTCGATATTTCTGCTGTAACAGAAGCAGGACGTTGCAAATAGAATGTAGAATTCTGGATACGGAGCCCTGGCTTAGTGTACTCTTAGGTGTGGTAACTCTGATAAAAATCCTGGTGTTTCTGTTCTGTCCAAATTTGATCCCCGAATCTATCTATCGTCTCAGACAAAACGCGGTACCGTTTGTTTACATAACAGAACCAAAAGAAGAGGTCCGTCTGAGGACGGTCGTGACTAAATCGCCAGCAAAATACGCAAACACGCAAACAGTTTGTAAAGTATCAACATTTCGTCATATGACCAAATTCAAAGCTACAATACAGAAAATGATACCGGATGTGACATATGATTTTCAGTTTGACAAAATCCAGTTAATGTTGAAACAGAAACGCCTGCTTTACTCTGGCTGTGCGCCTGTTGGCCTGTTTAAATCAATGTACGACACAGTTTTCAAATGCAAAATACGAGAGAAACCGTCGGTACAAGCATGCTGTGAGGCCAATGTCTGCCTTAAATGCTGTACAAGCATAGGTTTTTCGTGGTTTAGGCTGCTGGAGGAACTCATGAACGTAATTATGTTGGTGTGTATCACCCTTCCATGGATCATTCGTGTAATGATTTACTACTTGCACGAACACGATGAATTGCAGATGCGCAGAGATGCAGCTAATGCAAAACAATTGCGATTATATTTTCCTGGAAGTATGACTTTATATCTTACCCCACTGCATGGCTTGTTTGTGATGATGTATCTCATACTCTCAATAGAATCGTTTGTATTTGGAGTGCTTAAGAAGAAAGCAAAAGAAAAGTTAAAGTTTGTGATGCGGAAGTGTTTCAATGACATGAAAGAGTTTAACAAGCAGAAAGTGATTGGATGGGTCGTACAGATTCTTCTATTACCTTTTGTCAGTTTTGGAATGTTGGGGTTTGTAATTGGACCAATAATTTGGATTGTGGTGGTACCAATTTTGGCGTTAGTTTTGGCGTTTTATCTGTTTCCAACGGTCAATCTCACGGTTCGGCTTATTGCTCATTTCGTTGTTTATCTGATGCCACGTGGGCTGTACACGAGATGTAAATTCTTCGCAATCTCTTCGTGGTTAATTGAAAACATAGAAAGGACTCTAAAAACCAGAATTGACATGAAAGAGTTGGTAAAAAGTGAATCAGTTGAGAAAAAAGAGTCGGTTTTAAGAACAAAGAGAGGAAGGTTTGAACAGTTGATCGTTATCTTCTTTTGTCTGGTATCTCTGTATTCGTGCATCTTTCTGCTGACCGAATTCGTCTCTTTTTTCGTTGAGATTGTGGTGTACACAATGATCGGGATAATTCTGAATGCCTCTCTAACATTGACATACATTTCACTAGGACTCTATGTTCTATTTTATGCCAATGATTGTATCAGCAATGTCGTTTCAAAGTTTCTATCCTACAGTAGTACAGTGAACGCATATATCCTTGGACTTGGTAAAGGTCAAGCGGAACCAGTATATTTCAAAAACGTTGAAAATCAATTAAACCGTGCATTTCGAGTAAAGACAGGGCGACCTTGTGAACCAAAACGGCCTGTTATTCTGGTTAAAAACGATGAAGATGAACCAAGATGGAAATTCTCAAAATTGGTACTTTTTGTGACCAATCGAGACCAACCCCAAATACCAAAGAAATTTTATTTTGAGGCGAGCAGAATGTCATACTCGATGGTACCCGGTGAGCTCCTCAGCAGCTACATATCTGCTTTTAGGGAGCTCGGAATGATAATCATTTTCCTCATTTTTGTCCTCATTGTAGTGTTATCATTCGGAGAGACTTATGAGCTATCTGCAACGAATCATCTTCTAGCGACAATTGCTGGCGGTTTTGTTCCATTGATGTTAAGAAGAGTTCTATTCAAAACCCATTCTGTCCCTGCGATCGACACATCGACTGATATTAACTTTCAGGTTTGCATTTATGACCTATTAAACAGTTATGAACAGTGTTGGCCGATATTCGATATAGACGTGGGTTCAGATGGACCGATTACAAGTATGGGGAAAGGTTTTGTGGGTACCGATGGTTTGCCAGATCTGAATACAACTGACAACGCAGGCACTTCCGGGAGAGATGATACGGCAGATGACAATATAGATTTAGTAATAGACATCACTAATGTAGTTAGTGACGATTTTCCGAATATGTTTTCTTATCTCCCTTTCGATGATCGAGAAATTGGCTCAACTTCGATTCCTAGTGACGTGGACAAGGCAGTCGCCCTGTCAGTCGTGTGAATTTTACAAAAAAAACTATACAGACAACTTTTGAAATCATTGGGTAAAAAAGGATCTTTTTAAAACAACGCACCTGATTAAAACGCATGGAGAAAAAATATAATACATTTAATATTTGAAGTACTATTTCAATACAAACTAGCCGAGCCCCGGTAGCTCAGTCAGTAGAGACGCGGGCTGTCAATCCAGGGGTTGTGAGTTCGAATCCCAGCTCGACAAACATTCTTTCTGACGTTTGACAAAAGTCATTGTGACCTGCGTAATTCGTCTTTCACCAATGGGCTGTTTAACAGTATATGTGGAAAAGCAGCCAGTTGCTTGGAAGGTATGTTGTGTGGTGTACTGGTGTGGGAAAACTAGGAAACGCATGAGTAAGTGAACTGGTCGCCGTGATATGACTGAAAAATTGTTGAAAACGGCGTTAAACCCCAATCAATCAATCAATATATTCAAAACAAACTGGGTGTATATAATAAAAATGAAAAGAAGCTTTTTTTAAGAAGCTTTACCTCTTACAGCACACTTTTCTGATTCCATCGGCACCTGTGAAAGTGACCGTCTCAGTGGATTGTTTGTGCCAGGTCATTGAACGTGTCGTAATAGCTTCCCTCCTTGACGCCCATGTAAAATAAAATGATTAAACGGTTTTAGAAACTTTGCCTCTTACAACAATCACATCCCAAAATTCTTATTTGACCCTCAAAACCTATGTTGTGGGTACTCAAAAGAATCGTCTCAGTGAGACGATTCTTTTGAGTACCCACAACATAGGTTTTAGTGGAGTCATAATGGAGATAAATATGGGAAAAGACAGAGGACTAGATAAGGAGGAGCAAACTGATCTTTTCCCATCAATATCTATCTCTTATGATTCAACTAAACCCAACATACAAGAAATACGCATCTTATCTAAAGCTTTGAACAACATTTTTGAAATCCATCGGTTCCTGTGAAAGTGACCATCACAGTGGGGTAGTGGTCAGCGTCTGTCTCGGGTTCGATCCCCGGTCAGGTCATTAAATATGTAGTAATGGCTTCCCTCATTGACGCTCAGGGTTACAGGGATAGCGTGTCGACTGATATATCGGTGTAAGGATAAACAATGCCGTTAATGATATTTTACATATGACACGCCGCCGTGATGTAACTGATATACTTTTGTAAAAGGAAACTGGTCAGATTTGAATATGGCTCACTGAATAACGCATCATTGATATGTATTATCATTTAATTATATGTACATAAATAAATATTACCATTACGTTTGTGTTCATTAAATTTGTGATCGATAAGAAAAAATCCATTTTATAAACAAATAAGTCCATGTGGCGACAATAAGTCTTGCTTGACACAATTAGCGACCCTGTGTATCTAGACGATCACACGATCACGTCCAATGGAGCCAGTCACAAACATGTATTGTACTCAAAGTCGTCCATGAAACTCAGGGTATCAAACAGTATTTGTGACTGGCTCCCATGGTATCACTACCGTGCTGACTGCCCGCATAAAATGAAACGCAAACGTGGGAAATAAACGTGCAGTCCAATTGCTTACGCACCTAGGTAATGATGCCTATACGGCGCAATTGTATCGTCCGTTGTTATATTAGCTATTCACGTTTTCAGACTACAAAAAAGGCAATCACGGCCAGGAGTAAACAAATGCAAAATCCTTATGATTTTGGCAGCGCTGTATATAAGAGGAGTTTTTCACGATCTAAAATATTGATTTGACCACTAAAACCTATGTTGTGGGTGCTCAAAAGAATCGTATCACTGAGACGATTCTTTTGAGTACCAATAACATAGGTTTAAATGAGTGATTACAGAGATTTCGTGGAAGCAAGAACGGTTTACTCTGCCTTATCTAGTGCTCTGATTTTGGTGCGTATTGTGTAAGCAAGCCGCGTCATGCAAACGGTATTCTTGTAGTCAGGCACCCGGCGTACGATAATAAATAAGTACGACTGGCATGAACCAATAATAGCGACTAGATTGGTCATCTCCCCTTATTTATCGTTATCGGATATATTATAGTCGATTAGTAAATACATAAGATTGATTTAAACTCTACAGATTTAGGTTTGTATTCACTACAAAGACAGATTGATCCACAAAAATGTAGATTTGTATTCACTACAAAGACAGATTGATCCACAAAAATCTAGATTTGTATTCACTACAAAGACAGGTTGATCCACAAAAATGTAGATTTGTATTCACTACAAAGACAGGTTGATCCACAAAAATGTAGATTTGTATTCACTACAAAGACAGATTGATCCACACAAAAGTAGAGTTGTATTCACTACAGGATCAGACTGATCCACAAATAAATTGTCTCTATACCTGTTTGATTGCTGCACCATTTCCAAAGGGCGCCGTCATGATTGGCGTATGCTTGATTTATCCTGATATCAGAGAGTCAATCGTTATACTAACCCAACCATCATGGGCGCTAAGGAGAGCAGCCATTACCACTATTTTTAACCATTTCCCTCATACGGCAATTCTGCAGCAGACGACTTTGAACATATTTTGTCAAAAGATGGAAAATCTCTATAATTGAATGGATAACCTATGATTAAAAGTGGAAAACATTGTGGCTAAAGGAGAAATTGCACGTTTTGTGCAATTTCTTCTTTTGTTACTATGTTTTCTGCTGCAGAGGCGTCAGAAAGCGTCTATATGAGGGAAAGGGTTAAAGTATTTGGTATAACCCGGCCGAGGATCAAACCCGCGACTTAACGCACCTGCGCTGGGCATGTTATCAACTCAGTATTCGAGGACGAGAATAGCCAAAGCAATGAAAACAGCCGAAACTCAAATGTTGGTGATAATATAGATTCGAGTAGAAATGCAGGAGGGAGGACGGACATTTGTGTTGAAGCGGGGTCATCGGGGTCATCGGAACCGTCGATTACGGATGTTATGGAACTGTTGAAGGGAATGGACAGGAAAATCACGCTGGTAGATAATAAGCTAGGAAAGCTAGACATCCTTGAACAAAAGGTTAGTCAATTTGAAGCTGAGATTAGCAAAATTTGGAACTGTGTGAAGGAGAGTTTGAAAACTTGTAATGAGACCGTGTCAAAGGTCAGTGGTCGCGTGCAATCATTAGAATCCTCTCTCGGGGCAGCCAATGAAGAAATCCAACGTTTAAAGGCTGACGATGCATATACGAAGGACTCTTTATTATATGTCCAATCACAGTCAATGCGTAACAATTTGATATTTTCAAACATTGTTGAAGAGGAGCACGAGAAACCCGAGCAAACGGAGGTTAAGACACGTCGCTTCATGGTAGAGAAGCTTAAATTAGCGCAGGATTACGTGAATAATCTCAAACTGGAACGAGTCCATAGGATGGGGGGAAATCGAAGCGTAGAATCGCCGGCAAGACACATAGTGGCGAAGTTCTCCTACTTCAAAGACCGTGAAATTGTGAGACGGGCTAAACCGGTTCTGAAAGGGTCGGATCATTAAATATTCGAGCAATTTCCCAAGGAAATAGCTGATCGTAGACGTTCGCTAGTGCCAAAAATGAAACAGGCTATACGTGAGGGTAGAAAGGCGTGGCTTAGCTACGATACTCTATATATAGATGGGAAACCAGTAAATAAACAATAGGATTCCGAGGAGGCGGAGCTAAAGGTCCTATCTTGGAATATTAATGGACTCACCCGTAATAAACTCGAAGACAAAGACTTCTTAAATAAACTGTGCGCTCATGACATTGTATTCCTGTTTGAGAGCTGGTCACAGCGTTCTTCTATTATAGACATTCAAGGTTACAAGTGCTTTAATTTTTACAGAAAATTTCAAAACAGAAGAGCTAAACGCTGTAGTGGCGGTATTTGCTTATATATCAAAGAGTCAATAGTTAAAGGCATTTCTATTATTAGAAACCATTTTGACAGCGTGATTTGGTTGAAACTTGATAAAAATTATTTCAAAATAAACAATGACATATATGTTGCAGGAGTTTATATATGGGTTGAAAACTCGCCTGCTTATAATATAGTTGATGTAGACTTTTTTTTCTATTTTACAAAATGATGTTAATGATTTTCAATCTAAGGGTAGAGTTTTATTATGTGGGGATTTGAATGCACGAGTGGGTAATGGATCGAGGTCCGATTATATTCAGTGTGATCGAACTGTGGGCTTTATTGATTGTAATGATTACATCCCAGATGTACCTGTTCCTCGTAGCTCCCTGGACTCTGTATGCAACGCTCATGGTCTTAAATTATTGGACTTATGTAAAGCTACACAATTGCGTACAGGTAATGGTAGACTGGGTCGTGATCAATCAGTTGGAACATTTACCTATGCTGGCCATTCGGGGTGTAGTGTTATTGACTATGTTATTTTAAGTCAGCACGATTTTCATTGTATAGATGATTTTCAGATACACGATTTTTGCGAATGGTCGGACCACGCACCTCTGTCATTTAATATTAAATGTTGTACACTGCAGTCCCGTGATAATGAAACGTATTCATGCACTAAAGTAAAGTGGGATAACTCTTTGCGAGAAAAGTTTCGTAGGGGAGTCATAGGTAAATTGACTGTTATTAACTCAATTGTGGACAACATAACTATACATGATAGTATAGACTCGTGCATTGACAATTTTTCGAAGGTAATTAACGATGTTGCGCAACCGCTGTTCAGTACGCTACACGCTTATAGTCGTAAAAACTCTTCACATGTATACGAACAGAAAGTAAGTAAAAAGGCAGAATGGTTTGACGAGGAATGTAAGATTTCGAAACGCTCTTATCTTAATGCAGTCCATTCATTTAATAGGGTAAAAAGTAACGAAAATAGGTTGAATATGTGTAACTTGAAAACATCATATAAACAGTTGATCAAAACTAAAAAGAGACAGTATGAATATAGGAAAATAAAACATATGTGTGTATGTAAATGGAAGATATTTCCATTCATTCCAACTGACCTGGATTTATTTGTATTTGATTTATTTGTATTTGCTTGAAGTATTGTGTTGTATTGACGAGAAACTTTGTAAGTTTAAGTCTAATAAAATATTCTTCTTCTTCTTCTTCTTCATGTTATCATTCTCGCACAGCAGTGCTTTTGTAGTCATATTTGTTTAAAAATGTACATTTTGATACATTTCAATTCGACAAACAAAGTAGCAGCATATATTGATCAGTGTACAGATTAATTAAAGCGCTGAAAGCACTGATGGTATAGGGGCCATAGGTAAGGTGTAAAGATATGGCATAGATGATAAATGAACACTCATTGTTTAAACGATGTAACATCGGCCTGTAAAAAAAAAAAAAAATAGATATGTTTGAAGCAGCACAGTTTCCCTAACAATAACCATTACCTATTTATCAAAGTTTGAGGTTTTTCTCGTATAATCAAAGAAAGAGAATGATGGACAAACGGATGGACAAACAACCGAGCCGCAACCATTGAGTATAATATTTGCAGGTCAGTAGACAGTTAACCTCCACACTTCGAATTAGTGTAAGGTGTTTGGATCGGTAGCCTGTTGGCTTAGACATCCGTTTTGCGAGCAGGAAGCCTTAAGTTCGAAACCCAGAGGAGAAAATGAGTCTGTTCTGGTATAAACGGTTCCTGAGCCGCCAGCAAGGTAAATAATGGTATCGTTTGTATGTCTGACTTTTGTGTTAAGTTCGAAACGCAGTGGAGAAAATGAGTCTGTCCTGGTATAAACGGTTCCTGAGCCTCAATCTAGGTATATAATGATGTCGTATGTATGTCTGACTTGTTTCTGATACAAACGATAGGATTCAGAAAGTAAATATGTTCAAGATGAGAATGGATATATCTTTATTTGACAAGCACATTAGTAGATAGTCATATATACATATTTATAATACAAATGCTATACCAAAATCAGGAAACTTCAAAGTTATTTCGGATTATTATTTGATGTTCACGTCTAAATTGTGTTTATGTAAATGTATGTAAATGATGAGATACATGTAAATGTATGTAAATAGATGAGATACATGTAAATGTATGTAAAAGATGAGATACATGTAAATGTATGTAAATGATGAGATACATCTATATGTGTAAGTCAAATAAAATCAATCTATCTCTCATATGCGATACGAAATGATCAAATGAGAATGTCTCATATGTCGGAAATTACGTGCCCTTCCAATTCCTTGGTAGGTAACGTTACAATACATGTTTAACCCTTTCCCTCATATAGACGCTTTATGACGCCTCTGCAGCAGAAGGCCTTTTGAAAACAGAGTGACAAAAGAAGAAATTGCACAAAACGTGCAATTTCTCCTTTTGCCACAATGTTTTCCACTTTTTGTCATTATACATGCAGACGACTATTGACGCATCTGCACCATACTCCTATTGAAAATATTGCGGCAAGACAACGTTTTCGGCTATTTTCGGTATTTGCACTTTGCTTTATTTAACGTTTTCATATGTTTGGCCAAGGAAAATGAAAGTCCTCCGAAATCGATTTGAGCCGTCCAGCGAGAAAACCAACATTGTGAACCGGGATAGACATTTTTCGCCTCCTGTGGATTTTCTGTTTTAGGAATCATTTCCCTATACCTCTATCCCCCTGAGACGGAATGTGTCGGCCCTGATCAGTCTGCGCGGACTGCGCAGACTGGTCTGGGTCGATACATTACGCAGAGGCCATAATGTTTGGTTTTCTCACGGGACGGCTTGATAGGGAAAGGATTAATACTTTCATGCATTCATCAAATATCTAAAACTTCGCGGACTTGTGCACAATAAAGAGGTAATTCTCTAAAAAATGCTTGATGGATTGATTGTTTGATGTTTTTTGTCACTTTCAGCAATGTTTCAGCTATATCGCGGCGATGGTACTTTTGGACCATTTTATTCAGACACCAGCCAGTCAGTCGTAATGCTAACCCCGCAAACCTGAGCGCCAAGGAGGGAAGCCACTATTACCATTTCAAAAGTCTTTGGTATGACCCGGTTGGGGATCGAACCCACGACCTTCCGTACTCTCTATAAATGGAGGTTTAATAAGTTAAACGAGCAATTTCTCCTGTTGCCACAAGGTTTTCAAAAGTAGTCTGCTGCAGAGGTGTCAGAAAGCGTCTATGTGAGGGTAAGGGTTAAAAGCAGCTTTATAAGTGTTCCGGAGAAGGGGATACCGCGATCAGACGGCGCGTAGTGCTATATATCTCCGAAAGTCGTATTTCCCACGTCGTGGTCCAATTTGAAAAGTCTTTGTATGAATATAAACTTGAATATATACGAACGTCCTGCGGGTATTCAAAATATTCATTTTCTTTGAAAAATGCAAATTGTGCATCATCATCAATTTTATAAAGATCATGTAGAGTTGAAATGCTTTTAAATTGTCCGATAAAATGTGTGTTAAACATGGTAAAAAGGAAGTGAATTATTGACACAAAAGTTTTAAAACAGTGTGTGAAAATGCGGACAAAATAGTTATGCGAAATGTCTTCTTTTCTGTGTCTGTGTTTAAAACGTTTCCTGCAGCAGATGTATCTAAAATCTCCTGTAAATAGTAAAGGGTTAAAAAGGTGTATGCAGCATATATACATAAAGAGCAGTGTGACAGTTTATATTTTCAATGCATTGAATTATGTCGTCTGCTGCGTGGTATGGAACACACAACTAAAGCTACGAACATCAATATAGTTGTAATTGGAAACCAAGTAGCATTTGAAATCATGCTAATCTTTACACTTTCCCTGACCTAGAAGAATTTTGACGCATTTTCGGTAGCAGGCTTTTGAAAACATTGTGTGGATATGATCCATTAGTTCTTTGGCCACAATGTTTCCAATCTGCATCACCGTTTTGTTTCCACTTTTCGAGGTGCATGTATTATCTGTTGCCTTCGATGTTTACAAAACATATTACTCTAAAGTTATCAGATCTGTAAAATATTTTTAACACGTTATATATGTCAGTTTAAAGTGCATACTTTCTTTTATGTATTACCATAAAAATTGATGTATATCACTAATAAAATCTTGTTCTAAATATAGCTTTACTATTATATTTTACATGTTTTGCATGGATGAAGTTCTCCGATCTTCAGCTATCGCGTATATGTTTGGCTGAAGGGAATATAAGGTAGGGTGTCGCAAAGAGTGTTTGTTTGTTTTGTTTGTTTGTTTGTTTGGAGTTTAACGACGCTTTCAACAGCTTTGGTCATATCACGGCGGTCAGTGCACCTATCCATATTTTCCTGGCTTTCCCACACCAGTACTTACACAACATTCTTTCGAAGCCACTGACTGCTTTCTCACATAGATCAGAGGTGAGAGGCAATGGAAAACATCGCCCGAAAGAATGTCGCCGCAACCGGGTATCGAACCCGTGACCTCCAGATCACGAGTCAGATACGCTACCAATTGAGCTACCCGGCCGGGTCGCAAAGAGTGTGACTGCATTTCAAGTATCTCTTTTCCTCATACGTCAATTCTGCAGCAGATGCCTTTGAAACATCTCGGTAAAAATATGGAAATGAAAATGAAAGCGATTTTATTAAATACTATTGAAAATATAATGGCAAAAGAGGAAATTTCGCATCGTGAGCAATTTCTCCATATGCCACAATGTTTTCGAAAGACGCCATGCATCGAAATGCGTCTGGAGCTGGGAAAAGGGGTAACATTGTGTTAAATTCTTCGGACAAACTGATTCCTATGATATTTGTAGATTGGGATCTCTCTGCCAATCATTGTCGTTAAGTGGCTTATTATAAGTGTGAATAATTTGGGAGATCAAACTGCACCGGTTCGAGGTGATCCGGATCCGGTGCCTTATGATCGATTTTCCGGTAAGGCAGTTTATTTCAAGATGTTAACTACATGTATGTTTAATTCTATTTATGTATATATGTATTACATTTTTTTATATTGCTTGAGGAAATATAAAACTCCTTGAACAACTTGACAAACCGGTGTAGTATGTGTAGATCGTTATATTGACCCGGATCAGCCTAAGCATGCCGCGCAGGCTAAACCGGACAGACACTTTTCGCCTCCTGTGGATTTTTTGTTTCAGGAATCATTACTCTATACCTCTATCCCCCTTAGACGGAATGTGTCGGCCTTGATAATCCTGCGCGGACTGCGCCGGTTGGTCCGGATCGATACATAACGCAGAGTCCATACTGTTGGTTTTCTCGTGAAACGGCTCATGCATGCCATTTCTTAAATGCTCCATTGAATAGGGAAGTCACTCCGATGTTAATTATAAGTAGAAAGGATTAAACTTTTCCTCATAAGATAGACGAAACGGAGTCTTTAACCCTTTCCCTCATATGGCAATTCTACAGCAGACGACTTTAAACGTATTTTGTCAAAAAATAGAAAATCTCCATAATTGAATGGATAACCTACGACAAAAAGTGGAAAACATTGTGGAAAAAGGAGAAATTGCACGTTTTGTGCAATTTCTTCTTTTGTCACTATGTTTTCAAAAAGCCGTCTGCTGCAGAGGCGTCAGAAAGCGTCTATATGAGGGAAAGGGTTAATTGAAAACTCTGATTTTGTCTCGCGTCCCTTATCAGGCTGTAACGGAAACACTTCTCCGATGTGTGTCCGTCTCTCAACCGCACTTTCACCAATTCGCACACGAGATAATACATATTTACGTGTTTCTTTAGACACTATTGTTTCATCAAATATCAGAACAAAAAAAGAAAAAAGAGAATGTCAACGACGCACCGTGTTATAAGGACGTACATATTAATATTGATATCATAATTCGAGTCATGGATTTTGAAGGGTAATTTATGAACATTATAATTTGGCTAACCCTTTTTCCTAGACGTCGGACTTCGAAGCCTGGTCACATCGACTTCATTGTGTTAGTAGTTTGTACTTTTTATATCACACTCTTCAAATACTGCGCATAAAAACACATTTCGGTGATTTTATCAACACGTTTTCTATTCTACCGGTGACTAATAACAATAAATAAGAATACCAGTTAACAGGATAATAATACCCCGACAACAAAAAGTACAGTCATGTGTATTGGATCGTGACATATGCAACAGTTAATTTCGAATGGAAAAAAAATCCATTTCTGTTTAAATGTTGAATAGTGTGTAGTGTAAATAGATGTGATCACATCGTCTCTTTTGTACTGGATTAAACAATATTTTGTATTGATATTAAGTGTCCGAAATACAAGATGGTAAGTTGAAATGTTATGCAATTGATGTTATTTCCGCTAAAACTCATACTATCAAAATAATTTGTAAGAAAAGTATAATTATGTAGCAGCAGTATCTATATATACGTTGGAAGAAATAGTAGAAAAAAAAGAGGCAGGGACTTATGGAATTTTCGGAGAAGGATTAGAAGTTCTAGTAACTGAGTAGAAATAGTATAATACACGACACCTCCCATTTTCTTTGGATTATTTTAAAGCCTAGATGTAACTCTTTTCAATGGTATGGGGTGTTCTAATTTGGGAGATCAAACTGCACCGGTTCGCGGTTGGTCTGGATCTGGTGCCTTATGACCGATTTTCCGGTCAGGCAGTATATTTCAAGATGTTAACTACATGTATGTTTAATTCTATTTATGTATACATGTATTACATTTTTTTTATATTGATTGAGGTAATTAAATACTACTTGAACAAATTGACAAACCGGTGTACTGTGTGCAGATCGTTATATTGATCCGGATCAGCCTAAGCATGCCGCGCAGGCTAACCCGGACAAACACTTTTCGCCTCCTGTGGATTTTCTGTCTCAGGAATCATTACTCTATACCTCTATCCCCCTGAGACGGAATATGTCGGCCCGGATTAGCCTGCGTGGAATGCGCAGGCTGATCCGGATCGATACATAACGCAGAGTCCATACTGTTGGTTTTCTCGTGAAACGGCTCCTGTATGCCATTTCTTAAATGCTCCATTGAATAGGGAAGTCACTCCGATGTTAAATATTAGTAGAAAGGATTAAACTTTACGTAACGGAGTCCTTAATTTAAAACTCCGATTTTATCACGCGTCCCTTCCGTCTCTCCACCACGCTTTCACCAATTCGCAGACGAGATAATAAATATTTACGTGTTTCTTTGAACACTATCGTTTCATCGATTATCACAACACAATGAACAATGAGAATTTCAACGACAGACCGTGTTATTAGAACGTACATATTAATATTGATATCATAATTTGAGGCATGGATTTTGAAGGGTAATTTAGTAACATCATAATTGGCCTAACCCTTTTCCCTAGACGTCGGACTTCGAAACCTGGTCACATCGACTTCATTGTGTTAGCAGTTTGTACTTTTTATATCACACTCTTCATATACTGCGCATAAAAACACATTTCGATGTTTTCTATTCTACCGGTGACTAATAACAATAAATAAGAATACCAGTTAACCCTTTTCCTCATAGGACAATTCTGCAGCAGACGACTTTAAACATATTTTGTCAACAAATATAAAATCACTATAATTGAATGGATAACCTATAACTTAAAGTGGAAAACATTGTTGCAAAAGGAGAAAATGCTCGTTTTGAGCAATTTCTTCTTTTGTCATTATGTTTTCAAAAAGCCGTCAGCTGCAGAGGCGTCATAAAGCCTCTATATGAGGGAAAGGGTTAGAAGTATAATAATATCCCGACAAAAAAGGTACAGTCATGTGTATTGGATAGTGACATATGCAACAGTTAATTTCGAATGGAAAAAATATCCATTTCTGTTTAAATGTTGAATAGTGTGTAGTGTAAATAGATGTGATCACATCGGCTCTTTTTGTACTGGAGTAAACGATATTTTGTGTTGAGATTAAGCGTCCGAAATACAAGATGGTAAGTTGAAATGATATGCAATTGATGTTATTTGCGCTAAAATTCATAATATCAGAATAATTTGTAAGAAGAGTTTAACTATGTAGCAGCAGTAACTATATATACGTTGGAAGAAATAGTAGGGAAAAAAAAGAAGCAGGGACTTATGGAATTTTAGAAGAAGTAGTAGTAGTTCTAGTAACTGAGTATGAGTATAAGTAGAAGTAGAAGTAGAAATAGTAGTATAAGTAGTAGTAGTAATTTATTCGCGGCCATGCTGATCTACAGCTCAATAGTCCTAAAAAACCTTTGTTTGCGTAGAAATGAGTGTATACTCTCACCAGAATGCATTGAATATATGACAATGAGTTTAAATCCATTGTTAATATGTATAGGATTCTCTGGAACTGTTTGATTTGATCATTTTGTAATTTTGACCTTTTGTGAAAGTGAAAGTGAAAGAGAATTATGTAAAATTCCAGTTTTGGCGTAGCCTTAATGTGTTCAAAATAGTAACCATCTTCGCGGGGTGATCTCTTTCTCGCATAATACATGATCTTCCATTTTCTTTGGATTATTTTAAAGCCTAGATGTAACTCTTTTCAATGATATGGGTTGTTCTACCTGTAAAACATTTAAACATGTGGTACTGGGGAAAAGTGCTCATCGAGACTATTCTTTTCAGTACCGACAACATAAAGAGTTTTGAAAATAGTGGTAATTACGATCAAATATCATATTTGTTAAGTACGACTTCGTAATATTTGTCAAAACTGTTCTCGCGGTGCGTCCACGCTGCTTGTGCGTCTAAGTTGAGGGAAATAATCCAGGAGATTCTGACAAGACTGTCCGAATTATGGGAGATAATTAACCCTTTCCCACATACAACAAATCTGCAGCAGACGGCTTTTAAAAAACATTAGGGCAAAAAATATGATATCTCTCTATAATTGAAAGTATAATTATTGAATAAGAGTTGAAAACATTGTGACAAAAGGAGCAATTTCTTCTTTTGTCACAATGTTTTCAAAAGTCGACTGGTTCAGACGCGTCAGAAAGCATCTGGATTATTGGAGCGACTCAAGATTTACCTAGCAGAAAAGTGGTTAGGATCGACATTGTTAGTCTAATCCACAAATCGAATTACAATGTTTGACTAGGACCCGCCAGTTCTCGATGTTATTAACAGATGTCTAGTATCCAGCTCTTCACCCCCCCCCCCCCCCCCCCCCACACACCCACACCCAAATATCTCTCTTAGTATCCAACTAAGCTCTGTGTTGTGGGAACTCAATACATCGTCTTATTAAGACGATTCTTTTGAGTACCAACAACATAGAGTTACAGAGTCAAATAAGGATTTTAGAAAATGCAAAACGCCCCATATAGAGAGCTCTGATTTTAACGTTTATGTAAATCTTGATACTACGCTGTTTTTACTGTGACGTGAGATCATTTTACGATATTTATTTTGTCAGTCAAATTTCGTTTTTACATTTTATTATGGTGCTGTATATTGTACAAACAAATCTTCTCGCAACAAATCAAACCGTCTTTCAAAACAAAAGTCGTCTGCTGCAGAGTCGTTAACACTCAAAAGTCGTCTGCTGCAGAGGCGTTAACAGTCAAAAGTCGTCTGCTGCAGAGGCGTTAACAGTCAAAAGTCGTCTGCTGCAGAGGCGTTAACAGTCAAAAGTCGTCTGTATCAGGGAAATGGTAGTTATTGTAAATATCAGAAAAAACTAGTATTACTTGATTTCTAAACTTTGGGTATTAGACACACTTTATAAGCCGCATTATATTCTTTCAAATCCAAATATAACGACTATTTTTCTACAACGTTCAAGCATGCAACAATAACAAAAGAGGGATTTAAGCTTGGAAAATATCGTCTAATTCTATTAAAAATGTATTACTTTTTCAGCAGTATATGTATATATTTTAAGTGTGTGAAGTTGGCAGAGCATTAGACGTTAGACATTAGACATTCAAAAAAAATATTCGAATGTCTAATTAGACGTTAGACATTCGATTAGACATTCGCTAATTTTGATTATCGAATGTCTAATTAGACATTAGACATTCGATTAGACATTCAGAAAAATCGCAAAAGTTAAATATCGAATGTCTAATTCGACATTAGACATTCGTAAATTACAAGATCTATAACCCAAATTCGTCGAAGGTCATTGTACATTCAAAAAACGAATGTCTAATTGGTCAGTTAGCCATTAGACATTCGATTAGACATTCGCAAATTAAGGGATTTAAGTACCAAATTCGTCGGAGGTCATTGTACGTGCAAAAAACGAATGTCTAATTGGTCAGTTAGACATTAGACATTCGATTAGACATTCGCAAATTAAGGGATTTAGGTACCAAATTCGTCGGAGGTCATTGTACATGCAAAAAACGAATGTCTAATTGGTCAGTTAGACATTAGACATTCGATTAGACATTCGCGAATTACGATATTTAGGTTCCAAATTCGTCGTAGGTCAACGTACAATCAAAAAACGAATGTCTAATTGGTCAGTTAGACATTAGACATTCGATTAGACATTCGCAAATTAAGAGATTTAGGTACCAAATTCGTCGGAGGTCATTGTACGTGCAAAAAACGAATGTCTAATTGGTCAGTTAGACATTAGACAATCGATTAGACATTCGCAACTTACTATACTTAGGTTCCAAATTCGTCAGAGATCATTGTACATTCAAAAAACGAATGTCTAATTGGTCAGTTAGACATTAGACATTCGATTAGACATTCGCAAATTACCAAACTTAGTTTTCAAATTACTCGGAGGTCCTTGTACATTCAAAAAACGAATGTCTAATTGGTCAGTTAGACATTAGACATTCGCAAATTACTATACTTAGGTTCCAAATTCGTCAGAGATCATTGTACATTCAAAAAACGAATGTCTAATTGGTCAGTTAGACATTAGACATTCGATTAGACTTTCGCAAATTACCAAACTTAGTTTTCAAATTACTCGGAGGTCATTGTACATTCAAAAAACGAATGTCTAATTGGTCAGTTAGACATTAGACATTCGATTAGACATTCGCAAATTAAGAGATTTAGCTACCAAATTCGTCGGAGGTCATTGTATGTGCAAAAAACGAATGTCTAATTGGTCAGTTAGACATTAGACATTCGATTAGACATTCGCAACTTACTATACTTAGGTTCCAAATTCGTCAGAGATCATTGTACATTAAAAAAACGAATGTCTAATTGGTCAGTTAGACATTAGACATTCGATTAGACATTCGCAACTTACTATACTTAGGTTCCAAATTCGTCAGAGATCATTGTACATTCAAAAAACGAATGTCTAATTGGTCAGTTAGACATTAGATATTCAATTAGACATTCGCAAATTACAAGATCTATAACCCAAATTTGTCGGAGGTCATTGTACATTCAAAAAACGAATGTCTAATTGGTCAGTTAGACATTAGACATTCGATTAGACATTCGCAAATTAAGGGATTTAGGTACCAAATTCGTCGGAGGTCATTGTACATGCAAAAAACGAATGTCTAATTGGTCAGTTAGACATTAGACATTCGATTAGACATTCGCGAATTACGATATTTAGGTTCCAAATTCGTCGTAGGTCATTGTACATTAAAAAAAAACGAATGTCTAATTGGTCAGTTAGACATTAGACATTCGATTAGACATTCGCAAATTACAAGATCTATAGCCCAAATTCGTCGGAGGTCATTGTACATTCAAAAAACGAATGTCTAATTGGTCAGTTAGACATTAGACATTCGATTAGACATTCGCAAATTAAGAGATTTAGGTACCAAATTCCTCGGAGGTCATTTTACTTTCAAAAAACGAATGTTTAATTGGTCAGTTAGACATTAGACATTCGATTAGACATTCGCAAATTAACAGATTTAAGTACGAAATTCGTCGGAGGTCATTGTACATCCAAAACACGAATGTCTAATTGGTCAGTTAGACATTAGACATTCGATTAGACATTCGCAAATTAAGGGATTTAGGTTCCAAATTCGTCAGAGATCATTGTACATTCAAAAAACGAATGTCTAATTGGTCAGTTAGACATTAGACATTCGATTAGACATTCGCAAATTACAAGATCTATAACCCAAATTTGTCGGAGGTCATTGTACATTCAAAAAACGAATGTCTAATTGGTCAGTTAGACATTCGATTAGACATTCGCAAATTAAGGGATTTAGGTACCAAATTCGTCGGAGGTCATTGTACATGCAAAAAACGAATGTCTAATTGGTCAGTTAGACATTAGACATTCGATTAGACATTCGCGAATTACGATATTTAGGTTCCAAATTCGTCGTAGGTCATTGTACATTAAAAAAAACGAATGTCTAATTGGTCAGTTAGACATTAGACATTCGATTAGACATTCGCAAATTACAAGATCTATAGCCCAAATTCGTCGGAGGTCATTGTACATTCAAAAAACGAATGTCTAATTGGTCAGTTAGACATTAGACATTCGATTAGACATTCGCAAATTAAGAGATTTAGGTACCAAATTCCTCGGAGGTCATTTTACATTCAAAAAACGAATGTCTAATTGGTCAGTTAGACATTAGACATTCGATTAGACATTCGCAAATTAACAGATTTAAGTACGAAATTCGTCGGAGGTCATTGTACATCCAAAACACGAATGTCTAATTGGTCAGTTAGACATTAGACATTCGATTAGACATTCGCAAATTACCAAACTTAGTTTTCAAATTACTCGGAGGTCATTGTACATTCAAAAAACGAATGTCTAATTGGACAGTTAGACATTAGACATTCGATAAGATATTCGCAAATTAAGGGATTTAGGTACCAAATTCGTCGGAGGTCATTAAACATGCAAAAAACGAATGTCTAATTGGTCAGTTAGACATTAGACATTCGATTAGACATTCGCAAATTAAGAGATTTAGGTACCAAATTCATCAGAGATCAATGTACATTAAAAAAACGAATGTCTAATTGGTCAGTTAGACATTAGACATTCGATTAGACATTCGCAAATTAAGAGATTTATGTACCAAATTCATCAGAGATCAATGTACATTAAAAAAACGAATGTCTAATTGGTCAGTTAGACATTAGACATTCGATTAGACATTCGAAAATTAAGAGGTTTAGGTACGAAATTTGCCTGAGGTCATTGCACACGCAAACAAATCGAGATATCTCGAACTTTCCAATATCTCGAACTTTCGATATCTCGAACTTTTCGAGATCTCGATTATTATTTTTCTCTCGATATCTCGAACTTTTCGATATCTCGAACTTTCGATATCTCGAAATTTTCGGTATCTCGAACTTTTCGATATCTCGATATTTATTTTTTCTCGATATCTTGATATATTTTTTTCTCGATATCTCGAACTTTCCGATAAAAAAAAAAATCGAGATATCGAAAGTTCGAGATATCGAGAAAAAAAAAATCATATTTCGATATCTTGATTTTTTTTTTTCTCGATATCTCGAGCTTTCCAATATCTCGAACTTTCGATATCTCGATATTTTTTTCTTATCGGAAAGTTCGAGATATCGAAAAGTTCGAGATATCGAAAAGTTCGAAATATCGAAAAGTTCGAGATATCGAAAAGTTCGAGATACCGAAAAATTCGAGATATCGAAAGTTCGAGATATTGGAAAGCTCGAGATATCGAAAGGTTCGAGATATCGATATGTTCGATTTGTCAATAAATGTTCAAGTTAAAAACATTCGTTTTATCAATGTATTCGAGATATCGATATGTTCGAGTTATCAATATGTTCAAGATATTAATTGACCAATAAGACATTCGTTTTTTGCGTGTACAATGACCTCAGACAAATTTCGTACCTAAACCTCTTAATTTGCGAATGTCTAACTGACCAATTAGACATTCGTTTTTTGAATGTACAATGACCTCCGAGTAATTTGAAAACTAAGTTTGGTAATTTGCGAATGTCTAATCGAATGTCTAATGTCTAACTGACCAATTAGACATTCGTTTTTTGAATGTACAATGATCTCTGACGAATTTGGAACCTAAGTATAGTAATTTGCGAATGTCTAATCGAATGTCTAATGTCTAACTGACCAATTAGACATTCGTGTTTTGGATGTACAATGACCTCCGACGAATTTCGTACTTAAATCTGTTAATTTGCGAATGTCTAATCGAATGTCTAATGTCTAACTGACCAATTAGACATTCGTTTTTTGCATGTACAATGACCTCCGACGAATTTGGTACCTAAATCCCTTAATTTGCGAATGTCTAATCGAATGTCTAATGTCTAACTGACCAATTAGACATTCGTTTTTTGCATGTACAATGACCTCCGACGAATTTGGTACTTAAATTCCTAAATTTGCGAATGTCTAATCGAATGTCTAATGTCTAACTGACCAATTAGACATTCGTTTTTTGAATGTACAATGACCTTCGACGAATTTGGGTTATAGATCTTGTAATTTGCGAATGTCTAATCGAATGTCTAATGTCGAATTAGACATTCGATATTTAACATTTGCGATTTTTCTGAATGTCTAATCGAATGTCTAATGTCTAATTAGACATTCGATAATCAAAATTAGCGAATGTCTAATCGAATGTCTAACGTCTAATTAGACATTCGAATATTTTTTTGAATGTCTAATGTCTAACGTCTAATGCTCTGCCAACTTCACACACTTATATATTTTGACTTATGTACGTACAGTATTTAAATAGTTATCATTGGCATATGTTCATGTATCTATTGCTTATAGCCAATGGCATGTTTATTTGCCGAATGCCTTATAACATTGAGTTGAGTTGAGTTATATTTATCGATTGAGACCAAACTATCAAGGTAATTTAATCACTATGACTTATTAAATTACAATAACAATCGCTTCCACTCTTACTTCTGGTATACAGTCGAAATAATGTATTAATTAAATACCATATTCTTTGATAACATATGGTACACATAATTACATTTTAACATGTGAAGTGTCTAATCACAATTGTTGCTATATTTAACATTTGCTACTATATGTCATTTGATTTAAATTCAATTTGCATATCGTGTCTTGCTTGCGTATTGGAAGCATACCAGCCCTGTGTTCCATAGTCACCAAACCCAAAACCTGTTTTGCGAAACCTATATTGGTTTCGTCGATAATCCGTGCATTAGTCGGTAAACCAAACCTGTTTGACGGGAGTACATGCATAATACAGGTAGGTTTCGTTCCGCTCCATAGACAAAACGTGTTTACGTTGTGTTTACTATGGAACACAGGGCTGTATATGCGTATGTATTACGGTTCGTATACACAAGCCTGTTCATGTATATGCAACGAATTGCTAAAATGAAAAGTGTTCATATGAACACATGTACATATACCAATGTTGTGCTGTATCATTGTGTATGTTTCACTGCTGTATGGTATACTTACCACATGGGTCTATGGACTTCTGATGAAGTTTGAATAAACTTAAAACATTCAAAACAATCAGACGCCACAGTTGAAGAAATTACCATATTACTTAAATGGTGTCTGATCCCAATAGTTCGTATTTGAAGTAAAAGACGACTTCGTAATGTTAACTCATTCCCACATATAACAGATCTGCAGCAGACAACTTTGAGAACATCTAGACAAAAGTGAGGATTATCTTTCTAAATGAAAGTAATATTACTGTAAGCAGTTAAAACAAAGTATGGGAAAAACGAAAAATTGCTAATTTTGAGCAATTACTTTTTTCCCCACACTGTTTTTGGGATAGGGGCGTTTCGCCACTATCTCATACTCAGGCTGCTTTCGAAAAGTCGGATTACGGCTGCAACCACAGTTCACTCAAATTGAATTCCTACGCCAAAATCGAGTTTTGATTGGTTATAATCTGCCTTTTCAACGATTTCATTGGTTCGACCGAATCACGAAAAACCCTCCGCTTGCATTATTTAATGAGACAAAATAGTTCCAACGCGTGAAACAAACTCTGAACTATGATTGACCTCAATGTCAGTGGTGTTAGGTAACGTCGATCGTGCTGTGACCCCATTAGTTTACAACAGTCGACTTATATAGAGAAATGTGCAAATCACTGTAAATAAAACAAGACGAATGTTTGACGCAAAGCGTCAAAGAGAAGCCACAATTTTTCGTTGTTCATGTAGAAATAAGAAAAAAGAACATTTAAATCCACAAACAACTGTAGACGGTAATACGCTGACATATTTATCCCTTTGAAGACTGTTGTATACTTCTAATTACCTCCCTTTAAGCAATACAGGGATATTTACCTTGTGATTCGTATGAATAAGATTAATAAACATTGAAATTATATGAATGAAAACTATTATTTAAATTATTAACAACATCAAAATCAAATTTAAGCCAAGATAAATGGGTACACATTTCATTAATTGTTTGTAGATACCCTAATGTATAGGTATGAATATAAAATGTATAAAGTTATAAACAAATTTTCATTTCAACGTACTAAGTCTGTGAATCTCACAGAAATGTTAAAGTATGAACCGTGTGTGTATGTACTGAAACTAGACACGCCCGTTTGTGTATAAGTATATTTCCAATATTTGCGATTTTATATTGAGACTAGCTAACCCGGCACGACGTAAACTTTCCTCATCCAAATTGGTTGTTGTATGTGGGAAACGGTTAGCTGCTGAACATGTATTTAAATGTTTAAATGCGTTAACTATTTGTATTCCCTTTAAATTGTTTATTTAAATCGTCATACATGTGTATTATTAGACAAAGGTGTCAGACCAAATGGGAACTTAGTTAAATTGTGCGTATATACTTCAAATTACCTCCCTTTAAGTACTACCAGGATTTTTTTCTTGTGATTCGTATGAATAAGTTTGATAATCATTAACATTTCAACTAGACGGCAACATTTATTGTGAAACAGATATATCTGTGGTTTATATATGTTCATGTCTCAATTCTTCATCTAGAATTACTGCGTAATATATGATAGCATGTAAGGAACGGAATGGCATTAATGCCGAGCGCGACGGTAAACAACGCCAAACAACAACAACAAGAAACAGATTACATTTACTGCGTGCCTTCTCTTGTTCATGGTTCCCGGTTTAACATACTATCGAACTAAAAAAGCGTATGAGGCAGGTAACCAATTCAGTTTACTGTTTAGACAAGATACAGTATGAATTTCGCTTTAATAAAAATGTACATATATTCAATTAATATACTAGCCTTTATCTTTTATTTTTAATTTGTAAAACTCACACATGTATATAGAGCGTAAAAGGGATGTTTTAAAAGTCATTAACTTAAATTACTGTACTTAGTAAGGACAAAGAGAAATCAAGATATGTGGTCACGCTGGCAGGTCTAAATATTCTCCTTGTTCGAAATGTCTAAGCATCCCTACAGGAATTATTGAAAGGAGTTGAAACCATTGTGGCAAAAGTAGAAATTGCCTACGATAAGAAATTTCTCCTTTTGTCACAATGTTTTCGATTGTCGTCTGCTGCACATCTGTAAGCGGAAAATGGTTACATCCTCCCCATGGAAGCGGAATCCTTTACGTGATACTATAATAGTTCGAATATTGAAAATATTGTTGAAAATGGAGCTATTGCTGACAATGAGCAATTCCTCCTTTTCACACAATGCTTTCAAACACGTTTCAAATTAATTCTTTTCATATTTGAACGTTTTACTATGGACATTCTTTTACTCGACACATTTTGAATAACATGCTAGAGATGAATGATAACGAGCAATGTTGCCTTACATCAAGGGGGAAAATATATAGTTGAAACCTTTGTGGAAAAAGAGGAAATGAGTCACGATAAACAATCAAGCGACTGTAAGCGGGAAAGGGTTGAACCGTTTCCGTTATAGCTACTTAGTTACATACGAATGTTGAAAGTGTATTTGCAAACGGAGCAATTGCTGACAATGAGCAATTCCTCCTTTCCAAACAATGCTTTGAAACATGAATCAATTTGTTTCTATAACCTAGATAACGAAAACATTTGTCTACAGTTATTATTTTAACCGTTGCCCCTTTTAGACACATTTGACTCACCTGAACAGACGAATGATAATCAGCAAGTTTGTCTTTTTCCACAATGTTTTCATCACTATTCAAAATAGGAAATAGAAATTAAATCTACAAATTAGAGATAAGTTAATATTGATTGATTGGGGTTAACGCCTTTTTTAACATTTTCTCAGTAATTACCACGGCGGCCAGTTCACCTACAAATGTATTTCCTTGTTTTCTCACACCAGTACTCCACACAACAATCTTCCCAAGCAACTGGCTGCTTTTCCACATAGACTTAGCCCATTGGTGAAAGACGAATGACGCATGTCGCATTGACTTTTGTCAAACGTCGGAAAGAAATTTGGCCAAAAATGTCAACATACACACTAGTTATAATCGCAAGGTCATTATTTATTTTATAATTGAGGCGCTTCTAGCGATTTTGGGACAGGATTTATAATGTATATGCATTTGCGTTAATTGAAGACTCATCGTCCGTCAACGTGTAATCTAGTCCTTGATGTATCTGTTGACAAATAAACTAGAAATGTAGTCTAAATAGGTTTTTGTAAATTAACGTTGTACGACTTCTGTAATCAATACTTCATGGATTGCATGTATTGGTCATCACGTTGTTACTGTATGGCATATTTATTTCAAAGTGGTCACACTTATACCGTGTGATAAGGAGAACGGCAAAGTACTAGGTACATAACTCTGGTCTGTTTCTTTTAGTTATCTCCATTTTTCCAATAGTTCAGCGATTGTCTCAATTAATTTCCATTGTATCTATTTCAAACTTGGTTTGTAGGTAACTTATGACCTACATATTTGCAGTGCACCATTACCATAAATTTAGCATACTGCGTTTGGAGTGTGTATATTTTTGTCTTTCCATGTTCTCACTTATTATATGACTTTCGCATGCAACACATGCGTTCCGTGAAATGCCCTTGTTCGTTAATGAGTGCCTCCCTAAGATGTGTACTTTGTCCGGAACGACTGACTGTCTGTCCGTCTTTGTGTTCATCCATCCGTCCGTCTGTCCGTTACGGTTTGCATTAATGGGTCAAAACTTTGTTTCTGTTTCGCGGATCCATTTCAAAGTCATCACACGTATACATTGGGATTAGGAGATCGATACAATATTTTGAACACAAATCTGATCTGTTTTGTTTAGGTGTGAACTCATTTTTTCGGTTATTGTCTCAATAGATGTCCAATGTATCAATTTAAGACTTAGGGGAACTCTGAGCTACAGATGTGCAGTGCAAAAAGAAACATAACTCTAGCATGCTTTCGATTGTCTTTCATTTATCAGCATGATTACAATATACATTGTGGATCGTTAGTGATTTCTGAACTGGAAATATTTTAATTAAGGGTCGCTGCTCGGTTTTTTGTCAATCTTTTGTCCTTCCTGATTGATTTATTTATTTATACAAGAAAAGGGTAAAACTTTGATAAATAAGGTATATGTTATTGGCAGGCAGTATATGTTACTTCACACATTTTTGGTTTGGTTTGTTTTAAAAGTCATTGTTTATTGTTTCAACAATGTTTGTCCATATTATCTATGCCATATATTTTCAACTTACATATGCCCCTATACCATTAGCGCCTTTCGCGCTTTGATTAAAAGTAGTCTGCTGCATAGGCGTAAGAAAGCGTCGTTATGAGGGAGAGGGTTAATGTTAAACTGGTTGCTGTTGAATATTGTAGATAGTTCATTGTTAACAATGCAAAATACATTTTCGTAAATATCGTGGTAAAAGTTAATACTGTTTAATGTGTGTTGCATCATTATTTGTGTGAAGTAAATATTTAATACATGTACTGTGTTATGTATACAGGCGTTTTGAACTGTATTGATTGTTACACCATGAATCGTGAAATACTAGAGACATACGGAAAACGGGCAAGTCAGGAATAAGGTTAATATTTCAATATTTACGACCAGAAAAGTCCGAACCGTATATTCTCTGGAGGCCATCTTGCCATTTCAGGTAAATTTATCCTAGAATTGCTTTAGACAAATGCAAACAGAATACTGGACAATTCAACCCATTCCCATATAGTACACTCTGCAGCAGGCGACTTTGAAAATTACCTAGACAAACTATGGAAAATATCTCTAAATGAAAGTATACTCATTAATATTTTGATATAATTTGAAAATATTATGGCAAATGGAGAAATAGCTCATTACCTGCATTTGCTACACTGTTTGCGAAAAGTCGTCTGCTGTAGATGCATCAAAAGGCGTCTACACGTGGGAAATGGTAAACGGTCTGGTGTTTATTGACATAACATTATAACACTACTAAATGTCGGTTTCGTTTGGCAATACTCAAGCTTAGTACGTGACGTTTATATTGTAGAACATACCGAGGGCTTGGCGTGAAACGGATGTAACTAAAATTGGTACTTTTTCTACCAAGGTTAATCACCTCGCCATAAAGATTTAATAAGCGTTAAAACCGTTTTTCTTGGTAAACAATGGAAATTTAGGTTCCATTGCTCGTTCTGAGCAATGGCACCTAAATTTGCATTGTTTACATAGGGGTCAAAATTGCCCCTAAACCAGGGTTTTCAAAATAGGTCTTTAGTTACAACCGTTTCACGCCAAGCCCTCGATACAGATAAAAACACACTATCAGCACTGCTGTGTACGGTCAATCCAGTGCATCAACGACATCTCACATCTTTGCAGCAGACCGCCTCGATGTGGTATGTCTCTGGTACGATCCCCGGCCGGTTTCTATCAAGGACTTGTGAAAACGGCTGCCCTCTTTGGCGCTCAGGGTCGCGGTGTTAGCATTACGACTGTCTGGCTTGTGTCAGGATAAATGGACCAGTAGTACTTGTAACTTACCCAGGAACCGCCGTGATATAACTGGTAACTTACCCACGAAACGCCGTGATATGCCTGGAATCTTACTCAGAAAACGACGTGATATAACTGGTAACTTACCCAGGAAACGTCGCGATATAACTGGTAACTTACGCAGGAATCTCCGTGATATAACTGGTAACTTACCCAGGAAACGCCGTGATATAACTGGTAACTTACCCAGGAATCTCCGTGATATAACTGGTAACTTACTCAGAAAACGACGTGATATAACTGGTAACTTACCCAGGAATCTCCGTGATATAACTGGTAACTTACCCACGAAACGCCGTGATATAACTGGTAACTTACCCACGAAACGCCGTGATATAACTGGTAACTTAGCCAGGAAATGCCTTGATATGCCTGGAATCTTACTCAGAAAACGCCGTGATATAACTGGTAACTTACCCAGGAAACGCCGTGAAATAACTGGTAACTTACCCAAGAAACGCCGTGATATAACTGGTAACTTACCCAGGAAACGCCGTGATATGACTGCTAACTTACACAGGAAACTCCGTGAAATAACTGGTAACTTACCCAGGAAACGTCGCGATATAACTGGTAACTTACCCAGGAATCTCCGTGATATAACTGGTAACTTACTCAGAAAACGACGTGGTATAACTGGTAACTTACCCAGGAGACGACGTGATATAACTGGTAACTTACCCAGGAAACGACGTGATATAACTGTTAGCTTACCCAGGAAACGCCGTGATATAACTGGTAACTTACCCACGAAACGCCGTGATATAACTGGTAACTTACCCACGAAACGCCGTGATATAACTGGTAACTTACCCAGGAAACGCCGTGATATAACTGGTAACTTACCCAGGAAACGCCGTGATATAACTGGTAACTTACACAGGAAACGTCGCGATATAACTGGTAACTTACCCAAGAAACGCCGTGATATAACTGGTAACTTACCCAGGAATCTCCGTGATATAACTGGTAACTTACCCAGGAAACGCCGTGAAATAACTGGTAACTTACCCAGGAAATGCCGTGATATAACTGGTAACTTACCCAGGAAACTCCGTGAAATAACTGGTAACTTACCCAGGAAACGCCGTGATATAACTGTTAGCTTACCCAGGAAACGCCGCGATATAACTGGTAACTTACCCAGGAAACGCCGTGATATAACTGGTAACATACCCAGGAAACGCCGTGATATAACTGGTAACTTACCCAGGAAACGCCGTGATATAACTGGTAACTTACCCAGGAAACGCCGTGATATAACTGGTAACTTACCCAGGAAACGCCGTGATATAACTGGTAACTTACCCACGAAACGCCGTGATATAACTGGTAACTTACCCACGAAACGCCGTGATATAACTGGTAACTTACCCACGAAACGCCGTGATATAACTGGTAACTTACCCAGGAAACGCCGTGATATAACTGTTAGCTTACCCAGGAAACGCCGTGATATAACTGGTAACTTACCCAGGAAACGCCGTGATATAACTGTTAGCTTACCCAGGAAACGCCGTGATATAACTGTTAGCTTACCCAGGAAACGCCGTGATATAACTGTTAGCTTACACAGGAAACGCCGTGATATAACTGTTAGCTTACCCAGGAAACGCCGTGATATAACTGGTAACTTACCCAGGAAACGCCGTGATATAACTGTTAGCTTACCCAGGAAACGCCGTGATATAACTGTTAGCTTACACAGGAAACGCCGTGATATAACTGGTAACTTACCCAGGAAACGCCGTGATATAACTGTTAGCTTACCCAGGAAACGCCGTGATATAACTGGTAACTTACCCAGGAAACGCCGTGATATAACTGTTAGCTTACCCAGGAAACGCCGTGATATAACTGTTAGCTTACACAGGAAACGCCGTGATATAACTGTTAGCTTACACAGGAAACGCCGTGATATAACTGTTAGCTTACCCAGGAAACGCCGTGATATAACTGGTAACTTACCCAGGAAACGCCGTGATATAACTGTTAGCTTACCCAGGAAACGCCGTGATATAACTGTTAGCTTACACAGGAAACGCCGTGATATAACTGGTAACTTACCCAGGAAACGCCGTGATATAACTGAAACATTGTTCAAAGCGGCGTACAACACAAATCAATCAATCAATCTTGGCAGCAGACGAATTTTGAAAACCTTATGGAAAATGAGACATTGCTAAAGAACAGCAATTTCTCTTCCAACTCTGTATCAAAACCTTATTGATATAACGTTTTCCAGATGTCTTCAAGTAGAGACATATACACACATGTGTTTATATGTCTCTGCTTCAAGGCAGACGAGTCATAAAATAAGTGTTAAATCATAACTGAAGTATGTAATTGTTATGCATCAAGCATTAATTCAGTCATAGAAAACGGGGAATTTGCACCTGTCTGGTGTCCCTTTAACCCTTTCCCACATATAGACGCTTTCTGACAATCAGCAGCAGACGACTTTTAAACATATTGTGACGAAAGGAGAAAAGGCTCAAGACTTGCAATGTCTCCATTTGCTACAATGTTTTCACTTTTATAAAACCATTATTTATTGAGGTTTTCAATATTTCCGCTTAGAAGATATCAAAGTCGTTTGCTGCAGATTTATTGAAGCCGCGTGGAAGCGCGGCGTCAGTATGGGATAGGTTTTACTTTTGTACCATGGGGTGACGTAATCGAAAAGGGAGCAAGCAACATTATTATTGCTAAAAAAAATCTGTTATAGGTTTGATAAAAAAAAAAAAATATGAATAAAACATTGTATAAAATGATTTAAGAAACAGCAAGATACAAAATACGTATGTCTTTTACCGTTATTACAAAAGTTTAGACTCATTTAATGTGTATTGAATAAATTTCCCCCAACTTCCTAGGCTATGCTTTTTTTATAGTTTGGTTTACAACCCGATTCATCAAAGTTCAGAAAAAAGTTTCTGGTGATCTTTTTGCCTATTTACAATATTGAGATTTTCAAATAAATGGTTAATCATTTAAAAAGTATTGATGATTCATTTTAATTACTACATATTACAGTATAACTCTAGAAACTGTAAAAACAACGTTAACCCAACTATGCAATAGGCAGGGCCGTAACGTGGCCCATTCTATTATTTGTAAATGCAGCATGTCATCGCTTGGCGATTTTGGTCATTCTTATTTAATAGACGACAAGGTGTCATCGGTTCCCATATAGAGTAATTAAGTTGTCTCTGCTTCCTTCCGTTATGAATAATTCACTGTTTTCACGATTTCATCCGATTTCTAAAAATCGTTAGATTCATCGGTTGTTCATGTTTCGTTCGAGATTAAAGATTCGTACCAACTGGTTTTCGCTCTTTGTTCTTCGGGAACTGACTTCACCATTTTCTTTTGTTTATGTTTCAGTTTTCTACTGGGATGTTCAAAACGATTAAAGTGACATTACAAACAAACAAAACAGACTTTATAATTCTTGCTATATGTTGACTATACATGTGAACTTTCATAATGCTCAATCTTGATCATAAATATCTTCTTCTTTTTTTTTTTAATTAATTCTTATATTTTGTTTGTATACTCCCGTTTTTGCTATAAAACTTCTGCTAAAATGGAAGGAGAATATACTCTCTCCTCTTCTTCCAAAGCTTGTGTCACACTTAACTTATAACTAGAGGCAATAAACCTTAATATATGTAAATATTTAACCACCTTATCTAATTGATCTAGTTAGAGGATTTGAAACAGTTTATTGGTAAAGAAAACACTTGAGAAACTTCATCTTGTATAACACATTTTAGTTGCAGTGAATGTTAAGCAAACTGTAAAACCAAATGGTTTCAGGACTAAACTTGTCATTTCACGACTAAACTTCGCATGCTGAATATCACTAGGATCGTAGCATATACAACGTTTAATCCCTACGTCAATTTTGACCCTTTCTGCTCTTGGTAACCTTTGTATATAAGCTATGGTAGCCAGGTGAGCAATAAAGGCATATCTTGGCCTTCTTGTTTAAAATAAAGGGACATTTGGCCTTCTTGTTCGAAATACCTACATCCTGTCTGTTTGCACAGGTTGTTTAAATGTACTGAACTGCTTCTGCTTCCTTTAAGTCATGCTTGCAATATTTACAGACTCACTTACAACATCCTTATCAGTGTTAATTTGCAGGGTCCGAAGACAAACTGACAGCATCCTTATTAATGTTTATTTTAAGGGTCCGAAGACAAACTTACAGCATCCTTGTTAATGTGTATTTTCATGGTCTAAAGATAAACTTACAGCATGCGTATCAATGTTTATTTTAAGGGTCCAAAGACAAACCTACAGCATTTTCATTAATGTTTATGTTTAGGGTAGGAAGAGAAACAAACTTACAACATCCTTATTAATGTTTATTTTAAGGGTCCGAAGACAAACTTACAGCATCCTTATTGATGTTTATTTTAAGGGTCCGAAGACAAACTTACAACATCCTTATTGATGTTTATTTTCAGAGTCCGAAGACAAATTTACAGCAATATTTATTAATGTTTATTTTCAGGGTCTGAAGACATATTTACAGCATCCTTATTAATGTTTATTTTCAGAGTCCGAAGACAAACTTACAACATCCTTATTAATGTGTATTTTCAGGGTCCGAAGACAAACTTACAGCAATATTTATTAATGTGGTGTTTTTTTCAGGGTCTAAAGACAAACTTACAGCATCGTTATTAATATTTATGTTCAGGTTCTGAAGACAACCTTACAGCATCCTTATTTATGTTTTCTACTTTTTAAACATACGAGGATAAATGTTAACATCTGTGAAATATTTATTATAATTATTATTAAAAAGGAGGAAGTTCATGTCTTCAGCAATTTAACCGTTTTCTCAATGTTTTAAGCGTTTAAAGGTTTTCATTGTTGCTTCAGACATGAAAATATTTAATAGCTTTTTATTGCATGTAGATTTAAATCCCAAAATGTATTAATTTGTTGTGGTTTTATTGACAAATACAAAACATCCAAAATCCTGACCAAAAGAAATCCAGAAAATTTGTAGATCTATGTGGAATTTCAAAAATCCTGGAATTAGTTCTTATGAAAACATTATGTGTATGTTTAGACTAATGAAAGTCAAGAATACATGTGTGTTAAAAAATAAATCAATGCAGTCTTTTCCGGCGACATTGATGCCTTGCATCAACTTTCTCTTGTTTATGTTTATTTTAATGGTCCGAAGACAAACTTACAGCATCCTTATTGATGTTTATTTTCTGGGTCCGAAGACAAATTTACAGCATCCTTATCAATGTTTATTTTAAGGGTCCGAAGACAAACTTACAGCATCCTTATTAATGTTTATTTTAAGGGTCCGAAGACAAATTTACAGCATCCTTATTAATGTTTATTTCCATAGCCCGAAGACAAACTTACAACATCCTTATTAATATTTATTTTCAGGGTCTGAAGACAAACTTACAGCATCCTTATTTATGTTTATTTTAAGGGTCCGAAGACAAACTTGCAGCATCCTTATTGATGTTTATTTTAAGGGTCCGAAGACAAACTTACAACATCCTTATTGATGTTTATTTTCAGAGTCCGAAGACAAACTTACAGCAATATTTATTAATGTTTATTTTCAGGGTCTGAAGACAAACTTACATCATCTTTATAAATGTTTATGTTAAGGGTCTGAAGACAAACTTACAGCATCCTTATTTATGTTTATGTTAAGGGTCCGAAGACAAACTTACAGCATCCTTATTGATGTTTATTGTCAGGGTCCGACGCCAAACTATAGCATCCTTATTACTGTTTATTGTCAGGGTCTGAAGACAAACTTACAGCATCCTTATTTATGTTTATTTTCAGGATCCGAAGACAAACTTCAGTTTTATGCTGTCATGTGCCGTCATAGTCGGACAAATAGTCGTTGGGCAAAATGGAATGAGTACACCCACAGTAAACAAAACAGACAACGTAACAATTACAAAGACACCCACTCAGAAGATACAGTTTGATGCTACAAACAAGACATTGGCGCCATCAACACGCACGGTGTTGCCTACAAATTCTACCACGACTCAATTACCCTACGAGCCATTTGTTGCAGCCTCGGTTATGACAAACTGTCACATAATGCCGAATGATACTGACGTCACATTTAAAATTAATTCATTCATCAACTCGGGAGCGAAACTAATAAAATATCATCTGCAATTAGAGGATGAAGGTGTTGTTTTATGGAACGAGAGTTCCATGTATAGACCTTTATTCTGGGTACGCACCACGGGACGTCAAGGGAGGGGAATACTGCTTTTGAGACCTGAATATGACATGCTGTCTTTGACCACACTGGAACTGGGTGTGTACACTTTAAACGTAACACTACGCGAATCCCCGCGACACTGCCTGACAACGTTGCACTATACAGAGATCGAACAACTGTTTAGAGAGCTTGTCATGAACGATTTCCAGAACACGAGCTCCGGTAACATCGTACAACTAAAACCAACAGATAATGTCTGTAACATGCACGTGGTGAATGAGACTGGGGTTGCTGAGTTTCGATATTTCTGCTGTAACAGAAGCAGCACGTTGCACATAGAATGTAGAATTCTGGATACGGAGCACTGGCTTAGTGTACTCTTAGGTGTGGTAACTCTGATAAAAATCCTGGTGTTTCTGTTCAGTCCAAATTTGATCCCCGAGTCGATCTATCGTCTCAGACAAAACGCGGTACCGTTTGTTTACATAACAGAACCAAAAGACGAGGTCCGTCTGAGGACGGTCGTGACTAAATCGCCAGCAAAATACGCAAACACGCAAACAGTTTGTAAAGTATCAAAATTTTGTCATATGACCAAATTCAAAGCTACAATACAGAAAATGATACCGGATGTGACATATGATTTTCAGTTTGACAAAATCCAGTTAATGTTGAAACAGAAACGCCTGCTTTACTCTGGATGTGCGCCTGTTGGTCTGTTTGAATCAATGTATGACACAGTTTTCAAATGCAAAATACGAGAGAAACCGTCGGTACAAGCATGTTGTCAGGCCAATGTCTGCCTTAAATGCTGTACCAGCAGTCGTTTTTCGTGGTATAGGCTGCTGAAGGAATTCATGAACGTAATTATGTTGGTGTGTATCACCCTTCCATGGATCATTCGTGTAATGATTTACTACTCGCACGAACACGATGAATTGCACATGCGCAGAGATGCAGCTAATGCAAGACAATTGCGATTCTACTTTCCTGGAAGTATGACTTTATATCTTACCCCACTGCATGGCTTGTTTGTGATGATGTATCTCATACTCTCAATAGAATCGTTTGTATTTGGAGTGCTTAAGAAGAAAACAAAAGAAAAGTTGAAGTTTGTGATGCGGAAGTGTTTCAATGACATGCAAGAATTTAACAAGCAGAAAGTGATTGGATGGGTCGTACAGATTCTTCTATTACCTTTTGTCAGCTTTGGAATTTTGGGGTTTGTAATTGGACCAATAATTTGGATTGTGGTGGTACCAATTCTGGCGTTAGTTTTGGCGTTTTATCTGTTTCCAACAGCCAATCTCACGGGTCGGCTTGTAGCTCATTTCGTTGTTTATCTGATGCCACGTGAGCTGTACACGAGATGTAAATTCTCCTCAATCTCTTCGCGGTTAATTGAAAACATAGAAAGGACTCTAGAAACCAGAGTTGACATGAAAGAGTTGGCAAAAAGTGAATCAGTTGAGAAAAAAGAGTCGGCTTTAAGAACACAGAGAGGAAGGTTTGAACAGTTGATCGTTATCTTCTTTTGTCTGATATCTCTATATTCGTGTATCTTTCTGCTAACCGAATTCGTCTCTTTTTTCGTTGAGATTGTGGTGTACACAATGATCGGAATAATTCTGAATGCCTCTCTGACATTGACATACATTTCACTAGGACTCTATGTTCTATTTTATGCCAATGATTGTATCAGCAATGTCGTTAAAAAGTTTCTATCCTACAGTAGTACAGTGAACGCATATATCCTTGGACTTGGTAAAGATCAAGCGGAACCAGTATATTTCAAAAACGTTGAAAACCAATTAAACCGTGCATTTCGAGTAAAGACGGGGCGACCTTGTGAACCAAAACGGCCTGTTTGTCTTGTTAAAAACGATGAAGATGAACCAAGATGGAAATTCTCAAAATTGGTACTTTTTGTGACCAATCGAGACCAACCCCAAATACCAAAGAAATTTTATTTTGACGCGAGCAGAATGTCATACTCGATGGTACCCGGTGAGCTCTTCAGCAGCTACATATATGCTTTTAGGGAGCTCGGAATGATAATTATTTTCCTCATGTTTGTCCTCATTGTGGTGTTAGCATTCGGAGAGACTTATGAGCTATCTACAACGAATCATCTTCTAGCGACAATTGCTGGAGGTTTTGTTCCATTGATGTTAAGAAGAGTTTTGTTCAAAACCCATTCTGTCCCTGCGATCAACACATCGACTGATATTAACTTCCAGGTTTGCATTTATGACCTATTGAACAGTTATGAACAATGTTGGCCGATATTCGATATAGACGTGGGTTCAGACGGACCGATTACAAGTATGGGGAAAGGTTTTGTGAGTACCGATGGTTTGACAGATCTGAATACAACTGACAACGCAGGCACGTTTGGGAGAGATGATACGGACACTATAAACGAACGGGCCATCGATGGACAGAACAATCGTAATTCATACCTCGGAGAAGTTGTTACTGAAAATGGTGAAGATGCAGATGACAATATAGATTTAGTAATAGACATCACTAATGTAGATAGTGACGATTTTCCGAATATGTTTTCTAATCTCCCTTTCGATGATCGAGAAATCGGCTCAACGTCGTTTCTTGATGACGTTGACGAGGCCGTCGCCATGTCAGTCGTGTGAACTTAACCATACCCGTATGCAGACAACTTTTGAAAATATTGTGAAAAAAAAGGCCTTTGTTTAACTGCTCTCGACCATGATCAAAAACCGCAGCTGATTAAAACGCATTGGGATGAAATATGTAGAGGATATTACATGAGTGGTCATTCAATACGACATTTTATTAAACGAGTTTTCTAAAATTGATAAAAACGAGCCTTGGCGAGTTTTTAGCAATTTTAGAAAACGAGTTCAATAAGATTTTGTATTGAATGACCACGAATGTTATGTTCTATTTATATCATAAATTCCAATTCGACGATTATTAGCGCAAAATATATATAACGTCGCTATATAGCGCCGTCATTTTCAATGCTTTTCATTATGACGTTACGTAGCATTGTTATTACACTAGTTATATATACCGAAAAATATAGAATGACGTTATTTCATGCTGGCGACATCATGTATAGCGTTACGACTGATATATCGGTGTCAGGATACATAATGCCGTTAATGATATTTTACCCATGACACGCCGTGATGTAACTGAAATACTGTTGTAAATGTGAATATGACTCACAGAATAACGCATCATTGATATGTATTCTCATTGAAATATATGTACATAAATAAAGCTTACCATTTCGTTTGTGTTTATTTTGTTGTAGGCTAATCCGGGCCGACACATTCCGTCTCAGAGGTATAGAGGTAAAGAGTAATAATTCCTGAAACAGAAAATCCACAGGAGGCGAAAACGTATGTCCGGATTAGTCTTCGCGGCATGCTTATGCTGATCCGGGTCGATACTTTACGAAGAGACCACAATGTTGTTGTTTTTTCGTAATTCGGCTCAAATGCCAAATCCTTATGATTTTAGTGCGTATCTTGTAAGTAAGCCGCGTCATGCAAACGGTATTCTTGTAGTCTGTTACCCGCCGTACGATTATAAATTAGTACCTCTGGCATCAGCTTACAATGGCGACGGTATTCTTTTAGTCTGTTACCCGCCGTACGATTATAAATTAGTACCTCTGGCATTAGCTTACAATGGCGACGGTATTCTTTTAGTCTGGTACCCGGCGTACGATTATAAATTAGTACCTCTGGCATGAGCTTACAATGGCGACGGTATTCTTGTAGTCTGTTACCCGCCGTACGATTATAAATAAGTACCTCTGGCATGAACTAATAATGGCGACGGTATGCTTGTAGTGTGCTACCCGGCGTACGATTATAAACTAGTACCTCTGGCATGAGCTTACAATGGCGACGGTGTTCTTTTAGTATGTTACCCGCCGTACGATTATAAATTAGTACCTCTGGCATGAGCTTACAATGGCGACGGTATTCATTTAGTCTGGTACCCGGCGTACGATTATAAATAAGAACCTCTGGCATGAGCTTACAATGGCGACGGTATTCTTGTAGTCTGTTACCCGCCGTACGATTATAAATTAGTACCTCTGGCATGAACTAATAATGGCGACGGTATTCTTGTAGTCTGGTACCCGGCGTACGATTATAAACTAGTACCTCTGGCATGAGCTTACAATGGCGACGGTGTTCTTTTAGTATGTTACCCGCTGTACGATTATAAATTAGTACCTCTGGCATGAGCTTACAATGGCGACGGTATTCATTTAGTCTGGTACCCGGTGTACGATTATAAATAAGAACCTCTGGCATCAGCTTACAATGGCGACGGTATTCTTTTAGTCTGGTACCCGGCGTACGATTGTAAATTAGTACCTCTGGCATGAGCTTACAATGGCGACGGTATTCTTTTAGTCTGGTACCCGGCGTGCGATTTTAAATAAGTACGTCTGGCATGTACCAATAATGGCGACTAGATTGGTCATCTCCCCTTATTTATCGTTATCGGATATATTATAGTCGATTAGTAAATACATACGATTGATTTAAACTCTACAGATTTAGGCTTGTAACCAATACAAAGATATTGAATAAAAATACATTAAAAGTTTGAAAGATTAACAGGTGGATCCACAAACAGTTTGTCTCTATAACCGTTTAATTGCTGTACCATTTCCAAAGGGCGCCGTCATTATTGGCGTATGCTTGATTTATCCTGATATCAGAGAGTCCGTCGTTATACTAACCCAACAATCATTGGCGCCAAGGAGAGCAGCCATTACCACTATTGTTAAAGTATTTGGTATGGCCCGACCGAGGATCAAACCCGCGACTTAACGCACCCGCGCTGGACATGTTATCATTCTCGCACAGCAGTGCTTTTGTAGTCATATTTGTTTAAAAATGTACATTCAATTCGACAAAAAAAGAAGCAGCATTATATATTAATCAGTGTCTAGTTTGATGAAAGCGCTGAAAGCATTGATGGCATAGGGGCCATATGTAAGGCATACAGATATGGTATATATGATAGATGAACAATGTAACATCGGCCTGTAAACAAACCAAAAAAAGTTGTTTGAAGCAGCACAGTTTGCCTTACCTATTTATCAAAGATCGAGGTTGTTTTCGTATAACCAAAGTAAGAGCATGATGGACAAACGGATGGACAAACAACCGAGCAGCAACGCTTAAGTATAATATTTCCAGTACAGTATACACTAAAACTCTACACTATATATTTAAATAATGTTGACAAACGGCATATACTCAAAAACATAATTATATCCTAAAAACAGGATTTTATATCAATCAATCAATTAAAATGAAGCGATTAATTCATTGATTATGTATGAATGGTTGGTAGAATGTCTTTTCTATAATTCATGGATATATTAATATTAATAATAGTCCACATTGCTTCCTTTAATGACTCGAGCTTTAACGACTGTTCTGCTTCTGACCACCATCTATAACACTTTGAATAAGTAAAATACATATTATGGAATTTTGCTTCGGACGAAATAAAATAAAATTAAAAACTCAACAACAACAAAACACCAATACAAGAGTGCAAACAAGTCAAAATTAAAATAACCCACATTAATTAAACCTCTACATACTCACGAAATAAAAAATAAACATATCGAACAGTGTTGGAGTTAAAGCTCCGGTAAAGTTACCAGTACAATGCAATTTACTTAGTTATCTGCTGCAAAGGCGTACACCGATTAAGCGTAATCATACTGCAACATGTAAGCATAGTGAAATGCCCCGTATGTGAATGTGATGCTTGTTATCCTATACAATACTCCTGTACCCGCAGTGCTTTATCTCGTTCCCACATACAAGAAATGTGTAGCAGACGACATTAAAAAACATCTCGGCATAATGAAAATATGATTATTAAATAGAGTTGAAAACATGTTGACAAAAGGAGAAATTGCTCGGTTTTAGCAATTTCTTCTGTTTTTCACCATGTTTTCAAAAAGCCGTCTGCTGCAGATGCGTCGGAAAGCGTCTATATGAGAGAAAGGGTTAAAGCATGACATTTGTATAGACCCAGCTTATATCCTCGCAGACAGAAACTTGTTCTCTGGAAACCACCAATGGCTGAGCGTTTGGTGGACGGAATTAATCGAAACCGATTAATCGAAACCGAGTTCGATAAGAGGAGAAACCGTTGCAGGAAAACGCTAGATTCTTCATACCGGGACATTTCTATTCTCCCCACAATAATTTCCACTTGCTCTGATAATGTACTTTCGTTCATCCACATTTTACAGATACCAATAAGTCATTAAACTAGTTGCCTGTGGTGAAAATGAATTTAGAACATTTCGTTGAAAAGCCAATTCGAGGAACATGATTTTTTTAAATATAGGACAAAGAGGTTGTAAGTCGAAATTTTCATATAAGTATTATTTAGCTAAAAATCTTGTTAATGTACTTTAGTATCACCGTAGGCCATAATCTCAATATTTGGGAGTTATATACATGTAGGCCTATTGCGAGGAAATCACATTCGAGAACATTTGGACGTTACATATTCACATAAAATCACATTCGAGAATATTTGGACGTTACATATTCACATAAAATCACACTCTAGGACATGTATCTGTAGTGGCTGTGTTCGTCGCCAGCAATGTCTTCAAATGACATCTCCTCTTATAATACGCCAATTTCATCCGAGCTGTGTAGAAATGTTAGTCAGGTGGTCTTTCTACAAGAGCGGTGAAAATAAATAAATATCTGGTTTCTTAGACTACAACATCAAAATAGCAAACATCTAGTGGCCAAATGTGTACGTATTGCTATATAGAGTCTATTAAGAAAGAACACGCTTAAATTGACAAATCTTTGAAAATGCTAAGAAGGCGACAAGCTCCTTCCATTTTACAAAAGTATAACCGTCGAAACAGTTTAGCTTTGTTGTGATGGAGTGAGTGTCCTTGAGCAAAGCAAATTTCCGAGCCTAGTACTGGTTTGTTTCCCAGGGCTCAAGAATGAGTGAAGTGTCGCCGTGATACAACTGAAATGAGCCATCCCGCGAGAAAACCAACATTAAAGGATCGACCCTGATCAGCCTATGCATGCCGCGCAGGCTTACCCGGAAAGACCCGTTTCGCCTCCTATGTATTTTCTGTTTCAGGAATCATTACTCTATACCTCTATCCCCCTGAGACGGAATGTGTCGAGCCGGATCTGGTCTGATCTGGATCGATACATTACGCAGAGGCCATAATGTTGAATTTCTTCGCGGGACGGCTCAATTAATGTTTAAAACGGCGTAAAACCCAACTAAACCAAAACAATACTTTAGAATTCTTAGATAAGCATGAATGTTAAAAAATATTTTCTAGCCTAGCTAGTACTGGTTTGTTTCCCAGGGATCATGAATGAGTGAAGTGTCGCCGTGATATAACTGAAATGAGCCGTCCCGCGAGAAAACCAACAGTGTAGACTCTGCGTAAATGAATCGACCCGGATAAGCCTAAGCATGCCGCGCAGGCTAACCCGGAAAGACCCGTTTCGCCTCCTATGGATTTTCTGTTTCAGGAATAATTACTTTATACCTCTATCCCCCTGAGACGGAATGTGTCGGCCCGGATCAGTATACGCGGACTGCGTAGGCTGATTTGGGTCGATACATTACGCAGAGACCATGATGTTGGTTTTCTCGCGGGACGGCTCAAATAATGATAAAACGGCGTAAAACCCAACTAAACCAAAACAAGACTTTAGAATTCTTAGATTCTTGAATTTTATGTTAAAAGATGTTATTTGCACAAATTAATAGGTAGCTTTACCCTTTCATACAAATACAATAGATAGTCGATTAAATAGTTGGATATCGAAATGTGCTCATCATGAATGTTGAACGCTGTCAGTCCGTTTATGCACGGAATTGGTTTCGGTCGTATAGTAGCCTAAAATATTTCCTTTTGAAAAGTTGAAGTACTGTACTGTTTTGTTGAGATGAGAAATTAGAGAGGTATATTTTTTATTTGCTTTCAGTTTAAGCATTTCTGTATCGTTTAGTGTGTTATTGTTATGTTAATTGTGTCTCTGATATATTGAATTCCTATTTGGGAAAGCTTACACCATACATTTTCACCGTAGATGCGTATACGACTGCGAATATCGACACAATATGGGCTAATTGTTTTACTTTGTTTGACTACAGTAACGCCCTGTGGCTCAGCGGAGGTGAAAACCCCTTTCAGGTTCACTATATATTAGTCATAGGTGTCACTTTTTGATAAAATTCAATGGAATAAGGGAAGTAACCGCATACAAATTATGAGAAAGATCGTACGAGTTTTCCCTCTTTGACCAAATAAAGTTTTCCTTGCCATTATACTCTATCCATTGGGGTAGAAAAATCCCTATAACCAATGTAACAGGATATCTGATTGGCTAGATGATTTTATGGTAGGGACTTGCTCTGAAATCAATGGAGACGATTAAAAGGACTAATTTTGTGTCTCTTTCATGTAACCAGAGTACAATTGGTAACTGATACCATTCAAAGATAGATAAAATCGGCTGCAAACGGAGGCACTTGCCCGGTGGCCTCCTAGATACTGTCGAGACGACAGAGAGCGGCGAACTGGATGACCCCGGCATGTCAGACGAGCAGCTCGTTGACAAAGAGGATTGTGCATTTCAGTCGAAACGGAAAAAACATTTGGAAAATATGACAGGTGGTCAGCAGAAGGCTGCTAAAAGTAATTGTTTGTTTGAATAATGATATATTTTTCTTCTTGTTTCCATTTTTAAAAAAGCATTGACAGAATTTCGGCGCATGAACAGTTTCCAAAAGTAGGTAATTTGCTGGATCATGAGGGGCAACTGCTATTCACTACACTCAGGGTTTCCCTCAGGTTAGGCGTCATTGTGACCCCTTTGTCATCACAATTAGAGGACATTTTTATACATTTTGGGGGTCCACCTTAGAACTCGATAATCAAATGATTGATATTGTGTCCACATGGACGCACATCAATTTATTTTGGGGGAAAATTGAGTTGAAATCCATCCGTGTGAACCCAATGTAGGCAAATCGAGGGCAAATCGATAAACAGAATTTTTTGCATAAACCAGATTTTCTGAAAATCATCCATATTTAACTCTGGATGACTCGTTTGCGCTATATTTATCATTATGATGAAGTCTTGTTCAAGTCAAAATAGCTCAATATGAGGGTACATGTAGTAACCCTACATAGGTTCTTTTTGTACTCTTCAAATTAAAAAAAATAAAACAACCAATTTCTAGTTGTTTCTCACAAAAGTACTGCATCAAAATGATGTCGCAATTTATTTCCTCTGGTCATTTCAAAGCACATGAATGAAAAGTAACATTTCAGGTGAATAGTAAAAGATTAGAAAGCGGATCTTATTTTTCAGAACCAAGGGAAACATGGACCCAATCCAACGAAGATGTAACAATGTCTTTAAAAATTGAGGGAATAAAAAATGAGCAGCTTAAAAATCTTGATGTCCAGTTTTCTGATACAGATGTCTCGATAAGTCTTGCAGGTATTTTATTGTTTGTTATCTCTCGTGCCTAAATTGTAGTTTGAGCTGTGATTTACATGTATCACTATCAGTCCTCATTTAACCCTTTCCCACAACTGCAGCAGACAACTTTGAAAACATATCCGAAAAAAAATGGCATGTTGTTGCCATGTTTTAAAAAAGCAGCCTGCTACAGAGGCGTCAGAAAGCGTCTCCATGAGGTAAAGGGTTAAGATCTTGCCTGACCAGGGTAATGAGACAGATACTGAAGATCTTATTCATAACAGGTGCAAAACATGGTCACTTTTTACTTCTTTTTAAGATAGCTACTATTTTTTTGTAAACTAAACGTAACATTTGATAAAAATGGAAAATGTAAATCTATTGACTTTCGCTTCTGTAGCACACTGGCATGAAACGTGTATTTATACTATTCCTAGTGCAATTTTAACTTGAGAGATGAAAATTGAATGTTCCGTACCATGTTAATTAAAAAGAGACAAGAGGAAAATACCAACAACTTTCTGATGTCTGTAAAAATTGCGCTAGTATAAGTATGAAAATGTGCTTCATACCACTGTTACTACAAGTGTTAGACCACTGATCAATCATCCCTATAGATTTGCAATTTGCAGAAAGACCAAAGTAAGGTTGATAAGAGATAAATAATATTTCATTTCTACACAGAATGGTTTGTGAAAGTATGCAGATATAATCTGTAGTGCTATTGGTTATGGCAACCACACTTATAATTAATGCTCTAACAGTCTACATTATTATATTGCCCTTTTGTGTAGCAGCAAAGGCAATAAAGAAAGCATTTACAAAAGAGAATGAACAATTGTTATATTAAGTTGAAAACATTATGGCAAAAGGAGAAATTGCTCATGATGAGCAATTTCTTCTTTTGTCACAATGTTTTCAAAAGTTGTCTTCTGCAGTGATGACAGAAAGCATCTGTATGTTGGAAAGGGTTAAAGATTATATTTGCCCGTTCTGAAATGTGGTTTAAGTTGATGCTCATAAATTTGTCTTATTAGGAAAACATAATCATTCATGTCAGACTTAACTTGTGGTTGTTGGCAGCTGTATCTAATTCTGTTTTTGTGTTAACACTTTCCCTCATATAGGTACTTTTCTGACGCCTCTGCAGCAGACGGCTTTTTGAAAAAGTAGTGACAAAAGAAGAAATTGCACAAAACGTGCAATTTCTCCTTTTGCCACAATGTTTTCCACTTTTTGTCATAGGTTATCCATTCAATTAAATGGAGATTATCTAATTTTTGACAAAATATGCTTAAAGTCGTCTGCTGCAGAATTGTCGTATGAGGGAAAGGGTTAACTTGTGGTCTTTGGCAGCTGTATCTAATTCTGTATTTGTGTGAACCCTTTCCCACATACAAAAATCGGCCCCAGATGACTGATAACATCTGGACAAAAAAAATGTGAACAATCTCTGTAAATGTAAAAATAATATTACTTAATAAAGTTGAAAAACATTGTGGCAAGAGGAGAAATTGCTTGTTTTGAGCAATTTTTTCTTTTGTCACATTGTTTTCAAAATTTCTCTGCTACAGAGGCATCAGAAAGCATCTATATGAGGGAAAGGGTTAATAATGTTTGCTTTCGGTAGAATTTGCAGACTTTCAAACTAATTTTGATTATTCTGCTGGTACATTGAAAAACAAAAGTTAAACACTGACTTTCCTTTTTTCGAAGATGGCAGAAACTGGATTTGGAACTTCCATAAAGAGATATTTCGAGAGAGAAGTAAAGTAAGAATTAAAAAGGGAACTTTGACTCTGCATATGAAGAAGAAACAGCCTTCACAATGGGAAAAATTGGAGGTAATAATATGAGTTCTAAAGCAGCTGCGTTTCCGATGTTTTTATATCTTTATTTGACCCTTATTCCTTTCCCACATACAGACACTTTTGGATGCATCTGCAGCAGACGACTTTAGAAAACAATATGGCTAAAGGAGAAATTGCTCATAATGAGCGATTTCTCCTTTTGTAACATTGTTTTCAACTTTGTTTAATCATTTTTATTTTTAATTATAGAGTTTTTCTATGTATCCACCTAGCTGTTTCCAAAGTTGTCTGCTGCAGATTTGTTGTATGTGGGGAAAAGGGTTAAACCCTTTGTTGTAAATGCTCAAAAGAATCATCTCGGGAGATATGAAAGAGGGTTTGTTTTAGCAAGAAGAGAGATATTGAGGGAATAAGAACCTCTGTTTTATCAATACACATATAATTAATTCTTAACCCTTTTTTAAAAGAAGAAATATTTTGATGCACTGGACTTTTGAAAAAAAAATATATTTCTTGTTTTGCCACACAGTTTTAAAAAACTTTATTCAATAATTATACTTTCATTTTATGGATAATTTCCTTATTTCTTTCGCGGAACTGTTCAATAAAATTAAAACCATTGGCAGCATGTCTTAAAAACATTCATACAATAATTATAAGGTAATTTGTAATGCGGAAGGCGAATTTCACCATATAGCATGTAATAATGGCAACATAGTGGTCACTAGGGTAACACGTGGTCACGCGTACCTCTGCAGTTGCTAAAATAACAACTTTTTTGTTTTGTTGATAACTCACATGGAAACCAATTAAAAGGTGCGAAATGTTGCACATTTGACGTGACATATATTCATACAAGGCAGAGTGGTTTAGTGACATTTACGGGCAGTGGGTAGCGAAACATCGACGTTGTGTAGAGGCGAACGGCGCTTACTTTGAGAAGTTGTGACGTTGACGTTGTTTTCTGAAGATTGAACTGCAGGGGCTATACTGACCTCATGTTATTAAACAAGCTGTAGTTTTCTTGATATTGTATGTATCTTTTTGAAATTTTCTATGTCATTTACAGCTGAATTCAATTTTATAGCGAAATAATGATCGTTTGAAAATGTAAAAGAATGTTGATTTTATTGAACAATTCCACAAATTTCTGGCTATACCCTCGTATAATTCCTGTCATCCGTTGTATGTGGGAAAGGGCTTGGCTGTCTAGATTTTAATTAACTGGGGTTTTACACAGTATTCAACAATTTTCACGTCATATCATGGCAGCCAGTTCAAGTACCCCATCTCACACAAGCAGTACACTCTACACAACAGTTTTTTTCGAATAAACTGGCTCCTTTTCCATGTAGAACCCATTTGTTAAAACAGTCTGGAGGCCTCTGGGGATCGGTTATAACCTGATTGCCTGTACATTACAATGTTGAAACATTCTGGAGGCCTCTTGGGATCGGTCATGACTTGATTCAGTGTCCGACAAATTTCAGAATTGTTTGGTAGCCCAATGGGCTACCAGATTTGGAAACTGGTAGCCCGAAATATCGCAGATGCCAATGAGTGTTTTATGATTATTTTTGTTTTCTACTTCTGTACAAACATAATATTAAGAGCACACCATGTACATGATTTAAGGGTAGTGACCAATTCAAATAACATGACTGTGTTGCAAAAGACCTGAAGTGCAGCATTCAGTTAAAAACAAATGAAATTTGGAAAAGAGACTTTTTGGTGGAGCTTAACAGATATGAGAAAATTGGTATTAAAGTTTTTCAAGATTATTTTTCACTAGGATATTTGAAATATTCTGCATAAAATGTATGTATTTTATCCATATTTAAAAGCTAGTGACAGAAATGTTTAAACTTGAGACCAAAAAATCAAATGATGTAGTATAAACTCTTCAAATTGGAGGTCACCGATTTAGGTCCCTCACCGAAACAGGGCATACAATACGAGTGTCAGTTTTACAAAGAACGACATATTAAATAAGATTCAATTTTATTAACCAAACGTCAAATTTATCAGGTTCAATGAAGTTATTAACTTTTTCCCTCATATAGACGCTCTCTGACGTCTCTGCAGCAGACAGCTTTTTGAAAACATAGTGACAACAGAAGAAATTGATCAAAACAAGCATAGCTCCTTTTACCACAATGTTTTCCACTTAGTCATAGGTTATCCCAAAAAATTTTTTTTTTGACAAAATATGTTCAAAGTCGTCTGCTGCAGAATTGTTGTATGAGGGAAAGGGTTAAATAAAATATTGTCAAAAACAATGACGCGAATAATACTGTAACACATGAAACACGTTAAATTTGTTTCATGTGTTACCGTATTATTCACAACATAGCCATTTTGATATTAAATTGCGCAATGTTAATCATGGTTCCCTACTGAGAATTTGAAATCGGTAAACAGCGTTGAACGTAAACATCGGGTCCACTCTTGATCCGGGTCGTCGGGTCGTTAACGTCATTGACCCAATTTCTCATTTCTTCCAATGAAATCGCAATTATTAAGTCATATGATTTTTTTTCCCGCCGGTTATGCTAATTGATTTTGGTAAACAAAGCCGTGATTGGGCATTTATTATTCATTATAGATTTCATCCCAAACATTTTCTTTGATATTACGAATACTATGTCGATTATGAAGGTGTTTCATATTTGATTAACGGCAAGATAAGATCTAGAAGTGGTCGTATTGTATTGTCTTTAATATTTGGATCAAATTTATTTTATTAACTTCTGCATGGCGACAATTTTCTTCTCCGTCTTTCTGAACCGGTCTGCACCAGTTTGCAAACATCGCATACCGAAAGTAGAAATATGGATCAAAATACATTTAAGGGAATATTTGAATTTCATTGGTTATTCGCAATCATTCATGGATTAACACATAGCCCCAGGGAACAATGGTCACTAATTATTGGACCGCCGTAATGGGTATATATATCACGTTAATTGACTATTACTGACGCGATTCGGTTGGCTGAAACTACTCGATCTGGGTGGGTAACTCCGCCTACTGATATTGATTTGTTTATGGTCACAGCGAGTGGTTTTCGAATGTAACATACAGTCACTGTTTATACACGACATGTGTGTAAGTAATTAAGCCGGGCTCCCAGACACGGGAATAAACAGTAGCCCGCCGGGCTTTCATTTGAAAATGACAGTAGCCCGAGCAATTATTTTGGTAGCCCGCGGGCTCAGGACAATGGATTTGTCGGACACTGCTTGATTGCCTGTACACTACAAGTAACCACCTCGGTGGTGTAGTTGTAGAGCGTCCGAATGTTTTTTTTTCAAAAGTTGTCTGCTACAGAGGCATCAAAAAGTGTCTATATGTTCAAAAATGTTTTAGGTTATAACTCTCTTTTTTTTTATCATTGAACAGATTTCAGATCCCGAAGATACAATAGAGGATAGCCCACAGAAGCAGGAAGATATAACTGAAAACACGGTGACATTATCAGAGGTCGAACCTGTTCAGGAAGGTAAAACAAAAGATGAAGATACTCAAGATTCTTCAATAGAAGTGGCACCTGTTGATGTAGAGCCAGAACAATTAGAGGCTATGGATACTGACAAAGATTCTGATATGTTTGAAAAGCCAGAAGGTATGTGGGTTAATTATTTCCCTTATACAGCCAACTTTTGAAAACCATGTGAGAAAAGGAAAGAACAGTTCAAAAATGAAAAATTTCTTCTTTTCCCACATGTATATTTTGGTAACACTTTAAAGTAAACTTCAATTTTTTGAAATAAGGACCAACCTTAGGGTCAAATAAGGAGGAGTATACAACTCTTTTCCCCACAATATCTCTCTTAAGGATTTCAGAACATGCAACATGTGTGGAAGACAGTGGTGCAGTGGTAGAGCAAGGGCCTCTTGTACCAAAACTCCTGGGTTCAAATCCAGTGTGCCGAGCCCCGGTAGTGAGTTTGAATCACGGCTAGGCCAACTTTCTTTCTGACGAAAGCTTGTTTCGCAATAAATGTAAAAAAGACAAGTTTAAACTTAATTAAATTGCCCCTTATCTAGAACTCTGGTCATATACATGTATCCCTAGCATGGACCCTTTTTTTCTGTTGAAGCTTTCTGATAAGACAACCCTTACAATAGCACATCTGAGCCGTCCCACAAGAAAACCAACATTATGGCCTCTGAGTAATGTATCGACCCAGATCAGCATGCGCAAAGGCGAAAATTGTCTATCCGGTAAGCCTGCGCGGCATGCTTTGACTGATCTGGGTCGATACTTTACGCAGAGTCCACAATGTTGGTTTTCTAGCGTGACGGCTCATCTAGTAAATGGTTGCGCCATTAACATATCAACAAGGGCACCGTAAAGCAGATGCATCCCCTCGGTATTCAAAGTCCAATTTTGACCTTGAAAAAATAGGTTTCTAGACCTTGCCATATATTTACTGTATACCAAGTTTGGTTAAGATCGGTCGAAGGATGTTCAGTGTAGAGTGTTCACAAGGTTGTAAAGGACGCACAGACGAACGAACGGACAGTCCCGTTACTATATCCACATCGCAAACTTCGTTAGCCGAGGGGATAATTAAAGGGGTGATGGGTTGAAAATCTAGATTTCGAGTTAAGGGGGAGTTGCTATGACATGATTTAGTGTTATCCTTAGTCGTCGGTCACAGATATGTCATAATATGTTTTACTTTCAACAATAGGAATAACCATTTTCCTAAGTGAAGCATATTTGAAAAAGCCTTCAGATGCTACCTGCTTTTAACCCTTTCCCTCATATAAGACGCTTTCTGACGCCTCTGCAGCAGACGGCTTTTTGAAAACATAGTGACAAAAGAAGTGACGAAATATGTTCAAAGTCGTATGAAGGAAAGGGTTAAAACTTTCCCAACTGTAGATGACATCACTTGCATCTGTAGCAGACAGCATTGGGCATATAATGAGCAATTTCTAATTCTTCCACAATTTCAATTATAGAGATTTTCCACATTTTTGCTTATATTGTTTCATAGTCGTCTGCTCCTGATTTGTTGTCCTTGGGAGAGGGTAAAGGGCAATGTAAGAAACGCGAAATGACTTCATTGAAATCACACAATCTGTTATAACATTGGTTACTTTTGGTAAAGATGTTGGTATTATTTAATTTATTTAAATATGATAGTAAAGTATATTACCATAACCCAGAAATATGTAGAATGAAGCCTGCACAAAGAGACTGGATCTATTTGCTCATTATTTAAATATATTTATTTTTCAGAACCACTTGTGGAGCTCCAGCACGTTAAACATGATTATATAGAAAAGGTAATGGAACATGCATTTGGTAGCTTTTTAACACTTTCCCTCATATAGACGCTTTCTGACGCCTCTGCAGCAGACAGCTTTTTGAAAACATAGTGACAAATGAAGAAATTACTCAAAACGAGCAATTTCTCCTTTTGCCAAATTTTTTTCTACTTTTATTCATAAAAGGTTATCTATTCAATTATAGAGATTTTCTTTTTTTTGACAAAATATGTTCAAAGCCATCTGCTGCAGAATTATCGTATGAAGGAAAGGGTTAACACTTTCTACATACGACCAATCTGCATCAGATGACTGAAAATATGGAAAATCTCTATAATTTAAAGTTTGATTTTAATACTGAATACACTTAAAAACCTTGTGGAAAATGGTAAAATTGCTCATCAGTGCCACAATAGGCAATGCTGAAATACATGTGATGGCTTGATGTGGACCTATAATGATTCTCATGTCAAAGTTTGATATGCCACACCTTGTTCTATGGGGGATTTGTACAGTATTTGTTTACCCCGATATGAAATTGTTTAAAGCCTCTGCTTTGAAAATATGGAAAAGATAATATTATCAGGAATTCTTTTATTTTTGAGCAAATTCTTCTTATCCCACAATTTGTTTACCCCTTTCCCATTTTCAGAAAATGTCAAAGCATCTGAAGCAGGTGACTTTTGAAACCATTGTGACAAAAAAAGAAATTGCTAATCATTAACCCTTTCCCTCATATAGACGCTTTTAGACGCCTCTGCAGCAGACGGCTTTTTGACAACATAGTGACAAAAGAAGAAATTGCTCAGAACGTGCAATTTCTCCTTTTGCCACCATGTTTACCACTTTTCGTCATAGGTCATCCATTCAATTATGGAGATTTTCTATGTTTTGACAAAATACGTTCAAAGTTGTCTGCTGCAGAATGGCCGTATGAGGGAAAGGGTTAACATTCAACTTTATTCAATAATCATACTTTCAATTTATAGGGATTGTCCATACTGCTGCAAATTTGTTCTATGGGTTAAAAGTCATCTGCTGCAGTCATTAACCCTTTCCCTTATACGACAATTCTGCAGCAGACGACTTTGAACCTATTTTGTCAAAACATAGAAAGTCTCCATAATTGAATGGATAACCTATGACGAAAAGTGGAAAACATTGTGGCAAAAGGAGAAATTGCACGTTTTGTGCAATTTCTTCTTTTGTCACTATGTTTTCAAAAAGCCGTCTGCTGCAGAGGCGTCAGAAAGCGTTTATATGAGGGAAAGGGTTAAAAGTCATATGTATGATTGAAAGTTTGAAGATAGTTTGTACATTAGATATCTATGCGGCATAATAATTATACATATAATTAATTTCAGGAAAACACATTTGTTGTCCATATTTATGTTAAAGGTGTTACTAAGGACAACTTGGTGGTGGTATTTGAACCTAAGACATTCAGAGTCAAATTTCAAACAAGGTAAAGGGAAATTTTTGTTCATTTGTTATCATGTTCACTCTTGTCTATCCGTTGGAGCATATCTTCCTACAAACAAATTCTCCTCCTAAACCAATAAACGAATTTCAAAATAATTTCACAGAAATGTTCTTTCAAAATTGTTCAAAGCATTTAATCTATGTAGGACTTTAGAAACCATTTTTTCCGAAAGTTCTGACATTAATTTCAAAATAATGTGGCACAAATGGTCCTTGGCTGAACCTCTAAAGGGTGTTTTAATTATTCTGATTCGTTGAGGAGGAGGAGGAGCTTATTTTCCTTATATGTATATATAATAAAACTTTTAAAATCTGCTTGTACAAAAGCGATGACCCGATTTGAAAAGAATTTAGCACAAATGTTCCTATGGTGACCCTCTACTAAGATTCTTCAATTTTTTTGATCTATTGAAAAACATAAGAAACGGGGCTTGTTTTAATTATAGTGAAAACTTCAAAAATCTTCGGGACCAAAAGTACAAATTCAGCTTTAGTTGTTTTTGCGAGGAAAAAATATTCAGTTTCAGATTTAGTTGTTTTCACAAAGAAATGGTAACGTAACAGACTGAATATTCCAAATGTTTTCAATTTGTAGAGATAGAGATCAGATTATAAACATAACTTCTCCTCAACTATTTACTTGATAGAGTATTTAATAGGATTGTATAATATTCCAAATGTTTTCAATTTGTAGAGGTAGAGATCAGATTATAAACATAACTTGATAGAGTATTTAATAGGTTTGTATACTTGAAATCATCTAGGTGAAATATTACTAAATCTGAAAATATATAACCCTGTCTCACTTGCAGAAGTGAATGCAACAGGAGACATTTGAAAACATTATGATGTTAACCCTTTCCCTCATATAGACGCTTTCGGACGCCTCTGCAGCAGTCAGCTTTTTGGAAAACATAGTGACAAAAGAAGAAATTGCACAAAACGTGCAATTTCTCCTTTTGCCACAATGTTTTCCACTTTTTGTCATAGGTTATCCATCCAATTATGGAGATTTTCTATGTTTTGACAAAATACGTTCAAAGTCGTCTGCTGCAGAATTGTCGTATGAGGGAAAGGGTTAAGCAACTTCTCCTCTTTACACAATTTTTTGGACTCGATTAAATGACTACACTCTTATTAACCCTTTCCCTCATACAACAATTCAGCAGCAGACGACTTTGAACATATTTTGTCAAAAAATAGAAAATCTCTATAACTGAATGGATAACCTATGACTAAAAGTGGAAAACATTGTGGCAAAAGGAGAAATTACTCGTTTTGAGCAATTTCTTCTTTTGTCACTATGTTTCGAAAAAGCTGTCTGCTGCAGAGGCGTCAGAAAGCGTCTATATGAGGGAAAGGGTTAAATACAGTAGGCATATAATTAAAGCCTCAATGGTTTATCCCCCCACTTTACAATTCAGGACCAAGATAGTTTTAGACTTTATGGAGGTAACTCTTTTGTAAATTGGCCCTCCCTTAGCCCTTTCCCTCACATAGACGCTTTCTGACGCCTCTGCAGCAGACAGCTTTTTGAAAACATAGTGACATAAGAAGAAATTGCTCAAAACGGGCAATTTCTCCTTTTGCCACAATGTTTTTCCCTTCTAGTCATAGGTTATCCATTCAATTATAGAGATTTTCTATTTAATTAATAGACTTTCCGTATTTTTGCCTCAATGTTTTCAAAGTTGCCTGCTGCAGATTTCTTGTTATGTATGTGAGAAAGGTTAAAGTGTTCTTATAAGAAGACATAGGAAAAGGCAAAATTTCTTTTTAAAAGTTGTATGTATCAGGAAATGGGTATTCCAGACCTCAAATCTGCAGTCCTTTGTTTTCTCTCTTACTTACAGCCATGAACAGTTTCTAAAACTTCACAAAGATTCCACTGAAGATACGAAGTTCAGATGGCAAGTCAACCTTAGGTGAGTACAGTTTGCTTTGTGGAATTGGTGGATAATCCATAGCTCTTGATAAGAAGAGTATTTAACGTCATCCCAAAATCCTTATAAGACCCACAACATAGGGTTTGGTTAACCAGGGGTGGCGAAATGCATTGTCCGTATTGCCCAGCTTGTCCCAGAGCCTGTGCGGACAAGTAAAATTGTGTAGGGATTTACTATATAACTATCATAGGGACAAGTGAAAAATAACATTTTGAAAAAACGGACAAGTAAGTCAAAATCATATTTCGCCACCATCTTTACAAAAGTATGGAAAATCTTTATATAAAATGAAAATATAATCATTGAATATAGTTGAAAACATTGTTGCAAAAAGAGAAATGGCTCATCATGAGAAATTTCTTCTTATATCACAATGTTTTCAAAGTCGTCTGCTGCAGAGGCATCAAAATGTGCCTATAGGTGGAAAAGGGTTAAGAAATAAGAGATATTGTTGGGAAGAGACCAGTTTACCCACCCTTATACAGTCCTGATAATCCTTTGACTAGGGCGAAGGATCTGTCTGCAGTATAGAGACAGGCCAGCTGGCTCATCCGCACTGTCTGGACAGGCTCCATACTTGACTACTCAACTCATCATTGTTATCTTGATATTCCTATAATTGGATTTGGAAGAGTTCACCTTAAAAATTCAGCATTGAAAATGTTACTGTCACTGCCAACAGCACTTCAGATACTTATTTCTTTGCTGCTTTATTAATCCCTTTCCCTCATACAGACGCTTTCTGACACCTGCAGCAGACGTCTTTTGAAAACATTGACAAATGGAGAAATAGCTCAAAACAAGTAATTTCTCCATTTGCTACAATGTTTTCAACTTTTTCCAGTCATTACACTTGCATTTATAGAGATTTTGAATGTGTTTGCATATATGTATTCAAAGTCTTCTGCTGCAGATTTATTGTATGTGGAAAAGGGTTAACTCTAATAACATTAAATTTATCTTGACATAAGGCTTCTATCATTGCATCAACTCTTAGGATCAAAAAGTGATTACTTTGAATGTCTATTGATTCCGTCAAACATCTTTTGTAGAAGTCATTAACTTTGTATACCTATTCTTTTGACCACAAGACATTCCACAAGGACTTATCTGCAGTCAAGGCTTCTTTTTAATTTACCCAATTTAAACCTATCCCTGGCACTGACATTTAATTAACTTCTTTGCAGAAGACCACATTTTGACTAATGACTAATGACTAGGTGAAACACTTTCTTGGTCAAATGTTTTCAACCCAGATGACACTAGTAAATTCATATCAGGTTGATATATGATGGATGGAAGTTTTATATTTAATGATCCATCAGGATGCATTTTCAACCTCTTAACCCTTTTCCTCATATGACAATTCTGCAGTAGACGACTTCGAACATAATTTGTCAAAAAATAGAAAATCTCTATAATTGAATGGATAACATATGACTAAAAGTGGAAAACATTTTGACAAAAGGAGAAATTGCTTGTTTTGAGCAATTCCTTCTTTTGTCACTATGTTTTCAAAAAGCTGTCTGCTGCAGAGACGTCAGAAAGCATCTATATGAGGGAAAGGGTTAAAACAGTAACATTTAACATTAACTTTCCAATCTTGTGGTAAGGTGTTTGACCACCTTTTTGTGTCACCTGCGTAGCATGGTAGGCACTTATGGATTACTTTTTTTTTTGTCCGGCGTCTGTCCGTCCGTCTGGCTGTCTGTCCGTGACACTTTTTCGTCACGTTTTCAAATAACTTTTTTTCTACTCAAAGGATTACATTGAAACTTCTGACAACTGTTTATATCAATGTGTGTGATTGGTTCATAAAAGGAGGATAATCCAAATATTTTTATATCAGAGTTATTGCCCCTTTTCTTTCAAAAATTAAAATTTTCTGACAAGGCCCCCGCAGTTGACACATGTGCACTCCATTCTAGTTCTTGATACATACTAATTTTGATCTCTCTCAGTCTGCAGCAGACTCTTTGATACAATGTAGTGAAAAAGAAATTGTTCAAAATGAGCATTTTGTAAAAGCTACCTGTATGCAATGTTTTAAACAACTGCAAACAATGTGTAGGCATATTTTCTTCTTGAGGAGTAAATCTGCTGTACATCAGTGAGCAATATCGGTCTGGGTAGTCAAAGCAATATTACACTTTCCCACATACAACAAATCTGTAGCATACGACTGAAATATTCTCTGACAGCAAAAATAGGAAACCATCAATTTTAACTAATATGTCAATTATTGAGTTGAAAACATTGTATGTGGGAAAGGGTTAAAAGTGTGTTATTGTGAAATTATCCCCAACAATGTATTCAAATACAATCTGCTATAGTATTTTTAGCTCCACTATGTCATGGCGAATTGTCCGTCGTGCGTGCGTGCGTGCGTTAACTTTTTCCTTTAAACGACTTCTTCTCCCTAACCACTTGGCCAATTTGGTTGAAACTTCATGGGAAGCATCCTCTCAATGTCCTCTACTAAATTCCTTCAAATTTTTTTGATCCATTCAAATTCTGGTTTCCATGGCAACAGAAAGAAAAAAATAGTGAGAACTTAAAAAATCTTCTTCTCCAAAAGTGTCAGGCCGATTTTCAAATAATTTTGTAGAAATGTTCCTTGGGTGACCCTTTATTAGATTCCTTCAAGAAATTTTGATTGGGCAAAAAACATGGCCGCCAGGGGGCGGGGCTTTTTTGCCTTATATAGCTATAGTGAAAACTTAAATAATCTTCTTCTCAAAAAGTGTTCAGCAGATTTTCAAATAATTATGTAGAAATGTTCCGTGGGTGACCCTCTATCAGATTCCTTCAAGCCATGTTGATTGGTAAAAAACATGGCCGTCACAGGGCGGGGCTATTTTGCCTATATGGCTAAAGAGCAAACTTAAAAAATCTTCTCCTCCAAAAGTGTCAGGGCCGATTTTCAAATAATTTTGTAGAAATGTTCCTTGTGTGAACCTTAATTAGATTCCTTCAAGAAATGTTGATTGGGCGAAAAACATGGCCGCCAGGGGG
>JASEVX010000007.1:58789035-59258514 GCA_031761405.1 Serripes groenlandicus
ATTGATCATAAACAGTAATGGAAATGAGAAATCTTGCCAATCATTAGTCTTAGTATGTATACAGTGCTTTTATTAAGGAATAATTATAAGATTTGTGAATTCCACATACACTTTTCAAGATGTTTGTCAGAATATTTGAATTTTATTATTCTTCAATAAAACCACAAAACAGACAATTTAGGATTTGCATGCAATAGCACGTCTTTTTACCTTTCCTCTATCAAAGTCAACAGTGGACACCTTTGCAGCAATCTACTTTTAAAACAATGAGATAAGGGTTAAATCGCTGAAGACATGAGTTTTCTCGTTTTCTCAAAATGATATTAGCTTGGCATCCTAATTATATCATACTTTAACAAACAAATGTTGAAGTGTAGTCCAATATTTATAAATTAGACCACCTTCGAAATATAATATCAACTAAACAGTTAAATCTCATTGAAATTGTTGTATAATTTAAACTTAATTTCGAACATAAACTGAGCCCTACAACATGTTAATTTATTTTAATTCTTTCCTTCTTTTTTTATAATGAAAATAACAAACTACTCATGTTTTAAAATTATATTATGATGAGCGCCCTTGTGTCAATGATGCATAATACTATGCAGATCGGAAGCAATATGCCTTTAGGGAATTAAATGACACATTTAAAATTGTCAAGGACGAAATAATTTTGTACGAAAGACCCGATTCTTTCTTATTCGCAGAGGTGTCGTTCTTAGTGTTCGTTCAAAGTAATGTTTCTATTAAAACTAGTTTTATCTCGGTTTTTTTTTTTCTTCATTTGTTTCGAACCAAATAAACATTTTAAATCACCTACGATTTACTATTTGTAAGTGAGCGTAAAGAGCGGCTCTCTGCAAAGGAGATTGATCTACGCAGTTGGTATTCGCGAGTCACGCGATCAACAGTTTTAGCTTAGAAACATTTCATATTTTAGATATACATAGATAAACATTATAAAATGCCTTCTTCACAAATCAAGACATCTCTTTGAACATGAAAATAACATTCAGGAAGTTAAAATTGCCAATAAAAGGAGAATATTCGAGGTCATTTTCATCTCGATATTTACACATAACAAACAGTCTGCTTCAAGCAGGTGTGGGTATGTAAATAAATTAGACTGTGCGACGTAAAGGTTTGTAGTTATCGCCTTTTGAGTACATGTAGTATATAGTGTAAAATAAAGTATTTCAGTCTAGCTAATAGGGACTGTTTTGTCTTCGTAAATAAAACAAAAAAACATAAATGCGAGTCAAAATAAAGAAACTGACAATACCTAAAACATCGGAATATTTATTTCATTTTAGATGTGTCATTACTTAGTGTTTTTAAACAAACACAATTGTAATATGTTCAAGACATCTAAATGTGTTTCTTTCTAATAATAATCCCCCCTCCCATGTGATTTCCGAAAACCTATTAAAAATAGAAGTCGCGGGCTTCTGCCCGGCGACTAATGACAAAACTTTCAAAAAACAGAAAAAGATTGTTTACAATTTAATTGGAAAACATATTTAATCAAAGTTGGGAAAGTTGTCCCTTTCCGTGCTTTTTTATGAGAGTTCAAATCACAAGCAAAACTTATGGGACAGAGTTGACAAATAACACATTGACACAATTTCAGATTTAGGCTTTGTTTCTGTCAAACTGCTGAAGAAGACAACACTGAGACACACATTTTGATTAAAAGTTTATTTAAAAAAAGGAATAATTTTATTTATGATAAACAACATTACAATGATGGTGTAGAAAATACATGTCAACAATACATTTTTCAATTTGTACATTCATTGCACAGACCAAATCTTAGCAAGTTTGAAATTATGGACCTCTCGGCACATTTTTTTCTCAATTCATTACTTCTTGGCAGGATTTTACTGCTAAAATTGATGATTTTTTTTTTTTTTTGGCCGGATTGCTCTAGCACTTCCGGTCTATAGATTGGCGATGTCTGTCTCTCCGTCTGTCTGTTCGTCAACATTTTGGTTAAAGTTTCAGGTTGAGGCAAAATATCAGCACTGGAAAGGGTTACACACTTGAAACTTTGCCTGAAGGTAACCGGTAAAATAAATATTCATATATGCACTTCTGTATCTCTTCTTAAACGATCGCAATTCTACCTTCAGTACTTTGTACTTTGATTTGTTAGATTGATTTCAAATTGTGCACTCATATTTCATAAATAATATACTTCAACATGTCAAATGGGATTTTGGGTCAAACATTTGGATTTTTTGCTTTTTCATTTCTTGTATTTTTAGCTATTGTGATCACATTTTGTCCGGCGTCCGTCCGTCGTGCGTCGTCAACATTTGAGCTTGTTAACACTCTACGGGCTACATTTTGTATCCAATCTTCATGAAAGTTTATCAGAATGTTCATCTCCATAAAATCTTGGACAAGTTTGAAACTGGGCCATATGAGGTCAACAACTAGGTCACTAGGTCGAATTGAAGGGAAATCTTGTTAACACTCTGGAGGCCACATTTTCAACCTGATCATGTTGAAACTTTATCAGAATGTTTGTCTTGATGATATGTAAGTCAAGTTCGAACATGGGTCACGTCGGGTCAAAAAGTAGGTCACTAGGTAAAATTGAGGGAAAATCTTGTTAACACTCCAGAGGTCGCAATTTTTAGCAGTTTGAAATTTTGTCAGAATGTTTGTCTTAAAAATAACTAGGTCAAGTTCGAATATGGGTTATGCTGGGTCAAAAACTAGGTCACTAGGTCAAATTGAAGGAAAATCTTGTTAACACTTTGGATGCCGCATCTTAAAGATATCTAGGTCAAGTCCAAATATGGGTCATATTGGGTCAGAAACTAGGTATCAGACGAGCGTCAGGCACCCGCGGGCGGTGCTCTTGTTTGAAATTATGTGACTCGTGTTGTAACTTTCCAAAAAATAGAACAGTTGACCATCTTTCAGTAAATTGTGGCCACAACTTTTTATCTTGTTGCCACAACTTAGTAAATTGTGGTCACAACTTTTTATTTGTGGCCACAAGTTACTAAGTTGTGGCCACAATATAAATAAAGTGTTGCGGATGTCACCTCAGTGCCACCGTAGAAATGACTCACCATTGAGTTATTTCCTTTTCTTAAAAATGTTTTTCAATTGAGTTTCAATATTATACAATGTAATTGCAATGTCCAAGATGTAAATCTTTTGATTATTATTGAATTAATATCGTCCGGTGTTTTGAAAGCATACGCCATCCAAAGTTTGGTATAAAGTATTTCTTAAGGAATTCCGTTAGGACCATCGCCTGTGAATGTGTTGAAATGAAACGCGATACTCGATAGTACTATGATGAAAACGCGAAATCACGAAACTACGATGATGAAAACGCGAAATCACGAAACTACGATAACGAGAACGCGACAGTACGAACGTGATAGTACGACAGTACGATGATGTCTATGCGCATGCACACCGGAAGGAAGGCGATAGTACGATTATGATAACGCAACAGTACGATAATGATAACGTGAAAGTACGATGATGATAACGCGACAGTATGATGATGATAACGCGACTGTACGATGATGATAACGCGACAGTACGATGATGATTACGCGACAGTACGATACTACGATAACGAACACGCGATATCATGATATTACGATGGTGAAAACACGATAGTATATCGCATTATCATCATCGTACTGTCGTATTATCGCGTTTTCGTTATCGTTGTTTAGTGATTTTGCGTTTTGATCATCCTACTATCGAGTATCGCGTTTCAGATCATCACATTCACAGGCGATGGCTTGTGATGGCCCTAACGGAATTCCGTAATTTCTTGTTGTGTTTGTTTGTATGGTCTTCTACGCCTCTTTCAACAATAGTTCAGTCATATCAAGATGTATCCTTGATAAATCACCAGTATTTGTGGTAAGTATGTTCTAACACCAGCGGACCAGTCGTAACGCTATACCCAACACAACTAAACGTTAACCATTTCCCACATACAACAAATCTGCAGCAGACGACTTTGAAAACGTGTTGACAAAAACCTGAAAAATCTCCATTAAAGATTAGTTTAATTGTTGAATAAAGTTGAAAACATTGTTGTCATCATGAGCAATTTCACCATTGGCCACAATGTTTTCAAAAGTCGTCTGCTGCTATTGCGTCAAAATGCGTCTGCAGGTGGGAAAGGGTTAAGGAGGGAAGCCACAGCTACTATTTCTTAAAGTGTTTGGTATGACCTAGCCTGGGTTCGAACCCTGGTCTCCTGCTCTCGAAGCGGATGTTCTGACAACTACAACACCGAGACGGTTTCAAGTGTTTAACTACTGCTGTACTTGCATGGTGATAATTGAAAATAACAAGCTCTACAAGCTTTGTATGACCTCGTGTAGATTGCTTCTCGTGGTCACTGACAATGATGGAAGTTAATTCAAAACAAGTGAACTCTTTTAAAACTTGCAATTTTAGAACTACCATCGGAATACCTATGTAGCACGCGGGCCAATTTTGAAAACATGTATGGAAATTAGGAATGAACAATTTACATTTCATAGCCATGGTTTGAACTTTATTATGAAATTATATACATGGACAGTCTTTTGTTTATATTTGTTTTGTTTTTTATTTGTTTGCTTTTCTTAATTTCAATGTAGAGTAACTTGCTAAAGCCTAATGCGGTTATTCATTTAGTGTCCGTGTTTGAAATGATCCATTTACAATTTTCTCACAATAGCAATGTTTCGAACGAAACTATATACATTGACCATCTTTTGTTTATATTCGTTTTGTTTTCTTAATTTCAATGCTTTCTAAGGTATAATGCGGTAATAACATTAATGTCCGGGTTTGAAACAATCCGTTATAAGTAGAGTATCGAGGGATATTAGAGTCATATTGAGTTCGGAACACGGAAAGGATGAAGACGATTTGTTTGCTGCCCGCTTTGCTGTATATCCAGAGCGGATTGCTTACAGCTGGTCTAGTAGAAAAGTTTGAACAGAGTCGAGATGAAGTAGGATCAGCCACTCCGGATGGTATACTTGATCAGAACCTTGATGAACAGTTAACACGGATTGGAAATGAATTTGATGACAAGAAATATCACGGTAATCATCTATTTATTCGTATATCTGTCTGTTTGTCTTTGTGTGTGTGTGTGTGTGTGTGTGTGTGTGTGTGTGTGTGTGTGTGTGTGTGTGTCTCTCTCTGTCTTCGAGTGTCTCTCTGTCTTCGAGTGTCTCTATCTCTCTCTGTTTCTGTCTGTCTGTCTGTCTGTCTGTCTCTCTCTCTCTCTCTGTCTGTCTTTCTCTCTGTCTCTATATATCTTTCTAATCTCCCCCCCCCCCCCCCATCTATTTATTCGTCTATCTATCTGTCTGTTTGTCTTTTATATTTTTTGTCTTTCTGTGTGTGTGTGTTTGTGTCTCTCTGTCTTCGAGTGTCTCTATCTCTCTCTCTGTCTGTTTCTGTCTGTCTGTCTGTCTGTCTGTCTGTCTGTATGTCTGTCTGTCTGTCTGTCTGTCTCTGTCTGTCTTTCTCTCTGTCTCTATATATCTTTCTAATCTCCCCCCCCCCCCCCCCCCCCCCCCCCCCCCCCCCCCCCCTTAAACAAAGGATTTATCTCATACACATGCTCAATTCCATTTTACAAGATACGCTGAGATATGAGAGCCCGTGTATGGGAAATAGCCTGAGTATAAGTTAGTATTTCAGAACAGATGCTAGCTATGTCTTATAAGAATATAAACAGGTAGCTTCCAACAAGCTTATTTGGGTTATGTGTGAACGATGTAGATCAGCACAGGCTGAATAGCTCATCTGATCTATTTTTCCAGATTGCGATGACGTCAGACTTAGAGGCGGGTATGAACGATCCGGGGACTACAACGTATATCTCAACACAACAGTACCTCACCGGGTAAGATAAAGAGTTTCTCCGTGATAGGAATTAACCTTCTCCCACATACAGCAAATCTGCAGCAGACGACTTCTGAAAACATCGTGAGAAAAGGAGAAATTGCTCAAAACGATCAATTTCTCCTTTTGCCACCATGTTTTCAACCTTCTTCAGTAATTATACCTACAATTATAGAAAATTTCCCTATTTTTGAGTAGAAATTTTCAAAGTCGTCTGCTGCAGATTTGCTGTTTGTGGGAAAATGTTAATTTCAAAATGCGTCTATATGAGGGAAAGGGATAACAAACAAACTAACCCTTATCCAGCTCAGAGCATATAAACACATATGTTTATATGTCTCTGTCCAGCTGAATTCCTGCTACTGATTTCATCACCATTAGCATTCGACATAGTATGTTCTGTCTGAAAAAGCCATTTATAAGCAGAGACATATGTGTTTATATGTCTCTGTTATAAGCTATGCCTTTTAACATCGTTAATTGTTTAAAAAAAGTAATTGATATGACAGTTGTTTTTTATGTTTAATAAGGGAAAACAGGCCATGAACGAGCAACTGTTTCATGATATGAAAGCATTATGAAAATTAATTATATATACCTGCACATTATCCGGCACTAACAGGTCTACAACACGAGGATGCCAAATTTAACATTTTAGTTTGATAATTTAATGGAACGTCACGGAAATATGATATGATGTCATTGAAATTTAATTTATAGTTTGTAGTATACTACTCGGAACATGGGAAAATCGACATCAAATTTGAATTTCGGTGTAGTCATCATTAATTGTAATACTTCCATTGTTTGCAATACATGATATAATATACAAAGGGAGGTAATAGGTTGAATATTTACTTAATGTTTTTAAGAGTAATCTAACGTGGATTTTTTTTAAATTTTATTTCTAAGAAATTATATTTAGGTTTAGTATCCATCATATGTTCAAAACTCATTGTTGAGACATTGTTTGTGGAGCTCAACAAACTTGAACTTTTTAAATAATTGCTTTTTATCGTGTAAATTTCCCCCATTTAAGCTATTACTTATATTTTGCTAAACTGCATAACTGAATATATACAGGAAGGTAATACAACGACTATTTACATGTATTTTAGATATAATTAAAACGCAGACTAATTACGTTCTAAGGAATGTTTATTATTGTTTTAACATACCGCAAACACCAAACTGTCTAAGCCGTGTGTCCATCAATGTGTTGTGAGTTCGAACCCCAGCTCAACCAACTGTCTTTCCGACGTTTTACAAAAGACTCTGTGACAAGCGTCATTCGTCTTCCACCAATAGGCTAAACAGTATTTCTAAAAAAGCAGCCAGTTCCTTAGTTCTGCCGTGAGAAAGTCAGGAAACACTAAAGTAGGTGAACTGGTCGCCGTGATATGACTGAAAATGTGTTCAAACGGCATTAAACACCAGTATGTAAATAAATAACTGTATAAATAAATGACTTATATATTAAACAGGTTAACTGTAGATTCGGATTAGGCTATACACGAACAGTGATCATGCAGCAGAAATATGGACGGGTCAGTTTTGCTCGGTCATGGTATTATTATAAAGAAGGTTTTGGTTCTACATATGGCGATTTTTGGATTGGCTTGAACAAAATGAGGGCGCTTACATTAAATGGTAAATCACTTATTTTGCCTCGGTGTTTTAGTGGTAGAGCGTCCCCCAGTCGAAGGTTCGATCCCCGGCCTTTTAATTTAAAATATTTAAACAACGGTAGTAATATCTTTTAGTCCTCGGCGCTCAAGATGATGAATGACTCGTTGGAGTCAGTAAACGAGGACCAGTAGTAATGGTAACTGATCCACAGAATTCCGTGATGTTACTGAAAAATTGTCGTAAATAACGTAAACAGAATACAAACATATGTTTGCATTTCTTTGACGCTGCTAATTATTGCAACGGGGGAAACATTTACTAATGCCATACATACGGCATTAACCTTTCTCACACAATCTGCAACAGACAACTTTGAAAGCACATAGAGAAAATCATGACAATTCTCTATATAAAAAGGTACAATAATTGAAAAAAAAAATGAAATGATTGTGACCAAAAAAGTAATTGCTCATTATAAGCAATTTCTCTTGTTGCCACAATATGTTCAAAAGACGCGTTATAATGCGTGTATATGGTAAAGGGTTAAGAATAGTTTTAAACGAACTTGCGTATTTTCAGGCGCAACAGTTCTGACTGTTACCATGCAAGATTGGCGATACAAAACCAAGGTGATACAATACACCCATTTCGCCATCGGACCGGAAGTAGATGGTTACAGATTAAGCATTGGTGGCTACAATTCTAGTCACGTGCTTCCGGATGATTTTTCAAACAACACTAGAGCGCGATTCGCTACGTACGACAAACCTGATATACACAACTGTGCTGCTAATAAACGGGGTGGTTGGTGGTACAACTATTGCACGCTCGTTCTACCCACGGGTAATTATTATCTCAAGGGTCAATACGTTCCACCCCATCAATTCTACGATGGTATTTACTATGCAGATTGGCTCAAATTCGATTATTCACTCAAGTTAATTAAAATGGAAGTCTCTATAATCTGATATGCAGAAATTGTATATACTAAGCCTCTGATATATGTATAACCTTTCCCACCTGCAGACGCATTTTGACGCACTAGACAACTTTTGAAAACATTGTGTCCAAAGGTGAAATTGCTCATAAGGAGCAATATCCCCTTTGGCCACAATGTTTTCAACTTTATTTAACAATTTACCTATCTTTTATGGAGATTTTTCAGGTTTTTGTCACTATGTTTTCAAAGTCGTCTCCTGCAGATTTGTTGTATGTGGAAAAGGGTTAAAAAGGACATATAAAAGAGATACGTATACTTTTCTGACTCTTTTTGCAGACATTATGCGCAAAAGAGAAAAAACGGATGATACTATAGATAAACAGGACACTTGCAGACGATATACGCAAATAAGAATATTGCAGACGATATATTTGTTTACATTATGAATTTTTAAATATATATATGCTGCACAAATATTATTCTACTTCCAGTCTGCAATATGTACGTTTAATTCACTGAGCTATTCTAGTATGCTAATTATGATGGACATACTGGTTATACCACTTGCAAACGCATTCCTACACATGTTAAGCAGACGACTTTTGAAATAATTGTGGAAAAAGGTCTTATTGCTCATAATGATAACTATTTTCAATGGTTTTACCGTCATTTATAGAGATTTTCTGCAGATAAAGGTTTAATGATGGTAAAACAATGCTTAAATACAGTATAATTATAGTATACTGTTTTCTTTATATACAGAGCACCACAGAGGTCTTTTTTGCATATATCCAATACAGTTTATTACATTCAGGCACATTTTTGCCTATATAGTAAATAACAAACAATTATGTACAATTAACATTAACGTAATCCCTTTACGAGAAGCAAAAAAAAAAAAAAAAAAAAAAAAGGAATAAAAGCTAATTATTTCGGTAAAATAAATCTTTAGTCTGTTGTTTGTAAGAAAATTCTTATTTATTTTGCTCTCAAATGTTCATGACTTCGTACATCAAGGGGGATAACTACAGTATATACATGTTCTGTATTTTACCCGAACTTCGACAGGTGTTTGTTACTATCATTGTTTTTTAATGGAGATTTTTTTTTTATGTTTTTGGCACTATGTTTTCAAAGTCGTCTGTTGCAGAATTGTTGTATGTGGGAAAGGGTTAACTCTTTCCCTGCCGAAGTTCACAAAGTCGACTCTTCAATTTTGAAAATTGGACCTCTCCATTTTTCGTCCAACAGAAAATATGGTAGAATTTAATGTCTAAGTCGCAAACAATGCAGATTTTAGGAGAGCTATGCACAGGGACTTGCTCCTCTAAAACTAGATATGACCGACTCATATGCATAGATATTAACAAGGGTGGACACAGTGTTCTGGGTCGCCTCACTTCAACTAATTTTATTCAAAGTATTCGAACAAATATATGAGTTTGAAGTAAGGAATCAATCAATAATGCTTTCCTCTATCGAACTATACCAAAATAACTTGGTTTTTTCTCCCTACGTATGTAAATTCCTATGAAATATTCGCAAATTCGCCAAGAGGACAACAACCTGGACCAAAAACGAAAGTACTTCTATCGACATTTCGGAATGGTTCGTTTTCTTTCGTTGCAGTAATTGTCAGGGATATTGCGATTCTTTTTCCAAGAATTTGGTCCTGCCCGGGAAAATAATCGCAATATAACTGACAATTCACGCCTCTGTCCTCTGAATCTGCAGTGTTTGCACAAGCCTTTTACTGCATTTGTAAGCGAGATAGTTAAACATGTGTGTATGTACCAATAAAGTTTATGTTAATTGAGACTTTGGATCGTTGGATGTCCCGTCTTTAACACCAGAAGGCTTTTCTTAGAGATAAAAGTTAGGATGATAAAAAATACAGTTAAAAAAAAAACAAAAAAAAAACACCTACACGTATTTTGTTGTTGTTATATATCTAGCAAAATGTGTATAAATATTGTTATATATCTGTATAAATATACATATAATTATAATCTGGAATTGAAAACATTAAACCTGAAATGAATATTAATTAACTGTAACCTGTTATTTTATTTTTGTTTGTTTGGAGTTGGAATGAATGAATGTATATTGTTTTATGGCGCATCGACAGCTAAGGTCATTTAGCGCGCAATTAAATGTAATTATTCATGATCCCTGGGTAAACAAACCAGTACTAGGCTAGACAATGTGCCTTGCCCAAGGGCACTCCACCATGACCGTAGTGCCGCGACTGGGGATCGAACCCGGGACACCCGGTTTCGAAATCCCCGACGCTAACCACTCTTGTTTGGAGTTGGATTTCAGGCTCAGCTCTATGTACTCTAGCGACGTGCGGGGCTGGCTTTGTTGCAGCAGAAAATATAGAGAGATTTTGTAAATTGGTATTGAATGTTATAAGTACCACGAATAATTATGCATTGTACGGCGAAACAGGGAGATTGCCACTTGTGATTTTAAGACATGGGAGAATTATCAAATACTAGCTTAAAATTGCGTCTCGTAAAATCGATTGATTGATTGATTCGGTTTTAACGCCGTTTTTAACAATTTCTCAGTACCATCACGGCGGCCAATTCACATACTCATGCATTTCCTGGTTTTCTAACACCAGTACTCCACACAACAATCTTCCCAAGCAACTGGCTGCTTTTCCACATAGACTTAGCCCATTGGTGGAAGACGAATGACGCATGTCGCATTGACCCTTGTCAATCGTCGGAAAGAAAGTTGGCCGAGCCAGGATTCGAACTCACAACCCCTGGATTGACAGCCCGCGTCGCTACCGACTGAGCTACCGGGGCTCGGCTCGTAAAATCGAAGAACACCCAACTCTTGGTATAAATAACCAGAATGAAATCATATCAACATAACATTAATTTAAGTTATCTGACGCACATATGTTCGAAGAGCACCCACATCTTAGTTCAGGTGACCATAATGAATATATGTGCAACCTTGTTTTTGTCGAAGCTTTTCACTAAATTGATCATGAATGTTTTATATGCTTAAAGAAAGAGCAATAAAAAGATAACGCTGGAAGAGTCGTTAACATACCTCAGTTAAATCATTTAAGCACAGCAGACTATTTAAAAGTTTACAAGCTTTATTTTTAAATATATATACTGAACAAAAAAAGAAACTTCCGATTTGTACACATAGTGTTTGTTGTGTTAAAGAAATAATTATGTAATGTAAGTAGATATGTTATATTAGCCTTGACCTGTGTTATCAGGATTCATGAATTTTATCGATTTTATTTGCACTGTAAATCGTCGACAACGTGAAACTCGATTTGCACGTGCATAATTTGTTCAACATGTCCCGTGTGGTATTCGGTCAATTTGTTTTAATTGCTTACTGACATTGTTGTCAAGTGAACGAAAACGCTCCAAAATGTGTAAAGAAATATTATTTTTTACATTTTACATTGTAGCATTTTTAGTATGCTAAGAATACGCAATAATTTACGCGAGCGTGCGATTGACATGCTTGATGCTGGCATGTCGACATGAGACGTTGCAAGGTATGTTGGGAGTTCTAGTCGAGCGATACGAAATCTTCGAGCACGATTTCGAACGACAGGACGCATCGTGTAAATCGTCTTAATTGGGCACGTTTACACACTCGTTGGATACGACGTCATTCCTCTGTTCCATAACAACGCCAACATCTCGATTTTCCAGCATGATATTGCCACATCTCACACAGCTAGAGACACTGTAAATTTTCTTAATGATTTCATTGGTGACTGGCTCGCTAAAAGTCCTGATCTCGACCCAATCAAGCACGCCTGGGATATTCTTGACAGACGAGTGAGGCGTCGTCCCAACCCACCTGCTAAAGTCAACGAACTTCGTCAAGCGGTCATTCTGTTAACCTGTGGCCATCATTTTTGCACGAAACGATGCAACATGGAACACTCTTTAAAAGCATATATAATAATGACTCCCCATATTTGTTTTCATCCAGCTATACTCAAGCAAACTTAGCGGAAGTTTCTTTTTTTGTTCAGTATCTATATGCTTCCATATTGAAAACTTCAAATGTAAACAGTTCTGAGACAGGTTTGATTTATAATTTATTTCTTATTGATTTCTGGCAACTTTACCCTATATTGCTAATACTATAGCCTACACTACTACTCTCTTAACCAATACTACTTACAGAAACTACCATGAACAACTACCTTACTTAATGATACAGCCTACTCTTATTAACTTATACTATCGTTCTATCTTACACTACCGTGACTTGTACATTACTGATGCTACTGGTACTGGTACTACTACTTCTACTACTACTACTGGGTGGGTGGGCCTATACAATTGTAAGCGATGCATCAGTGACTTGACGCGTTCGCTTCATAATTTGGTTATTTTTAAAAATCATTTACTTTGATCTTTTATTATATTACTAAATAACTATACATAGGAATTCCGAACAGTTCCGATTATACAATTACTTCAAGTAATAATCAAATCATTTTTAAGAATTAAACAAAGATGAGTCCTAAACTTGTTTCATTTGAATATTTGATATTTATTGGTGATTCTTGTATTCAATATAAAGCAATTTTATTTTTGAGACACATTTAAAAAGAAAAATAGAAAATTACCTCTATCTTAAAGTCATGCCTTTTTCTTTTTTAAATACTTATTAACACCTACATATAAACAACAAAACATGGCCGAGTGGGCTTAGAAGCTCGGCCGAAGTACAACAATTCTTAATACCATGCAAATACGTCGAGGATTCGAAAAACACCAAATACCCCCTTTTCGTAATACACATACTTTTTCTCATGTATAAATTGGAAGTGTAGAAGTTAAAACATTAAATTAGTTAATATATTTTTGTTCTAATTCATTATTTCTAATTACTGTAACGTAAATACCCCCATTTAGTTTGCTCTTTCTGCAGTAGGAATTGCTCGTTTAGATCTGATGACTTCATTTAACAGGTAGTCTCTTATTGATCCGATATACGTACAGCGAAGGTAATTCGTAAACAAACGATGTTTGTCAAACATTCTGCCCCTCTATTTTGTGTTCGATGTGACTGTGACCTTGACCCGTGAACGGGATGACCTCAACATCAATAAGGATCATCTACACATCATGCCCAATATCCCTTTCAAGTAGTGAGTACTGTAGGTCCTAGCATTGTTCAGTTATCGATCGAACAAGCTTTGGTCTACCGACGGACCATTCAAAGGACCGACCGACATGTGCAAAGCAATAATTATAGACTTTATGCTAAGAATGCGTTTTATTAACCCTTGCCTCCCTCATACAGATGCTTTCTGACGCCCCTGAAGCAGACGACTTTTTAAGTGACAAAAGAAGAAATTGCCCAAAACGAGCAATCTCTCCTTTTGCTATATTATTTTCAACTATTTTCAATCATTTTACCTCCATTTCTAGTTTGTGTTTGCCTAGATACGTTCAAAGTCGTCTGTTGCAAATTTGTTTTGGGAAAGGGTTAAGCATTGCATTTCCAGTATTCACTCAACATGAACAAAGTAATAAAAACCAAGGAGTATTGCCAACTGTCTAATACAAGCCATGGATTAGTAAATTAGTACGTCTGGTACGAACCAACATTGCCAACTTGCAGTTTGGGCTGGTACCCGGCGTACCGTAGTAAATCAGTACTTCTGACATGAGCCAACAATGACGACTTGCAGTGTATGCTGATACCCGGCATGCTACAGTTAATTATTAAGTCCGGCATGACCCATCAAAAGTGACTTGTTGTGCAGTCTGGTAATCGGCGTTCTATGGTAAATAAGCACATATTGCATAGGTTAGGTATACAACCTACTTTTGATAACTATTTATTTAGTAAACGTTACAGTGGACCAAAACAACTTGACGTTTGAATTAAAATAATGAAGTAAACTATGACTGGTTAAAGGTTCGGTCCACATGTAAAGGTTGTTTTATAACGTTTTACTTTGTACACCGTGTTGAAAGGGTGCCGACATTATTAGTGTATGCCTAACCCGATAATGAAATAATAGGGGCAGATAAATCACGCCGTGATCCGGTAGTACTGTTCATTTACCCGGGGAACGCCGTGATCCGGTAGTACTGTTCATTTACCCGGGGAACGCCGTGATCCGGTAGTACTGTTCATTTACCCGGGGAACACCGTGATCCGGTAGTACTGTTCATTTACCCGGGGAACGCCGTGATCCGGTAGTACTGTTCATTTACCCGGGGAACGCCGTGATCCGGTAGTACTGTTCATTTACAAGGGGAACGCCGTGATCCGGTAGTACTGTTCATTTACCCGGGGAACGCCGTGATCCGGTAGTACTGTTCATTTACCCGTGGAACGCCGTGATCAGGTAGTACTGTTCATTTACCCGGGGAACGCCGTGATCCGGTAGTACTGTTCATTTACCCGGGGAACACCGTGATCCGGTAGTACTGTTCATTTACCCGGGGAACGCCGTGATCCGGTAGTACTGTTCATTTACTCGGGGAACACCGTGATCCGGTAGTACTGTTCATTTACTCGGGGAACACCGTGATCCGGTAGTACTGTTCATTTACTCGGGGAACGCCGTGATCCGGTAGTACTGTTCATTTACTCGGGGAACGCCGTGATCCGGTAGTACTGTTCATTTACTCGGGGAACGCCGTGATATAACTGAACTACTGTTGAAAGCTGCGTAAGACACAATTCAATCAAACAGGTACGGTCATCTGGTTCTCAGTGCATCATACATCGCAAGCACTTGGAAATTGGTGAATACTATTCAACCAGTTCCCTCATACATACCCTTTCTGACGCCTCTGCAGCAGACAACTTTTATTAATTGTTTGCTAAATGTTTTGAAAGTCGTCTGCTGCGGGTTTATTGTATGTAGGAAAGTGTTAATATGATCAGGATGTGACTGGTCAATAAGAGGTGGCAATACATTGTTTTCATAGTGGTCGGTTCTCACGATGTCAGGACTTCATTTGAGCCGTCCCGCGAGAAAACCAACTTTGTGGACTCTGCGTAAAGTATCGACCCAGATCAGCCTACGCATGCCGCGTAGGCTACCCCGGACAGACACTTTCCGCCTCCTGTGGATTTTCTGTCTCGGGAATCATTACTCTATACCTCTATGTCCCTGAAACGGAATGTGTCGGACCGGATCAGTCTGCGCGGACTGCGCAGGCTGATCTTGGTAGATAAATTACGCAGAGGCCATAATTTTGTTTTTTTCGCGGGACGGCGCATTTTTTTTTTTCATATCTTTCTTATTTGTTTGCTAGGAATTGATTCGAAATAAATGAAGTGAACACAAAGATTATCCCTGCTTATTTTTAACTCTCCCTAATACATTACAGAGGAACTTGGCGAGTCAAAAGGGCGCCTCTGTGCAACTATTAGATGTTTTAATTATGATAAACAGTAAAAATCGTCTATAGCTATCATGACCAGTAGCGGATCACTTTGTAAGAAATTATTCAATTTAAGAGAAAGTCATTTCAGGTAACAATCTGGAATTGAGTCGAAATTAATGCTGTAACTCAAAGATTATGCCTGCTTATGTTTAACTCTCATGCATATATACATTGGAAGGGGAACTTTGCGAGTCAAATGCGCTCGCGCCTTCGTGCAAATATTGGATCTTTTGATCAACCATGATTAAATGTCAAATCGTCTCTAGCTAATCTCTCGTAAACCGGTAGTGGATCACTTCGGAATAATGATCAAACTTTACCCTTTCCCACAGTCAATAGATCTGCAGCAGACAACTTTTAAAACATCATGGCAAAACGCGAAAACTCGCTAAAAATGAATGTCTAATCTTTGAATCGAGTTTGAAACATTGTGGCTAAAAGGGGAAATTATTCAATATATGCACTTAATTACTTTGCCACAATGTTTTAAAACGGTGTTTGCTGAAGATGCGTCTGCACATGAGAAAGGGCTAGGCGATAGTCATTTTTGATTTTCAAACAAATACTGAATTGATTCGAAATAAATGAAGTGAATGCAAAGATTATTCTTGTTTGTTCTTAACTTTCCCAAACACAAACCTCCGTGCTAGTATTGGATGATTAGATAAACATTGATGACCCTGATAGGATAATTAATCCTTTCCAACACACAACAAATCTGCAGCAGACGTCTTTAAAATAATCTAGGCAAACATATAGTAAATAAGTCGTCTGCTGCAGAGGCTCCAACAGCGACTGTATGCGGGAAAGGGTTAAAAAGTGATCGTCGATGCTGAAGGTTCATTTGTATGAATGTTGTTTGTCGTCGCCGCTTCCAACAGTAGTTCTTATATATCACTGCTTTTCCGTAAATAACCAGTAGCATGACATCGATGTACCAGTCGTAACCATGACCACCGAAGAGTGTAGCCATCATTACCATTTCTAAGTCATATTTCGTATGACACCAGGTTTTTAATTGTTCTAAAAATTAATTCTTTCAGCGACAAAGGCAATATTGAGGTTTTTGCAAACAATACAGATCCAGGTAAGCCAGCTCTTGACGAGCTGTCTCACCTGACATCAGCATTGTTTGCCTTTTATTCATCAAAATAGTCCAAAACTTTATTTACAAGAGAAAAATGAAGGCGCCCGATTTTGAACATGGAAGAGTCTACTTTAAACAATTCGGCGTTGAAAGAGTTAACTCTCCCATACACAAACCTCCGTGCTAATATTGGATGATTAGATAAACATTGATGACGCTGATAGGGTAATAAATCCTTTCCAACATACAACAAATCTGCAGCAGACGTCTTTAAAAACAATCTAGGCAAACATATAGTAAATAAGTCGTCTGCTGCAGAGGCGCCAGAAATGCGGGAAAGGGTTAAATAGTTATCGTCGATGCTGAAGATTCATTTGTATGAATGATGTTTGTCGTCGCCGCTTCCGGCAGTAGTTTTGATATATCACGGCTTTTCCGTAAAAGAACAATCCCATTTATCATGACACCGATGTACCAGTCGTAACCACGACCACCAAAGAGTGTAGCCATCACTACCATGTCTAAGTCATATTTCGTATGCCACCAGTTTTTTAATTGTAGAAACAAATTAATTTGTATTTGTTTTATTTGGGGTTGACGTCGTTTTCAACAATATTTCAGTTATACCACGGCGACAGTTCATTTATTCATGATCCCTGCATTCATTCAGTCATAGAGATTGTTGTATGAAGCGTTCGGTCGCGAGTTTGATCCCCCGGTCGGATCATACCAAATACGTAAAACCGAGATTGTAGTAAAGGCAGCCCTCCTTGGCGCTCAGTGTTTCGGGGTTACAACTGACTGGCTGGTGTCAGTATAACTTGACCAGTAGTACTGTTAACTTACCCAGAAAACGTAGGGATATAACTTAAAAGTGGTTTAAAGCGCGTTAAACAACAAACAATCAATAGAGATTTTTGCTCTTATTATTTTTTTTAAAAATCGTCTGCTGAAAAATTGTTGTATGTGTGAAAGGGTAAACGCCGTTTTCAACAGTATTTCGTACCCCGTCTCAATAGTTGATTGACTTTTTGCGCGGAAGACCAGAGTTCAATCCCTCAGTCGGGTCTTACAAAATACTTAAAATATGGTAGCATTGGCTTCTTTCCTGTTTACTCAGGGTTGCAGGGATAGCATTACGCCTGATGTATCAGTGTCAGGATCAATAATGATAACCGCCACAGCAGACGACTTTAGCAGACATTGTCGTTAAAGCAGAAATAGCTCATTATAACAATTACTCAATAAGTGAGCCGTCCTGTGAGGAAACCAACATTTTGGCCTCTGCGTAATGTATCGATCTAGATCAGCCTGCGCAGTCCGCGTAGACTGATCAGGTACGATACATCCCGTCTCAGGGGGGATAGATGTATAGAGTAATGATTCCTGAAACGGAAAATCCACAGTAGGTGAAAAGTGTCTATCTGGGTTAGCATACGCGGCATGCTTAAGCTGATCCGGGTCGATACTTTACGCAGTCCACAATGTTGGTTTTCTCGCCGTACGGCTACAGTGTCCTTTCACTGACAGAAAAAGTTCCCTATATTTTTCTAAACGTTTTTAAAGTCGTCTGCTGCAGAACTGTTGTATGTTGGAAAAGGGTTAACCCTTTCCCCTAATATAGACGCTTTCTGACGCCTCTGCGGCAGACGGCTTCTTGGAAACATAGTGACAAAAGAAGAAATTGCTCAAAACGAGCAATTTCTCCTTTTGCCACAATATTTTCCACTTTGTGTCATAGGTTATCCATTCAATTATAGAGAGTTTCTATTTTTTGACAAAATATGTTCAAAGTCGTCTGCAGCAGAATAGTCGTATGAGGGAAAGGGTTAGGGACACGTTGACACCATGAATGCCCGGATGGAGATCGATCTACGGATTCCAGGCCTAGCTAAGAAACGCAGAAACTAAATTCAGAAAAAAAAAAAATCGATTGTTAACAATGATCCAAATTACCAAATAACACACAATTGAACATACATCAGTTGCCAGGTAGAACAAATACAATATACACATTTGTGTTATATGTTCGAAAATGTACAGAAGGGCAATATGGACAATAAATTATGTTTTTTAGCTCGACTTTTGGTTAAGGTTTTTTGTTTAGCTCATTTTTTCCCCCCTCCCTATCAGTCGAGCGTCTGTGCCGTACGCGCTGCTCTTGTTTAAAGTGGCATTAACTAATAAGGAAATATGTCATACTAATGCACATAAAAAGCGACTCAAAACATTTTAAACCTTCCCCACATACAGACGTTTTCTGATCCCTATGTAGCAGACGACTTATGAAAACATTGTGGCAAAAGGTGAAATTGCTCATTATGACCAATTTCGCCTTTTGCCACAATACTTTCAACTCATTTTCATGACCATTTTTTCGTTTATATCTAAAGAGTTGCCATAATGTTGCCCGGATATTTTCAAAGTCGTCTGCTGCAAAATTGTCATATGTGGGGAAAATGGTAAACACTAATACATTTGAGTAACATCTGGCGCTTCAGGGTGTTTGTACATGTATGAACAGTGAACACTCCTGAAGGTGAGCTCGAGTATACCGCAGTCTCGCCGGTACCTTCACTGTCCGCTTACCTGTAGCAGCAAAGCCTTTTAAGCCACCCTGACACTGGCACGACTTTTGTTCACGCAATACCACTATGCATGAACACTCCGTGAGCAGTTCATGCAATGCGCAAACGGTTCGTGACCTGCGCGAACTATGTGTGAACTGGGCGTGCCATGATCACGTGAACAACTCGTAACAACACCCTAACGACCGCACGACCACCCCGCGACACGCTCAAATGCGTGAACGCGGCGCAGACTTGCGCATCCACAACGGTGAACAGTTCGTGAACAATGCGTGGCAATGGCGTGTAGTGGATTCCGATGGCACGCATTGACACGCAATGACACGCACCGTCGGCAGTGTTCGCGCCGAGTTCCCGCAGTGTTCACGCATGGTTCACGCGAATGGCACGCACATTGTAAGCTGAAATTGATGCGTGCCAATTTTTTTGACGACTTGAATCATTGGCACGAAATTCCAACAATTAGTTTTAAAATTATGCTTCGGACATGACTCTACGAACGAGAAAAAGTAAAAAAGGGCAGTAACTCTGTAATTATGTCAATTAGAGTTAGGGTTATTGAACACTGCACTTCCTCTCATTATGCTCTACCATTGTTTGCAGTTTTATTATATTCCATCTATGAGTTATTAAGTTATTCTCCGGACAAGACAAAAGTAACAAAGGGCAATTACTCTGTATTTAGGTAAAATAGAGTTATGGTTCTTGTACACCCCACTTTCTCTCAATGTGTTGTATCATCGTATGAAGTTTTATTAAATTCCAACAATCAGTTTTAAAGTTATTCTCCGGACAAGACTAGGAACAAGAAAAATAAACAAAGGGCAATTACTCTGTAATTATGTAAATTAGTGTTATGGTTCTTGTATACTGCACTTTCTCTCATTATGCTCTACCACTGTATGCAGTTTTATTAGATTCCATTCATTAGTTATTAAGTTATTCTCCGGACAAGAAAAAGTAACAAAGGGCAATCATTTATTTATTATTTACTGTATTTAGGTAAAATATAGTTATGGTTCCTGTACACCGCACTTTCTCTCAATGTGTTGCATCATCGTATGAAGTTTCATTAAATTCCGACGATTAGTTTTAAAGTTATGCTCCGGACAAGGAAAATCGCAACGGACCAACCGACCGACCGACCGACCGACCGACCTATATAGCCCCTCTAAACTTCGTTTATCGGGGGTATAAAGACCTTCTAAACTGGTTCTTTGATTATCGTTTAATTTATTTATATTACAATTTAGTAGGTCTGCTACTAAATCGAAGTCATCTATTATATTTTGTTCATTGTATAGTTTTTCATAATATACCTTCGTTTCATGTAATATGTCATTTTGATTGTAAATGTGTACGCCGTCTTCTTTTTCAATAAATGGAATAGCCTTGGAACAAAAGTGTTGCTTTTCCAAGTTGCAAAAACAACCTTTTCACAATTATCAATCCAATTTGATCTTGATCTCACAAAACAACTATTTAGTCTATTTTTTCGTATTTCGGTGAGTTCTGTTTGTAACAATAATAATCTTTCTTTATTCAATTAATTTAAATTTGTTTCTAAAATTAATATTTCAGATGAAAGTTTGTTTTCACGATTATTTCTTTCTTTTATCTTATAACTTGCATATGAAATTGTGTCTCCACGGATTTCCATCAACAATGTTTCCAAAAATAGTTGATCATTGATGCGATCTATCCATGGATAAAACATTATCAGTATTATAACACAGGTACACACTACTGAAGTATGACATCATCAATTGTTTTGTTTACTTTATTTACATAATCAATAAAAGTGAATTGTTGAACTTCCAAAAACCTTTTCCGTGCTTAATTGTTGAAAAGTGTAGATCAAGCATAATTATTGAATGGTCTGATTTATAACTTACATCTATATCGTAATTTCTTAAAAATGGTTATGTTTTTTGACATTAAAAAGTAATCTAACCTTCCTTGTTGTAAAGGTGTAAATCTCCTCCAAGTAAAATTTCTAATATTTCCGTGTAATTTTCTGAAAGGGTCTATAATGTCTCTATTAGAAATGCATGATAGAAGAACGCTTCTGGCATTTCTATTATGATTAGTTGATTTATAATTTGCATAATCTAAGGATTGGTTTAAGACTAGGTTGAAATCTCCACATAAAATGTAATTTTCTGTAGAATTGAAGGAATCGATTTCGTCAAAAACGTTTTTGGAAAAAAAAAGGTGGATCGTCCGTATTAGGCGCGTATATATTAATTAGGACAAATGTGTTGTCACAAAATGCTACCTCTACGGCTACATATTGTCCATTAATATCCTTTTTACAACATAAAACATTAATATCTAATTCTTTTTTAAAAAGTAAAGCAACACCTTTCGAATTTGTTTTTTCCATGATTAAAATAACATTTACCGCCCCATTCTAAATATATGTCCTTTTCAATGTCTTCAATGGAATGGGTTTCTTGTAAACATACAATATTAGCATGTTTTTCCTTAAATAATATGAATAAATCAAAACGTTTCCTCTTATTGTTTAGGCCTCGACAATTGTAAGACAATATCTTTAAACTATCAACACTCCCTCTTCAAAACGAATATTTTCACTACAGTAATGTTTATGATTAAGAAGACAAAACCACCCTTAAAGTCACCATAATAGGGCATACATAAGGATAACATTTCAAGAATCATCAAACTAAAATGCATGTTGAAAAAAAAAACCACAATAAATATTTGGTAGTTAAATAACATTCAATTTTATAATACACATGTGCATGTGAAGCATCTTATGTCGAAAACATTTCTATTGTTTTCTGTGATGGGATAATACTTTAAAAACAAGCTTTTAAAGAAGTGTCAGTGAAAATAAATACATATATAATTATAGAGCGAAGACGTTAGAGAAAATCGGTTTGCACGGTGTAATACTGATGTAACTAATAGACCGTGACATACCCGTTTATCATTGGTCAGGAATAAAGTAGGTATTTAAAAGTCTTCGTACTGATAGCTTATAGGGAAAAGCTGGACAGGTCATTGCTCGGGTTTATGTTTTTACAGTACACTAGAACCCTTTCACATTATCACGTGCTATATGAGATTTTAATGAAATTTGCGAAAAGTGTTGTTCAGGATCAGTCAGCACAAACCTGGAGTATAATCCCGATCCACTTTCAACTAGACAACAAAGAGATACCTGACTATCAGCGTTCTTGGTGTCACTCGCGTGACCAACTGCTCGTCAAATGGCTTTACCGCCGAATGCGAGGGTAAACAACGGCAGAAAAGGAACCAACTCGCGTGCCCAACTGCTCGCCAAATGGCTGTACCGGGAGAGTCAACAACAGCAGAATACGAACGAACTCGCGTTACAAATGGCTCGCCGAATGGCTATATAGGCAAGTGCGAGGGTAAACAATGGCAGAAAACGAACGAACTTGCCTGACCAACTGCACGCCCAATGGCTATATAGCCGAGTTCGTGGGTAAACAACGCCGGAAAACGAATCAACTCGCGTGACCATCCCCATCAACATATTTTTGGCACAGACACATTAAGTGAATTTCGTGTATTATGCAATCTTAGGGAATATTCAGAAAATCTACCAGACCATGTCTCTCGTCTGAATTGATCCGTGTACTACAACAAAAGCAATAACAACCATATGGTACCATAGTTTTGACAAGCGTCGAATTGAACATCCACACAATTCTGCAGCAGACGACTTTGAAAACATGGTGACAAAAACCTGAAAAATCTCCATAGAAGGTATGAAAATATTGTGGCCAAAGGGGAAATTTCTCATCATGAACAATTTCACCTTTGGCCGTAATTTTTTCAAAAGTCGTCCGCTGCTTTTGTGTCAGAAATCGTCTGTATGTGGGAAAGGGTTAAGATTGTGCATCTCCACTTGTCGCAGATTCCCGATGCTTGGTCGAGATTCACACTGAAATGATCACGCTGATGTTGTATTTCCATCCTGTAGTATCGTGCACATGCACTCGCAGAATATTGACCTTATTACATTCCTAAGTCTTGCGATACCTTATCAATCCGTATAATATCTCCAGAAAATATTTCCGCGTTCAACTCGTATCCGTGCAATAAATACGAGCCGCGTCTTGCGATTTAGGGTCATTTTGCTCAGGGTTGCGGGGTTAACACGACTGAATCGCTATCATGGCTGCACTCCTTGGTGCTCAGGGTTGCGAGGTAAGCAATTCGACTGAATTGCTTTAATGGCTACCCTCCTTGGTGTACAGTGTTGCGGGGTTACCATTATTACTGAATTGCTATAATGGCTGCACTCTTTGGTGCTCAGGGTTGTGGGGTTAGTATTACCAGTGAATTGCTATAATGGCTGCACCCTTTGGTGCTCAGGGTTGCGAGATTAGCATTACCACTGAATTGCTATAATGTCTGCACTCTTTGGTGCTCAGGGTTGCGAGATTAGCATTACCACTGAATTGCTATAATGGCTGCAATCTGTGATGCTCAGGGTTGCAAGATTAGCATTACCACTGAACGGTTATAATTGCTGCCCTCATTTGGGCTCTGGGTTGCAGTGTTATAATTACGACTATATCGCTATAATGGCTGCCCTCATTGATGCTTAGGGTTGCGGGGTTAGCATATAGACTGAATCGTTATAATGACTGCCCTCCTTGGTGAACAGTGTAGCTGGGTAACCAGTATAACTGAATTGACATAATGACTGCACTCTTTGGTGCTCAGGGTTGCGGGGTTAGCATTACGACTAAATCGCTATAATGGCTGCCATCCTTGGTGCTCAGGGTTGCAAGGTTAGCATTACGAGAGGATCGCTATAATGGCTGCCCTTCTTGATGCTCAGGGTTGCGGGGGTTAGCATAACGACTGACTTTCTATAATGGCTGCCCTCCTTGGTGCTCAGGGTTGCGGGGTTAGCATTACGAATGAATCGTTAAAATAACTGCCCTCCTTGATTCTCAGGGTTGCGGGGGTTAGCATTACGAATGAATCGTTAAAATAACTGCCCTCCTTGATTCTCAGGGTTGCGGGGTTGGCAATACGACTGAATCGCTATAATGGCTGCCCTCCTTTGTGCTCAGGGTTGCGGGGTTGGCATAACGACTGAATCGCTATAATGGCGGGCTGCCCTCCCTTGTGCTCAGGGTTGCGGGGGTTAGCATTACGAATGAATCGTTAAAATAACTGCCCTCCTTGATTCTCAGGGTTGCGGGGTTAGCAATACGACTGAATCGTTATAATGGCTGCCCTCCTTGGTGCTCAGGAGTGCGAGGTTAGCATTACGATCGGATCGCTATAATGGCTGCAATCCTTGGTGCTTAGGGTTGCGGGGTTAGCATTACGAATGAATCGTTAAAATAGCTGCCCTCCTTGGTGCTCATAGTTGTGGGGTTAGCATTACGAATTAATCGCTATAATGGCTGCCCTCCTTGGTGATCATGGTTGCTGGGTTAGCATTACGAATTAGTTGCTATAATGGCTGCCTCCTTGTATCAGAGTTGCAGGGTTAGCATTACGAATAAATCGCTATAATGGCTGCCTCCTTGGTGCAGAGTTGCGGGGTTAGCATTACGGATGAATCGATATAATGGCTGCCTCCTTGATGCAGAGTTGCGGAGTTAGCATTACAAATGAATCGCTATAATGGCTGCCCTCCTTGGTGGATAGGGTTGCGGGGTTAGCATTACAAATGAATCGCTATAATGGCTGCCTCCTTGGTGCAGAGTTGCGGGGTTAGCATTACAAATGAATCGCTATAATGGCTGCCTCCTTGGCGCAGAGTTGCGGGGTTAGCATTACAAATGAATCGCTATAATGGCTGTCTCCTATGTGCAGAGTTTCGGGGTTATCATTACAAATGAATCGCTATAATGGCTGCCTCCTTGGTGCAGAGTTGCGGGGTTAGCATTACGAATTAGTTGCTATAATTGCTGCCTCCTTGGTGCAGAGTTGCGGGGTTAGCATTACAAATGAATCGCTATAATGGCTGCCCTCCTTGGTTGATAGGGTTGCGGAGTTAGCATTACAAATGAATCGCTACAATGGCTGCCCTCCTTGGTGGATAGGGTTGCGGGGTTAGCATTACAAATGAATCGCCATAGTGGCCACCCTCTTTTTTGCTCAGATTTGCGGGTTTAGCGTTACGAATGAATCGATAGAATGGCTGCCCTAGTTGATGATCAGGATTTAGCATTACGACTAAATCACTATAGTGGCTGCCCTCTTTGGTGCTCAGAGGTGCGGGGTAAGCGTTACGAATGAATCAATATAATGGCTGCCCTAGTTGGTGATCAGGATTTAGTCTGGTGTAATGGATAAACAGACCAGTAGTACTGGTAATTTACCCAGGATGTTGAAAGCGGCGTAAAACACCAAGGAATCAATCAAAGATACCATATCATATTACCTTCATTTGACTTCATTTAAAGTTACATTCGTGTTAAACTAGAATTTTAGATTTACGTCATAATATGCATTTAGGTATTGTTTATGCATTCGTCTTTATAAGCAAACGTGTCCGAGATCAGGGTCAAGTTATCACAACCAATTTGCAGCAGACGTCCTTGAAAACATTTTGTTTGAGTTGAACTATGTAGATGCATTTCGACGCCTCTGCAGAGGACGCATTTGCAAAAGGATGTATTACTCATGAGCAATTTCACCTTTTGTCAAAATGTTCCCAATTATATTATTCTTCTTCTTCTTCTTCTGGCTTTGCTTACCCTCGCACTCGGCTATAAAGCCATTTAGCGAGCAGTTCTATTCCATTATTATACATACATTTATAAATAGTGATATTCCATTTGCTTGCCCTGATGTTTTTAAGGTCGTGTGCTGTAAGTTTTGTGTACGTGGGAAAAGGTTAAACAATATCCATGGTTGCAATGCAGCGTGTTGTTATTGATACAACCAATATGTGTTGACGATCTGGTGCAAATTACCAGATTAAACCATCAAACTGTCAAATGCATGTATATACAATGACGTTTTTAGCAAGTATAGCTGCTAATTGAACGCGGTGTCAGTATTGAATAGGTTTAGATTGTTCCATGGGGTGACGTAATCGAAAAGTGAGCAATCAACATCATTATTGTAAAGAAAAACTCAATATATGTTTGAAAACAACAAAAAACTTTATGAATCAATAAATTGTATTAACTGATTTAAGAAACAACACGATACGAAATACGTATGTCTTCTACCGTTATTACAAAACTTGAGACACATTTAATTTGTAAAAAAAAGGAATGTTTTTGCCTATTTAAAAAACTTAAAGAAATACGCTTGCCTGATGACAACTCGCTTTGAATTGAAAAATATCGACTTGAAGAACATTTATTTACTATGCTTTTCATTAACATACAACTAATAATCAAGAAATAACTATCTAAATATGACTATTAGTGCTGATCGGTGCCACAGCATGAGCGCGGCCATTGTTTACATATCGCAATGTCTCGAGACTTTCTGAAAGAATCGTGACGTCATTTGTACACTATTTCCCAAACAAAACATAAACGTAGAGTGACATATAATATTCAAGAAAGTATAATTAATATTGATACGTACAAGTTGACTCAACTTAGATTGGTTTATTTTGTGGATTTAAAGTAGCTTCTTTTTCGTATTTCTATCCGTCTATGGTACTCTTTTAGATTCGCGTTTAGTATTGGCTATGTATATGCATTTACTAAGCTTTCGTAATATACTTAGTTTATCATTTTTCATTTGTTGTTTAAATTTATACAGTGATGGCCAAATATGATAATATTTTGGAAGTAAATTGATTCTTAGTTGACGATACAAAGGACATATAAGTATAACATGATATTTATTTTCGATAACATTCAAGTTGCACATTTTACATATTCTATTTTCCCTAGGGATGTTTATATATCATCCTTCCTCAATTAATAAATGGTGGGATGAACATCTTATTCTTGTCATTGTAATTCTGTAATTATTGTTATTAACATAATCGAGATATTTTCGGGTTCAAAGTAGCTTTTAAAAGATCTGTAACATTGTAATTTTGCAGAATTATCTAAATCTAAAAACCAATTTTGAATGTAACTATCTTTTATTAATTACTGATATACTGTTACGTCTTTATTTAATGATGGCTAATTTTGTTTTATTGGACATTTTCGAGTCTGATGACGAGTGTCATTTCTCTGGCTTTTCTCCGTCTGATATTCCGTCCTATTTTACGGACATTGGTTTCTCCCCTGGCGATTACTCTTCGTCTTAGTCGGATGATGATCAGACTGGTCATGTCAAAGGTTGGACTGATCGTTTCCAACCACTAGTGGTAAGTTAATATAGGATTTGACTAGTTTAATATATCTGCGAGTGTAACATTTAATGGGTAGATTGTGGTGTACGACGTCTACTTATTCCAAATTTCAGATCGTGATTTGTATGCGGGGGATTCAACTATGCTGAATACCTCCGTATAGTGTCATGCCCAGCTTTCAGGAAGTGTAAATTTGTAAAATAATTGTGCTGCCCTCTGTTTTCTCAAAATGAATATTTTTTCTTGATTGTCAAGGGATCAGTTAAATACGTTTCACAACAAGCTCAACAGTATGCATATTATACAAAGTAAATGTAAAGTTTTAATCCATGAAGTTGTATACATAATTTAGAAATTTAAGTTAGACATAAGGATCTTAAATGTTTCTTTTAAATATATGGAAAACGAGTATCTTGAAAGCGGGTAGCTTAAAAACCTTTTGAGAAAATCCCTGCAATGAAAAATACGGAAATACGGCTGTAGTGAATCGTCAACATTTTCCCTTGTTAACACTCTTCGGGCTAGATTTTGCATCGAATCTTCATGGAAGTTTATCAGAACATTCATCTCCATCAAATCTTAGACAAGTTCGAAACTTGGCCATTTGAGGTTAAAAACTAGGTCACTAGGTCAAATTGAAGGAAAATCTTGTTAACACTCTAGAGGCCACATTTTCAACTTGAGCATATTGAAACTTTATCAGAATGTTTGTCTTGATGATATGTAGGTCAAGTTCGAACATGGGTCATGATGAGTCAAAAAATAGGTTACTAGGCCAAATTGAAGGAAAATCTTGTTAATACTGTAGAAGCCACATTTTTGCTAAGGCAGCTTGAAATTTGGTCAAAATGTTTATCTATATAATATCTAGGTCCAGTTCTAATATAGGTCAAGCTGGGTCAAACACTAGGTCACTAAGCCAAATTGAATGGAATTCTTGTTAACACTCTAGAGGCCTTATTTTCAACTTGAGCATGTTGAACCTCTATCAGAATGTTTGTCTTGATGATGTGTAGGTCAAGTTCGAACATGGGTTATGATGGGTCAAAAAGTAGGTCACTAGGTCAAATTGAAGGAAAAGCTGGTTAACACTCTAGAGTCCGCAATATTTGCTTCAATTTTGATAGCGTCTTAGGAACTGCGATCATTATCTCAATAGGCGCTTGTTTTTGTTCTTACTTTATAGCGTCTTGTGAACTGCAGTCAATACCAAAATTACATTTGCGGAGCAGTGTTGTGTTCCGTGAATTGATTTATATTTGAACGACCATGCCATTTATCAGTCCGATTATACATGATCTCCATGGCCGCTTTTCCACATAAACTGTTAAACAGCCCATTTGAGAAAGACGAATGACACAGGTCAAAGTGACTTTTGTCAAACGTCGGAAAGAATGTTGGCCGAGCTGGGATTCGAACTCACAACCCCTTCGATTGAAAGCCCGCGTGGCTATCGACTGAGCTACCGAGGCTCGGCACAATAAATAAAAAGAACTCAACGAAAACCAACTTAGTGCTTATACGACTAGTGTATTTCAATTATATATCAGTGTTTATAAAGATCAATCTGCACATCTGTGACGGTTGATCTGGTTCTGCACAGTGAAATAGTAACATAAGTTGTCAATAAACATTGCGCATTTGGATGAGACCTGCAGCTGTTTAATTACATTTGTAATAAATGGTGCACGAGAAACTGTGCACGTTGGGTTTTGTGAAGATCTTCACTTTTCACATGTTGCTTGTACCTACAAGGCTTGTTAGAAGACTCTGTTAACGTGCTAATCCTTTCCCTCATATAGACGCATTCTTACGCCTTTGCAGTCAAATTGAATGGAAATCTTGTTAACACTCTAGAGGCCTTATTTTCAACTTGAACATGTTGAAACTTTATCAGAATGTTTGTCTTGATGATATGTAGGTCAAGTTCGAACATGGGTTATGATGGGTTATGATAGGTCAAAAAGAAGGTTACTAGGTCAAATTGAAGGAAAAGGTGGTTAACACTCTAGAGGCCGCAATTTTTGCTTTAGCAGTTTGAAATTTTGGCAGAATGTTTGTTTTAATGATATCCAGGTCATGTTCGAATATGGTTCACAGAAATTAGGTCACTAGACTAAATTGAATGAAAATGTTGTTAACTCTGTAGAAGCATCTTTTTTGGCTCAACAGCTTGAAATTTGATCAGAATTCAATCTAAATGATATCTAGGTAAAGTTTGAATATAGGTCATGCCGGGTTAAAAACTAGGTCACTAGGCCAAATTGAAGGAAAACTTGTAAACACTCTGGATACTGCATGTTTAGCTTGAGCATGTTGAAACTTTATCAGAATAACATGGGTCATGTTGGGTAAAAATGTAGGTCACTAGGTCAAATTGAAGGAAAATCTTGTTAACACTCTAGAGCCAACATCCCCCGCATTCAGTACTTTCAGTACTTTGATTTTTAATAAGAAACCACAATACATGTATTCAGATCGTGATTCAGTATAAGTTGTTTTTTAATTGAATTAGGTGGAAAATAAATCGATTTTACTGCATGAATTTGACATGAAATTAAAACAAATAAGAATAGACATACACTTAAAAACAAGAGGGCAAAACTGTTTAACTTAGCTAAATGCAATGATTTGTTTGGAAAACCTCTATAAAGAATATCTATTTCACGCGTTTCGCTAGTATAGAGTGAAATATTTGTCTTAAGCGTTACGTGTAAGAAATAACGCGTACATGGTTCACAGTAGTGAAATAATGGATATTCCCTGTATGGGATATCTCGTGCAGACACATGTTTTGGTCATTCTACCAGACGACACCGAGCAAGTTAAATTTTTGTCTTTCGGTGAAATATTTGTTAATAAGGGTAAATTCCCATTTGCTATCAAATCAACTTACTTTCTAATGTTTCTAATGATATAAATTTCTTGTCATGTATGTGTGAAAATCGAATGAGGTCCAACATTCATAGCGATCTGACAGGTGACAAATGGACACAGGTTTCTCAGAGCAATTTCATCCACCCTTTGAAAACATGATGTTTTGATCTGTGTTTTTCCTGGGCGAGTCAGTTCGCGTCAGCAAATCAAGGTTACATTCATAGCTTCATGACAAGGAACATTACTTTAAGATGTACGTAAAAAATTCCTTATATCATTGCTTGTTACACTGTTTATGTCATACTGCTCTGTACTTCATTAAACACGGATAGCGCTCGTCTTGCTCATAGCGCTCGTCTGGCATCGCATATATATGTTGTTGTGTTATATGTTAGTGTAGAGAAGACGGTTACCGTCATTTTGGATCAAATTGGGCCCGGACAAAATCGGTGTTTAGCATTCTCTACTTTCACTTTCAAACAAGGTCAAAATACTAAAAGTGATTCCAGTGCATCCTATACACATTCACAATGCATTTAAACTCAATGAATTCTGGTGACGGTATACACTCATTTGGGTGTAGATCAGCAAGTCACCGGATGTATTTGGCGTAATTTGATCATAAACGGTGAGTTGATAAAGAAAGTGTATTTGTCATTGGAATCCGCTGTGGTCGAGTTGTTAGCGTTGGGGATTTCGAAACCTAGTACTGGTTTGTTTACCCAGGGATCATGAATAAGTGAACTGTCGATGTGATATAACTGAAATAATGTTGAAAGCGGCGTAAAACCCCAATAAATAAATAAGTATTTGTCATTTTTTTTGACGTATGTCAAATGGTAACCAGACATTATCCCCTCCGGACATTATTCCCTTCGTTGAAAACTGCATATGCGGACATTATCCCCTTCGTGTTTTTCACATGGCGGACATTCCTCATGTTGTGAATGGCATAAGCCCATGCACGGGCGGACATAATCCCCTTCATCATTTATAACATGACGGACATAAACCCCTTCATATAGCGGACATAAACCCCGTCAACAGTTTGCCTAGATTACTCGATAATACGCTTTTTCAGTCGCGTTGATCTGTTGCTTGAAGAAATTGATTAATTGATTGATTGGGGTTTAACGCCGTTCTTAACAATTTATCAGTCATATCACGGCGGCCAGTTCACCTAAACACGTATTTCCTGGTTTTCTCACACCAGTACTCCACACAACAATCTTCCAAAGCAATTGGTTGCTTTTCCACATAGACTTAGCCCATTGGTGGAAGACGAATGACACATGTGAAGGAAATATGGCCGAGCCGGGATTCGAACTCACAACCCCTAGACTGAGTTACCGACTGAGCTACCGGGGCTCGGCTTTGAAGAAACGGAGGAACACAGACTGACAACTTATATTGTGAATTGTTAATTTTCCACTTTGGTCGTTAGAAAAAGAAATCTGCATATTTTTTGCCACTAAGTCTGGAAAGATTTCTGCTGCAAATTTGCTTTTAAAATGTGTTAAACCTACAACTTGAAGCCTACGCGTAACATTCATAAATAAATTGTAAAGTAAAAACAAAGTAAGAACAAGAAGGAAAATCAACTTAATACTTATATAATCCAGCAAAGATACATCATACACGAGTCACTTCAATAAATACATTGTGGAACACTTCGATATTTCGACCTGATTCATGCCGATCACATTTGCAACAAATGTATTTGAGTTTTCTTCTTGATTTACGTCAACATGAAAGTCATATTATATCTGTTACGAAAAAAAGTATGAGTATGTTTGAAAACATATGCTTAAACCGTACACAATACCTAATGTTAAGGAAACCACCATTATTGAAATGCATTTGAACCTGTATTCAGATAAACTTGATAACGATTTTAGATTCGGCTAACGAATATTCGAATATATTCTAATATTGATTTCAGTATTCGTTCCCATCCCTAGTTATATCACGTCGTTTCCTGGGTAAGTTACCAGTACTACTGGTTCTTTTATCCAGACACCAGCCAGTCAGTGGTAATGCTTACCCCGCAACCCTGAGCGCCAAGGAGGGCAGCCATTACTACCAATTTGATAGTCTTTGGCATGACCCGGCACGTCTATTATAACATATGAAACAAATATAGCTGCTAACACTTTCTAATCTAGATCAACCATATAGCGTGATTGGCACGTACGTTATGACATTAAACAAGTATAGCTGCTAACACTTTCTAATCTAGATCAACCATATAGCGTGACTGGCACGTACGTTATGACATTAAACAAATATAGCTGCTAACACTTTCTAATCTAGATCAATCATATAGCGTGATTGGCACGTACGTTATGACATTAAACAAGTATAGCTGCTAACACTTTCTAATCTAGATCAATCATATAGCGTGATTGGCACGTACGTTATGACATTAAACAAGTATAGCTGCTAACACTTTCTAATCTAGATCAACCATATAGCGTGACTGGCACGTACGTTATGACATTAAACAAGTATATCTGCTAACACTTTCTAATCTAGATCAACCATATAGCGTGACTGGCACGTACGTTATGACATTAAACAAGTATAGCTGCTAACACTTTCTAATCTAGATCAACCATATAGCGTGACTGGCACGTACGTTATGACATTAAACAAGTATAGCTGCTAACACTTTCTAATCTAGATCAACCATATAGCGTGACTGGCACGTACGTTATGACATTAAACAAGTATAGCTGCTAACACTTTCTAATCTAGATCAACCATATAGCGTGACTGGCACGTACGTTATGACATTAAACAAGTATAGCTGCTAACACTTTCTAATCTAGATCAACCATATAGCGTGACTGGCACGTACGTTATGACATTAAACAAATATAGCTGCTAACACTTTCTAATCTAGATCAACCATATAGCGTGACTGGCACGTACGTTATGACATTAAACAAGTATAGCTGCTAACACTTTCTAATCTAGATCAACCATATAGCGTGACTGGCACGTACTTTATGACATTAAACAAGTATAGCTGCTAATGCTTTCTAATCTAGATCAACCATATAGCGTGACTGGCACGTACGTTATGACATTAAACAAGTATAGCTGCTAACACTTTCTAATCTAGATCAACCATATAGCGTGACTGGCACGTACGTTATGACATTAAATAAGTATAACTGCTAATGCTTTCTCATTTAGAACAACCATATAGTCGTAATGCTAACCCCGCAACCCTGATCGCCAAGGATGGCAGCCGCTACTACCATTTTTAAAGTATGACCCGGCTAGCATATTATGACATTTGAAACCAATATAAATAGCTGCATTCGCTTTCTTTCTTTGCTTTCTTGTCTGGATCAACCAAACAGTTTGACTGGCACGTATATTATTGCATTTTAAACTAGAGGAATATCCACATCATGATTGTTAATTCATTGATTCATTGTTTCAGATCTCCATCATTTTTGATGTCAATTAAAGATATAAAGAAAACAGTGTTATATTCATTTATGATGGAGATTCTGAATTTGTGAAGATCCGGAAGATCGGCATCAAATCACAATATTCGCATCATCGTAATTATTACAACATGCCCGTAGTGAAGTACGCAATACCGGATTACGAGTATCAGACAGATGATCTGGACGCTATTGTGGTTACAGCCTTACTTACAACTCACGCAATAGCTCATTCGGCAGCCGCTGATAGCATCGTCTCGGTGAAAGTAGAACAGGTAAAACGTCCAACCGTTTCATCAGCTGGCTCCAGTGAAGATTAAACATACCTTGTCTCTCGACTAGGTTCAATGTCAGCGGCAAACACCTTTTTATTCAGCTACAAAAATGTTGTGATGTTATGAAACTTTTCGGCGAGACATCACAAGATTTGCCAGAGGCTCACTTGTTGATGAATCTGAACAGGATGTATTTGCATTCAAGCGAACACTGGCAGTTAGGGATGAAAACACCATGGTAGCACGTGTTGCTCTTCATGGCATGACACAGGACCGCGACGAGACAGTTCGCTCAATTGGAGCAAGACTCCGAGGCAAATTCAGTGTCAATGTCAAACCGAAGGACGAAAATGAAAGTGCTGTATTTGGTTATCTCTGTGCCGCAACTGTGCCCCCTCAAGGGAAAATAACCATTCAACTTGATCATCATCTTTACTGAGATGTATAACACATGGATAAAACGACCATCATAACCACAGCCGTTCATCAACATAGTTGTTAAAGTCGTAGAATATGATTACAAACAGATTGGTTTTCAAATCTCTGTAGTGCCCCAACAGAGAATTATAGTCATCCCTGCAATTATTTACACCGGTTGTCAAAGTTGTCTAGCTGGAATCAAAATGCTTCACAAAATTGGACAAACAAAATGTGACCTCATACCTGTGAACATTCAGCTGCACGCCGCTAACAACAAATGCATTGTTATACTTGGAGCTGTCATTCTTAGACTATCGAAAAAGGACCAAGATAACCACGAACTAGTAACTAGACAAATTGTGTACATCGCAGATAGCTCAGACACATTCTTTCTCAGCAAAGAGGCTAGCATTACATCACTGGAAGCGTCTCTGATACTACCGTCCAAATAAATGATCGTAGCCGATGTGCTAAACAAGACTAAATGTGTCGACGATACTCTACTATGGTCCGATAACATTGAGGAAAGTTTCTTCCAGGCTTGTCTTTGGTTGGAGCTTTGTGGAAAACATGGTATAACTTTAAACCCAGAGCAATTTGATATACAGTTCAGTTTGCTGGATTCGAAATTACAAACGATAGTGTGCGCCCAAAAGATACTTGCAATCAATATTGGATTTCCCTTCTCCGAAAAATATAACGGACGTTCGATCATAGTTCGGCCTTGTCAATCAGGTTGCATATGCATTTAGTATGGCGAAACGTTTGCAACCCTTCTGTCAATTGATCAAACCTGGCACACCGTTTCGTTGGGATACTCAACTGGAAAATCTCCTCCAAGAAACGAAGACAGTAAATGTTAGTGAGATCGAGGAAGGAGTGCGCATATTTGACAAATCTAAACCAAGGTGCTTAGCAACTGACAGGTCGAAATCCAGAATTAAGTTATGGTTTGCGAATGCCCAAAGCTGTTATCATTATACTGTCACGACGGTTGGAAAATAACTCTAGTTGGCAGTCGCTTCACTCACGGTGCTGAATCACGATATCCTCCAGTAGAGGATGAGTCCTTAACTGTTGTTGACGCACTAGATAAAGCAAGATATTTCGTTCTTGGTTGTGAAGAACTCATACTTGCCGTTGACCACAAACCACCACTGAAAATGTTGGGTGACACATCACTTGACCAGATCTCAAATACACGGCTACGAAACTTTAGGGGAAAACAATGCGTTACAAGTTCAGAATGATGCACGTCCCAGGAGCAAAACACCATGCTGCCGATGCCGTTTGGCGGAACCCAACAGGAAGTAGTTCAGAGAAACTGAAGCTTATTGATGATATAGCATTGATCGCTGAAGACAAGAACCAACTTGATTACCTGTCTTTTCAGGACATTCGCCATAACGTCTTGTCCGCAATAAGGATAAATGATTGTTCTGCTCTGTGCTCAGATGCATTATCCAACTAACCGCAGCCTCGTCAATAAATTCTCTACAATATATAAAATGGTACATGGTGCGTGTTGCTACCAACAGTAATAATGATATGGTTAAACTGGTAGAAATAATCCATAATGTAATGCCGGAATTCCGCCATTAAATGCCCACTACACTTCGTGAATTATTCCAGTTTCGAGAGGACCTCTACACATTAGATGGTTTAGTCATGTATAAAGATCGCATCATCATTCCACCTGCCCTCCGCAACAATGTATTGGCAATACTCCATTATGCACATCAAGGTGTATCGTAAATGACGTCAAGAGCAGTCTTTTGAACTGAAATAACCCCAGATATCACTACTCTAAGAAACGAGTGTAAGCAATGTAATCGAATAGCACCATCAAAACCTAGTGCTCCACCGACACCACCTGTTTATCTGATATCCCCTTTCCAATGTGTGTGCGCTGACGTTTTCCATTACAAAGGCGTCAATTACTTGGTGGTCGTAGATATATATTCTAACTGGCCAATCATTGAGAGGGCTCATAATGTTGCACAAGGTATAATTGAATGCCTTACTTACGGGATACCTGATGAGTTATCACCTGACGGAGGTACAGAATTTACTGCCTCTGCAACAAGACAATTTCTTAAAGTATGCGGAGTGCACCATCGCCTATCATTGGATACCTTTAGGCATAGCAACTGCCAAGCTCAAGTCTGAGTAAAAATAGTGAAACGTTTAAAGACTGATAACATTGGACCACACGGCGAACTTGAAACAGACTCTTTACAAAGAGCAAGTCTGCAATATCGCAACACACCTGATAGAGACGCCAGATTTTCACAAGCTATGTGTGTGTTTTGACCCCCCGATTTCGTGATCTCATTCCGAATCTCCCAGGTCGATGTAAACAGCATGACACTTGGCGTGACACTTTATCGAAACGAGAGGAGGATTTGCGACATCGACACATGAAGGTAGCGGAAAAACCTTCCGAGCATATAAATCAACTACCTCCCCTTACTATTGGCGAACATGTCCGAATCCAAAACCAGATTGGCCATAATACCCAGGAATGGGACAAAACAGGACAAGTTATTGAAGTAAGACAAGTTGACCAATATATTATACGGATTAATGATTCGGGTAGACTCACCCTTCGCAACAGAACATTTATTCGGAAATACAAAATACATGAGCATGTAATGTTTATAAATAAGAATGGCATCTAGACACATAGAGTTTTGGCGGATAATCCCCTTCATACGGGATTGGTGAGCCAGATTTTTTCTGTAGCTCGTAGATACAGTTCCCAAATTATGAACAGAAGTGTTTCATTCCTAAAGAGTAAAACCCACATTATGTTAAATCTTATCTGCATAATTTACTAGTATCTTAATCGCACATCGATTTAATAATGTGATTCCATAAGTTCTGATATATTAGATATACACTTTTTGATCGGATTATATTTTGAAAAACTCAAACATTATACATGTAGTTAAATATCGAGTGTTATCAAGCAATTCTTCTAGCGTTTAATTCAGAAGGAGTCACAGCGTTTTCCCAAATTGTTTTCCTGTGACACATACACATGTACCTTATTTACTTGTCCATTAACAAACTTGAAGAGTTTTTTACCTTCAACACCCATCGAAGAATGAATCGGTAAAATTCTACTGTGTGTGTGCGTAATAATGCTGATAAGAGGTGTACGATTCGAATTATGGCTCTCATTTCTGAGTTGACATGTAGCCAAAACTATCTATTGAGAAATGTGTATGTTTCGGAGAATTAGTAAACAGTAAAGTATAGATGGAACTTTACATTTTATATATATATACAGGTGACAACGTTAACAAATAACGAAATATCATCGATCTCCAAAGTCATTGTTATTGTTTTATAAGCAGTTCTGCATCTTCATGAGGCCTATGTATCTTAGACCAAGACCACAAGGTGACATTTTTTTTCTAAGTGTTCGACGCTAATAACGTCATCCTAGAAAAAAGAGAGAAGAAAACCGAGTCGTTATGACAAAAAGTGCCTTTTATTATAACCATTGTTCAAAAGATGTGAACTTTCAAATGGTTCATACAAATAGAGTCTTATGGTTCCACAGGTTCGTTAATTTCAATGTCGGATTAATCAGAAAGATCGCTATCTATAAAAGAATATCTATGATAGTCAAGCAATTCAGCCCTTTCCCTCATAACATACAGACGCTTTCGGACGCCATATCCGCCCATGTCATACATTTCTTAACCCGAACCACATACAACAAATCTGCAGCAGACGACTTTGAAAACGTTTCGTCTTAAATATGAAAACCTTTTATAAACGGAACAACAGGTATTGAATAAAGTTGAAACATTGTGGCAAATAATGAAGCATTGCGTCTCTTTCTTGGCTACGATGGGTTCGTGTCCTGCGTCAGACAGAAGTTGTCTGCTATAGGGGCCGGAATTAATTACACCAGGGGAACCAGATGGACCGGATTAAGATTGGGTAAAAATGGAATAAGGCTGTTGCTGTTATTAGGATAAGCTTTACTCTACATGTTATTCTTTTGATTATTTTTGGATGGCGTAATATGCCATTTTCAACAGTATTTAAGTTATATCAGGACACATTCTGGGTCAATTGCCAGTATTACCAGTAATACATCGGTCGTAAAGCCATCCCCATAGCCCCGAGCGCAAAGAAGGGAAGCCATTACTACCATTTGTAAAGCCTTTGGTATGACCCGACCAGGGATCAAATGCGGACGCTCCTACCACTACCATGGAGACGGTCATACCAAACATTAAGACGCTTTTTTTACGCGTCTGTGACACGCAGCAATAGTGTTCAACTCTTTTAAATAAATAGAGTTGCATTTCTCTTTATTTTTTCCATATTTGCGCTCAAGCTTGTGCAGATTTTGTGGGAAAGGGATAAAATGGCTCAACTCGTCAAACAAATTTCAACATCTGCACCCCATTGGACACGTATAGGGGGGACCTGTCAATTGAGATCGACTCAGAATAGGACATATTTCCAAAACTTTACTTCTTAAATTGGATTTAGTCAATGAAGCAGCGATATCTGGCTCCAAAACTATAACAGATTAATCTGTGCTCAGAATCTGATTGGTCAGAAGCAAATCTGATCTCCAAATTGACCGATTGAATTGAATTGAATTAGAATCCTTATCTAAAGCATGGAGCACTGAGAACGTTTTCAGTTTTACAGTTTTGGAACCAGGTAGTTATTCGTCATAATTGTGGAATATGCGTGCTATTGCCGCCGATAAGGTGACGAACGTTATGTATTAGGACTACTATAGGCCATACACCACTAACTACAACAGTTGCAAAAAAGGCTTGTCTTTTGAAGTATTCCCCATTCCCGGTACATTCCTCCCCATTCCCGGTACATTCCTCCCTCTTTCCTCTTGACCCGACGTGACACAACGTATCACTAGCATTACACAAAAGCGGAACCTAATGTTATCTGACTGGAAACCACCGGTCCAGGGTTCGGCTGATTTCAACCCATATCCCACCCCTGTCACCATTACGTGTACCGGATCCACCACGGAGTTAAGCCATCGGGGATCACCCATTTAGGCCTCCGGGCAATGCAAGGCCCATGCACGGTTCCCGTACGCTCGCCGCACTGCATCCGTACGGCCTCCGTGGCAGTCTGTCATTCACATATGTCATATATATGTAGACAAAGTTATATACAGATGGCGCTGGTTCTTCCTCAACGGCTGAGGCTGGGATACCTGCGGATGCAGCTGAGGCGGGTGCATCGAGAGCGAGACTACCTGATTGCAGCCCTTATCATCGAAGAAGGACGATGTGGGTGGAGCCCTTGCTCTTGTGGCGTGTCCCCCTGTGCTATAACGACAACCTGGTACAGGAGCTGATGCGTGACGTCAGGGGTGACTGCAATGTTTCAGGAGATGCTGGTCCGTGTCGCCCCCAGAATCACAAAAAGCAACGGTGTCAGGCTCTAAGGCGACCGTGCGTCATCACTTCGAAAGCCAACGGCAGCCGCAGGTTTTCTGTCTCCACAAATTCAAAATACGTCGTGCGGCTACCCTATCATATGTGACTGCTACAGTATGTGACCGTGGGAATGCTGCGGCGGCCCAATAATTGCTATTGGCTGTAGATACTCAAGACCCCACAGCCGCCGCGGTAAATGTGACTGAGGCATTACTCGCGACATATCTGTTGCTGAAAACGATGCATTTTAAAGTTGTTTCCTGCAGAATCCTAGCACCCAAAGTCATTCATGGAAAACGTCAAAAGATCTGTCTAGATTTCGCAATATCTTCCTATCAAATTTCTTGACATCAAATAGTTGCGTTTTTGACCAGAGTAGCCTTATAGACATAAACCTACGGGATGTGCCACTATAATTCGTTCCTTTCGGTTGAGTCATATAGTCGTGAAGGCAAGCAACTACCTGTGGAACGAGCACTGATGGCTGTTGGAGGCTTGAATACCACAACCTCTTGTATAACAGCTCGCTTCAGATAACAATCCTCAAACATACATTCCTACTCATGAAATCAAATATGAAAACATTACTTTGTGTTTTAATATTTAGCGATTCAGTTTTCGTTCTTACTTATGTAACATCAATATTAGCGTGCTGATTTGTTTCGTCATTAAGAAGGGAAGCTTGAGCTTGGTTGGATAATAATAGAGATATTGTGGGGAAAAGAACTGCAAACCCCTCTTTATCTGGACCTCTGGTCTATTGGAGCGTTTTGACCTCCGATATTGATCCTGAAATGTTTTTGATATCATCAAGCAATATATTTACAACAAAAGGGCAATGATGGCTCTAGATCGCTCACCTGAGTAGATGAATAGTCTAAGTCCCTTGCAGCCATGTTATGTCTTTATCAATACAGCTGCTACTTTCAGAAGAGAAAGATTTCAAAGATTGCAATAGGCCTACACATATAATAGAGTAACACTGTCACACCCCCTGCTTTGTGTGTCAATCGATTTTTTTTTAGCTAATATTGTATATGGGCATCTATTAAGATATATCGTTTGTAATCATTTCAGAAGTGGGTCGCCTCTTTCAATGACTTCACTTTGTGCGAAATTATTTCAAAATCGAGCTAGTACTTTAAGAGAAGAAGTTTTTCATAGCTTGTACTATACACTTTAAACTATTGAACTGTCAAGGGCTAGCTGGTGACCATTTTGGTCAATTAATCCTTTACCACAAACAACAATTCTGCAGCAGAAGACTTTGAACACATTTTGACAAAAAATGAAATGTTTTCAAAAAGCCTTCTGCTGCTATTGCGTCAAAATGCGTCTGCAGGTGGGAAAGGGTTAATAGTATTTTCGTGCTTTGGTAAAGGGTCACATACGGTGTAATTTTTTAGAGGAGAAGATTTTAATGTTTTCACAATTTCTTTTCTTTTTGGAATAGATTTGAAAGTTTGGATGAAATTGAACTAGAATGATCGGAGATGTCATTAAAGAAATCATTGATCACTCACTCACATTCGAAATCAAGTTATCACAATAGTTCATTTTAAGCACTTCATGCTCAGGTGAGCAAAGAAAGAATTGGGACAATTGGTTGTGATTTGTTATGCCTTATACATTAACAGTGAAAATATCTAAAAATTATTCATCACAGATCTTTTCAAACAATTCCACAGACTTTAAAATAAGATGGCATCAAGGGAAATCTTGGACTGTTGTTTCCTCATATTATTTCTGAAGATGATTAAAATTTCATATCACGTTGAAACAATTGAAATAACAACAGAAGAAAAATGCGATTTAACATATTTTATTGATCAACACATTTTTAAAAGATGCATTAAAGAAATTATAACTATCACAAGAATTATTTAAAGCAAACACCTTCAGAACATAAAAGGCTGTATTTTTTTTTTAAACTTTCTATAACAGTTGCAACATATTTCATAATTTGAATGCGTTTTATTTTTTCCGATTTGTGCCCTCTGTGTAGTTTGAGATTAGACCATACATTCAAACCGACTTGCCAAGGTTTGAAATCTAACTAAAAAGTTAATTGATTTGATTGCGTACAGTGCAGTCCTGATCTAACTATGCTATATTACCCCTTTCCAACTTGCAGACACATTCTGATGCCTCTGCACTAGACGTCTTTTGAAAACAATGACGCAAAAGGAGAACATGATCAGAAAGAGCATTGTTTTCAAATATATTCTATAATATAAGTCTCATTTATGCAGATTTTTAACATCTTTCACATTATGTTTTCAAAGTTGTCTGCTGCAGAATTGTTGTATATGAGAAAAGATTAAATTAACCCTTTCTCATATACAACAAATCTGCAGCAGATGACTTTGAAAACATGTCGACAAAATCCTGAAAAATCTCCATAAAAGATAGCTTAATTGTTAAATAAAGTTGAAAACATTATGGCCAAAGGAGAAATTGCTCATCATGAGCAATTTCACCTTTGGCCACAATGTTTTCAAAAGTCGTCTGCTGCTATTGCGTCAAAATTCGTCTGAGGTGGGAAAGGGTAAATGCTGCTGTAGATCTGTAGAGACTTATTTTCTGACAGACACTCATTCTTAACCCCCATCCCCCTCCCTTTCACTCCTTTTGAAGCAAAGACGATACAACAGATGTTGGGGGGTGGTAGTTTAGAAATATCCGGCTCCAAAATCTTCTGCTGGATAAAAAATAGCATCTGATACCTAGTGCATCAGACAACTTTTGAAATAATTGTGGGATAAGGAGAAAATGTTTAAATGGAACAATTGCTCTTTTTACCTCAATGTTTTCAAAGCACAAAAAAAAAGTAAACTTCCAGTTTTCTAGGTGTTACATCTCTTTTAACCCGTTCCTACTTGCAGATGCATTCCTACGCATTTGAAGCAGATGACTTTTAAAAACATTGTGGTTAAAAGGAGAAATTGCTCATGATGAGCAATTTCCGCTTTTGCCACATTGTTTTCAACTCTATTTAATGATTAAACCCTCATTTATGGAGATATTTCACATTTTTACCAATATGTTTTCAAAGTCATCTGCTGCAGAATTGTCGTATGTGGGAAAGGGTTAATCACACTTTCAAAGAAGTTTACTCATTACCCTTTCCCACATACAACAATTGTGCAGCAAAACACTTCGATAACATCTCGGCAGATATTCAGAAAATTTCTATAAATGAAAGTATAATTATGGAATAGAGATGAAAACAATGAGACAAAATGAGAATTGATCATTATGAGCAATTGCTACTTTTGTCACAATATTCTCAAAGATTTTGTGCTACAGATGCATAAAAGTGCATCTGTAAGTTAGAAGGGTTAAGGTATCATATTGGTTAAAGTTAAAACCCTCTTCCATGTACAGACACTTTTTTATTCCTCTCTAGCAGATGACTTTTGAAACATTGTGGCAAAAGTAGATATTTTCTCCTTATGTCACAATGTTTACATCACTAATTAATAATTAAATTTACATTTATTTTGAGTTTTTCCGTATCTTTGCACAGATGTTTTCAAAATCATCAGTTGCAGAATTGTTTTATATGGGAAAAGTTTAGCAATACATAATGTGCTACATTTATAAAACAATAATATCAATATCACTTCACATAGAATTATCACAGTCAACATAAATACATATTCAAAATTTGACACATTAAACATGGTGAACAAAGAGAGGTTTTATACATTAAAGAGGAATTAAATAATGCTTCAGCCCTTCCCAGAAAAACAAATGACATTCATGCAGTACAAAACTTTTTAAACAATTGTTGAAAATGGAGAAAATGTCACAAGCCATTTCTCTTTTTTGCTTTTGTTTTCAATATTGGATTAAAATTATAGAACTAATTTTCCCCAATATCATCTTTTATCACAGTAAAGCATTTCAGGTAAATAGTAAAATACCAATATGATTATGTTTATTAAGGATGAATAAAATAATATTTAAGCACTACAACTATGAATAAATCATTTACAAATCCATACAATTTAACATTCAATCCCATCCCTGGAACAATTGATATTTGACAGTCAAGTATGAGCACCATTGGAGCAGACAGGTCTTGTAAAAGAGAAAAGGAGGAATTGCTCATAACAAGCCATTTCTTTTTCTCCATATTTACCTATGATTTGAACATCAAATTTTGCTATCAATTGTCGAAATTGTCCATGCCCAACAAAAATATCAACATCAAAATCAGGGAAAGCAAAACTTAATGACTTAACCCTTTCCCACATACAACAAATCTGCAGCAGAAGACTTCGTAAAACATCTAGGCAAAAACACAAAAAATTCTCCTTCAAATGAAAGAACAATAATTGAATAGAGTTGAAAATGTTTTCAAAAAGCCATCTGCTGCAGAGGCATCCGAAAGTGTCTATATGAGGGAAAGGGTTAACTGTGACAATGTGCAAGGCACTAAGTGACTTGATGGTCTCTTCGAAATTAAAAACATGTAACCCCTTCCCACTTACTGATGCAAATTGATGCATCTGCAGCAGAAGACTCTTGTAAATATTGTGGCAAAAAGAAGAAATCATAATGTGCAATTTCTTCATTTGCCACAACAATCCTTTCAACTACAAAAAAAAAGAATCATACTTTCGTTTGTAGAGATTTGCCATATTTTTGCCAAGATGTTTTCAAAGTTGTCTGCTGCATATTTTGTTGTATGTTGGAAAGGGTTAAGAATATCAGAATAAACGAAATAGCAAACAATTGAGACAAAGTAATATTATGAGAAATGAAGAATGAATTCTTCTTTTCACAAAATGTTTCCAAAACTTGCTACTGTAAAGGTGTCTTTTATAACAAAAAAGTTAAACTTTACTTCTGACATTGAAAATAAAACTCCAGGACCAGCAAAATCTAAAAGATTGCATGAGACAGCAAAGACTTAACCCTTTTCCCATTTGTAGACACATTCTGATGCATCTGCAGCAGATGACTTTTGAAAACATAACATTGTGGCCAAAGGAGCAATTTCTCCATTTGCAACAATGTTTTTAACTCTATTTAATAATAGCACTCTCATTTACGGAGAATTTTCATATTTATGACAAGATATTTTCGAAGTAGTCTGCTGCAGAATTACTGTATGTGGGAAAGGGTTAAGTCAGCAACAGTGTTTTCTTATCTGAATTGGACTACATACAGACTGAGTAACATGCGTAACAATGTACCAATATACGATCCAGTGCATAAGAAAAGGTTCAAGTGGGCATTTCTGAACAGTGTACATACAGACAATCTGTCCTCCCGCTCAGTATTTTCAGAATCTATACAAGTTGACAGAATCTTCTAACAAGCTTGTGTAAGTTATATGTGAACAGTGTACATCTTGATCAAACTGTGCAGATACGGATCTTTAATGTTCACTGAAGCCAACTTGTACCTTTTTCCCATGCACAGGCTCATATATACATGTGTAAATTATGTTGCGATCTGGGAACACAATACACTCAAAGATTTTGAAGTGAACACATAGAAACAAACACATAAATGGACACATAAATGGACAGGTACCACAGTGTAAAACTGCATAGTTATGATTACGGAAAAGATATGTGTGATAATTAGAGAACAATATTTGTGCACCACCAAGGGCCTTGGTACATCTGTTTGAACCTCATATATAGGTTTATGAGTGTGACACTTGTGCATTAACACTCCCACTGGTCTGTTTATGTGAAACTGGTGCATTTACACCCCCACTGGTTTATCGTGTGAAACTGGTGCATTTACACTTCCACTGGCTTGTGGGTGTGAAACCAGTGCATTTACACTTCCACTGGTTTGTGGGTGTTAAACTGGTGCATTTACAAGTCCACTGGCTTATGGAAGGGAAACCGGTGCCTTTACACTCCCACTATTTTATGGGTGTGAAACTGGTACATTTACTCTACTACTAATTCATGGGCATGAAACTAGTGCAATTACACTTCCTATGTTTTATGGGTGTTAAAACGGTGCATTAACACATCCACTGGTTTATGGGTGTGAAACAGGTGCATCAACCCTTCAACTTGGTTAGTTAAATCTTGGACTACAACATACATGTCGATGAATCATGAAGGCTCTGATATGACTTCACAAACTTCCCAAATGATCTTCACTGTTCACATACGCAACAAGAACCTTTTTACCAAACACATACATAAGACCTAATGAAACACTCTTTTTTATCATGAGTTCACTCATGTTGTTTGAACTGTTCATCCATTAACAGATTTCACATAACCCTTTTCCACTTGCAGATGTATTTTGATACATCTTGGTCTAGTAGAGTTCACTCAGACTGTTTGGGTACGAGGTGGTGAGTCAAGTTGTGTGAGTTGTTCGGTGGTCTAGTCGAGTTCACTCAGACTGTTAAGGTACGAGGTTGTGAGTCAAGTTGTGTGAGTTGTTCGGTGGTCTAGTAGAGTTCACTCAGACTGTTTGGGTACGAGGTGGTGGTGGAGAAGGTGCTAGTTTTACTTCCAGATTGACTGGTTGATAACCAGTTGCTGATAGACTCGCTAGGATATACTTTGCCTGGTCCAGTCTGCAAGTACAGTTATATAAAGCAATGGTAAGATTGGTGTAGGAGTACACTATGAATTGAAATGATATTAGTCATGCACAGATATCTAGTTTCCATATGCAAGATCATGCAATTTTATCATAAAATTTATGACTCAAAATAACTCAAACACATATTTTCTCTACCCTTTGCCTGATACAGCCAACTTTCAATGGCTGGGTAACAGATGACTTAAGAAAAGTAAACAGAAAAAGGAAAAAGGAAAATATCTCTTTAAGTGAAAGTGTAATAATGGAATGAGAAAATATTATGGACAAAAAGAGAAATTGCACAAGATCAGCAATGTCCCTTTTGCTCCCTTTTTAAATAAAAATGTCATCTGGTGCAGATGGGTCCTTTGTAGGAAAGGGTTAAATAGATGTGATACACTTTTTGTTTAATAATGGAATTTGCTCCAAAGGTCATGTTCATACAAGTATTTTCTGCATATTTTCAAAATGACCCAAAATCTTGCATATAGAACATAAATATTACTTTTATTTTACTATTAAAAGCATTATCTGGTTTAATACTAAGGATAATATATTCATGCACATGTTCATCCCAGTGACTGCACATGCAATTTACAATAAAAATATAATGGTAATGAATATCTAAATGATAACTGAACAGAAACAAATTGAAAACAACAACAACAAACACACCAGCTAATGATAACACTTTGGCAACAACATCAGTGACAGTGATATACAATGACACATGAAATGATGATGGACAATGGGATGATTATGTGTATAGTTCTTTGCTATGATAAAACTACCTTCAACACTTTCTACATACACTCCTTATTCAAATATCAGACCAATAACTATCCTAAAATAACACACTAAAAGATTGATTGATTTCTTTTTGTAACTTTGTGCATGGAAACATTGGTATAAATTAGGTGCCTGCAAGACTTTGTGATGATTTGCAATAACCGCAAGGAACCGTATTCTGCATATTAGGTGCCTGGATGCACTGGTTTTGAATGTCTTTCTATGTTTTAAAGCTTTGGGTTTCTCAAACTAGGTTCCTGGATGCACTGGTTTTGTAAATCTTTATGTATAAAAAAACATTGGTTTATCAAACAAGGAGCCTGGATGCACTGGTTTTGTAAGTCTTAGTGTGTTAAACATTTGTTTCTCAAACAAGTTGTCTGGATGCACTGGTTTTGTAAGTGTTTGTGCATTAAAACGTTTGTTTATCAAACAAGGTGCCTGGATGCACTTGTTTTGTAAGTCTTTGTGCATTAAAACATTTGTTTCTCAAACAAGGTGCCTGGATGCACTGGTTTTGTAAGTCTTTGTGCATTAAAACATTTGTTTCTCAAACAAGGTGCATGGATGCACTGGTTTTGTAAGTATTTGTGCATTAAAACATTTGTTTATCAAACAAGGTGTCTGGATGCACTGGTTTTGTAAGTCTTTGTGCATTAAAACATTGGTTTATCAAACAAGGTGCCTGGATGCACTGGTTTTGTAAGTCTTTGTGCATTAAAACATTTGTTTCTCAAACAAGGTGCCTGGATGCACTGGTTTTGTAAGTCTTTGTGCATTAAAACATTTGTTTATCAAACAAGGTGTCTGGATGCACTGGTTTTGTAAGTCTTTGTGCATTAAAACATTGGTTTATCAAACAAGGTGCCTGGATGCACTGGTTTTGTAAGTCTTTGTTCATTAAAACATTTTTTTCTCAAACTAGCTGCTTGGGTACTGGTTTTGTAAACCTTTGTTTGTGTATTAAAACATTTTTTTCTCAAACTAGAGGCCTGGATGCACTGATTTTGAAAATCCTTGTGTATTAACCCTTTTCCTCATATAGACGCTTTCTGACGCCTCTCCACAGACGGCTTTTTGAAAACATAGTGACAAAAGAAGAAATTGCACAAAACGTGCAATTTCTCCTTTTGCCACAATCTTTTCCACTTTTTGTCATAGGTTATCCATTCAATTATGGAAATTATCTATGTTTTGACAAAATAAGTTCAAAGTCGTCTGCTGCAGAATTGTCGTATGAGCCAAAGGGTTAACCCCTTCTGTGCTGAAACCAACATATGTTGGTCTGACATATTGTTAAAACATTGATTTTCTCAAACACAATGCATTGGTTGTGTAAATCTTTGTGTATTAAAACATAATTTCTCAAACAAGATGGCTAGATGTACTGGTATTGTGAAATTTTGTGTATTAAAACATTTGTTTCTCAAACAAGGTGCCAGGGTGCACTGGTTTTTGTGAAATTTTGTGCATAAAGATATTAGTTTCATAAATATAGGTGCCAGAAAGCAATGGCTTTGTAAAGTTATATACATTGTATTGGTTTCCTAAAACTACGTGCATGAAACTAAAAGTACATGAAAACAAATGTGTGTGCTATCTATTCTACAAATAAAATACCATGTATATGATAAGGTACTCTTATCTATGCTGCAATGAAAAAACTTGAACAAAATCTGTTTATGCCTGATTAACATCTTCTTGTCAACATTTACCTAACAAGACATTTCTAGAGTTGTCTGTTTTGAAACATCTGACAGAAACAATGTCACACATGGTTGAAAGCATTGCTTTTTTTAGCACTATCTCCTTTTCCCTTATTGTTTCAATCATAATCTGCTGGGCAATGTGTCAAAACTTGTCTGTATCAGGAAAAGGGTTAATTCTTTGATTGCTGGAACCAATTTCGTGAAGCTTGTGTCCCCAGTATACAGTCATGCCAGCTGGTACAGCCATGCCATCTGACCAGGCTCTATACTGTTGGCTGCTCAACTGGACAATTGTATCTTGATATCCCTATACTTTCAAAAGCAAAGCTGGACAAGTCCATTTTTGAAAAAAATCAGCATTGAAAGCGTTAACAAAATGATATGATCTGTGTTATAAAGATGATTGGCAATAAACATAAATGCAATTAAGCTGTAATTAAGTGTACGCAGTAAAGCTAAAGCTTGGTAGCTAGTAATAAATGCAATTTGATTATTTTTTTATTTTTTGGGGGGAGGGGTCAGTTACAAGTATACCCTATACTTTCTTTGATGTAGACAATATTATACAGCATTTGACTTTTAAAATTATTTTAGCATAAGGACTTAAATTACTCCTCAAAACCAGCCATTTTTCCTTTCCCAAAACTTAGGTTTTAGAAATTTTGGAGATAATTGCAAACCCATTTATAAATATGTTTTGTGATGAGTTATAAAAGCATTATTTATTTAAATTTTGAATTTTTATACAAACTGTTATGCATATATAATAATTTTGAGAAGTAGCTCCAAGGCTCATCAGTTTGTCTATGTATACAAGTGTTTATCTTGTGCAAATGTATATATCCCTTTCCCACAGACAACAAACATCCAGGCAAATATATTGAACAAGAGGGCCATGGAATCGCTCACCTGATTTTTGTTTTCACTTAAGCTATATAAGCCCCGCCCCCTGGCGGCCATAGTTTCAGACCAATTAACTTGGCTTGAAGGAATCTGATAGAGGGTCACCCTAGGAACATTTCTACAAAATTATTTGAAAATCGGCCTGACACTTTTTGAGGAGAAGATTTTATAAGTTTTCCCTATAGCCATATAAGGCAAAATAACCCCGCCCCAACTGGCGGCCATGTTTTTTGACCAATCAACATGGCTTGAAGGAATCTGAAAGTGGGTCACTTAAGGAACATTTCTACAAAATCGGCCTCACACTTTTGGAGAAGAAGATTTTTTAAGTTTTCACTATAGCCATATAAGGCAAAATAGCCCCGCCCATCTGGCGGCAAATGTTTTTCGACCAATCAACTTGGCTTGAAGGAATCTGATAGAGGGTCATCCAAGGAACATTTCTACAAAATTATTTGAAAATCGGCCTGACACTTTCGGAGGAGAAGATTTTTTAAGTTTTCACTATAGCCATATAAGGCAAAATAGCCCCGCCCCCCCCTGGCGGCCATGTTTTTTGACCAATCAAAATGGCTTGAAGGAATCTGATAGAGGGTCACCCTAGGAACACTTCTACAAAATTATTTGAAAATCGGCCAGACACTTTTGGAGGAGAAGATTTTTTAAGTTTTCATTATAGCCATATAAGGCAAAATAGCCCCGCCCCTCTGGCGGCCATATTTTTTGACCAATCAACATGGCTTGAAGGAATCTGATAGAGGGTCATCCAAGGAACATTTCTACAATAAGAGGGCCATGATGGCCCTTGAATCGCTCACCTGATTTTTTATTTTGTTTTCACTTTAGCTATAATATAAGCCTCGCCCCCTGGCAGCCATACCCCTGTGAAATGTTGTTCTTGAAATTATGAACTTTTCATGCCACTTATGAACTGTTCATGAACTGCCATTAAATAGTTCTTAATCACAGTTCAAGAACTTTAGTTCATGAACAGTAAGACAAACTTGTTTGTGAACTGTTCAAGAACTGAAGAAGAACATGGCAAATTCTTAACAAGTTCATAAACATCTGTCAAGTGTAATTCAAGTACTTTTAATGAACCCTATAAGTTCTTATTCTGTTCTTGAATAGTAAGTTTAATATATCACTGATTTTAAAATGATATTTAATTAAATTACAATGACTTTTTAACTCAGTGTGAATCTCTTAAACTACCATTCTGAATAGAGAAATAAGGACATTTATAGATCACTTCTAGAACACTTCTAGAATACTTCTAGAACCAAAGAAGTTCTTATAAATGTATTATAGTGAAAACTTTTGAAATCTTCTTGTCAAAAGTAAAGGCCCTAGTGAAAAACATTAATGCAATTCCAGTGAAATATCATTGTTACCTGCTATGTTACTGGAATACCAGTAGAATAACCAAAAATACCACTGGAACTGAACTTGAATTTGAAATATACCAAGGGAGTTAACTCAAGCATAAAACACAGGAACTCTTCAAAAAGAAGTTAGTAATGTTTACTACTTCCTTTACGTTTTTTGGTGGGAGAAATATGTTGTGTTTCAAAGGCACAGAGAAGTTTTTTGTAATTTCTTATGAACAACTTGATGGGCACATTTGGTAAATGTCTTAAATGTTACATTGTTTATTAAATTAGCAAATTGTATTATGCTATGTCATAAACAATAAGTTTATATTGGTGATTTATTTAAGTATCACATTGCCACATGTGAAAGAAGCCAATTGTCTTCATATAAAAAATATTTGTATTGAATTCTGGTTCAACTATGTTTCAATGAAACAGAATATTTTCTGTACATAATCTGCACAGGCTTTCTGTAATTTCTTCTGTACAAAATCTGGTTCTTAGGTCCACCCAGACTATTTCATACACTGGTTACCAACCAATTGAACATGAACTTTTCATGAACTGTTCATGAACGGTAGTTCTTGAACTGTTCATGAACTGTAGTTATAGAACTGTTCATGAGCGATAGTTCTTGAACCGTTCATGAACAATCCACGAAGAGAAAATGGCACAATGAATTTGCACTGGAAAAAGTTCTTGAACAGTTCATGTTTAAAAAGAAAATCAAGAATATTTCATGAATTTTCAGTTCTTGAACAATTCATGAACTTTTTAATGACAATGTTTCCTGAATGTGTCATGAACTGTTCATGACCTGTTCAAGAACTACATATTTAAGAACTTTTTAAGAATTTGTGCCATTTTATCTTCATATACATCCCATGAACTGTTCATGAACCAGGTACCTGAACTTTGCATGAATTATACAAGAACTGTTCATGAACAGTAATTATTCATTTCACAGGGGAAGTTTCCGACCAATCAACTTGGCTTGAAGGAATCTGATAGAGGGTCACCCTAGGAACATTTCTACAAAATTATTTGAAAATCGGCCGGACACTTTTGGAGGAGAAGATTTTTTAAGTTTTCACTATAGCCATATAATGCAAACAAGAGGGCCATGATGGCCCTGGAATCGCTCACCTAATATTTGTTTTTCACTTTAGCTATATAAGCCCCGCCCCCTGGCAGCCATAGTTTCCGACCAATCAACTTGGATTGCAGGAATCTGATAGAGGGTCACCCTAGGAACATTTCTACAAAATTATTTGAAAATCGGCCAGACACTTTTGGAGGAGAAGATGTTTTAAGTTTTCACTATAGCCATATAAGGCAAAATAGCCCTGCCCACTGGCGGCCATGTTTTTTTACCAATCAACATGGCTTGAAGGAATCTGAAAGTGGGTCATCCAAGGAACATTTCTACAAAATTATTTGAAAATCGGTCTGACACTTTCGGAGAAGAAGATTTTTTAAGTTTTCACTATAGCCATATAAGGCAAAATAGCCCCGCCCCCCTGGCGGCCATGTTTTTCGACCAATCAATATGGCTTGAAGGAATCTGATAGAGGGTCATCCAAGGAACGTTTTTACAAAATTATTTGAAAATCAGCCACACACTTTCGGAGGAGAAGATGTTTTAAGTTTTCACTTTGGCCATATAAGGCAAAATAGCCCCGCCCCCTGGCAGCCAAGTTTTTCGACCAATCAACATGGCTTGCAGGAATCTGATAGAGGGTCACCCAAGGAACATTTCTACAAAATTATTTAAAAATCGGCCCGACACTTATGGAGGAGAAGATTTTTTAAGTGTTCACTATAGCCATAAAAGGCAAAATAGCCCCGCCCCCTGGCGGCCATGTTTTTTGACCAATCAACATGGCTTGAAGGAATCTGATAGAGGGTCACCCAAGGAACATTTCTAAAAAATTATTTGAAAATCGGCCTGACACTTTTGGAGGAGAAGATTTTTTAAGTTTGCACTATAGCCATATAAGGCAAAATAGCCCCGCCCTGGCGGCCATGTTTTTCGACCAATCAACATGGCTTGAAGGAATCTGATAGAGGGTCACCCAAGGAACATTTCTACAAAATTATTTGAAAATCGGCCTGACACTTTCGGAGGAGAAGATTTTTTAAGTTTTCACTATAGCCATATAAGGCAAAATAGCCCCGCCCCCCCTGGCGGCCATGTTTTTCGACCAATCAACATGGCTTGAAGGAATCTGATAGAGGGTCATCTAAGGAACATTTCTACAAAATTATTTGAAAATCTGCCAACCAGTTTGGGAGAAGAAGAATTTTGAAGTTTTTTCAGTTTCGTTGCCATGGAAACCAGAATTTTGCATGGATCCCAAAAATTTGAAGGAATTCTGGTGAGGTCATTGAGAGGATGCTTTCTGTGAAGTTTCATCCAAATTGACCCACTGGTTACTGAGGAGAAGAAGTTGACGCACGCCGGACGCCGGACAAAAGGCGATCACAATAACTCACCTTGAGCAAAGCTCAGGTGAGCTAAAAAGCCCTGCCTACTGGCGGCCATGTTTTTTGACCAATCAACATGGCTTGAAGGAATCTGAAAGTGGGTCATCCAAGGAACATTTCTACAAAATTATTTGAAAATCGGGCAGACACTTTTGGAGAAGAAGATTTTTTAAGTTTGCACTATAGCCATATAAGGCAAAATAGCCCCGCCCCCCTGGCGGCCATGTTTTTTGACCAATCAACATGGCTTGAAGGAATCTGGTAGAGGGTCATCCAAGGAACATTTCTACAAAATTATTTGAAAATCTGCCAACCAGTTTGGGAGAAGAAGAATTTTGAAGTTTTTTTCGTTTCGTTGCCATGGAAACCAGAATTCTGCATGGATCCCTAAAATTTGAAGGAATTCTGGTGAGGTCATTAAGAGGATGCTTTCTGTGAAGTTTCATCCCAATTGACCCACTGGTTACTGAGGAGAAGATGTTTGAAGATTTTTTAAGTTTTCACTTTGGCCATATAAGGCAAAATAGCCCCAACCCCCTGGCGGCCATGTTTTTCGACCAATCAACATTGCTTGAAGGAATCTGATAGAGGGTCACCCAAGGAACATTTCTACAAAATTATTTGAAAATCGGCCTGACACTTATGGAGGAGAAGATTTTTTAAGTTTTCATTATAGCCATAAAAGGCAAAATAGCCCCGCCCCCTGGCGGCCATGTTTTTTGACCAATCAACATGGCTTGAAGGAATCTGATAGAGGATCACCCAAGGAACATTTCTACAAAATTATTTGAAAATCGGCCTGACACTTTTGCAGGAGAAGATTTTTTAAGTTTGCGCTATAGCCATATAAGGCAAAATAGCCCGCCCCCCCCCTGGCGGCCATGTTTTTCGACCAATCAACATGGCTTGAAGGAATCTGATAGAGGGTCACCCAAGGAACATTTCTACAAAATTATTTGAAAATCGGCCTTACACTTTCGGAGGAGAAGATTTTTTAAGTTTTCACTATAGCCATATAAGGCAAAATAGCCCCGCCCCCCCTGGCGGCCATGTTTTTCGACCAATCAACACGGCTTCAAGGAATCTGATAGAGGGTCATCCAAGGAACATTTCTACAAAATTATTTGAAAATCTGCCAACCAATTTGGGAGAAGAAGAATTTTGAAGTTTTTTCGGTTTCGTTGCCATGGAAACCAGAATTTTGCATGGATCCCAAAAATTTGAAGGAATTCTGGTGAGGTCATTGGTAGGATGCTTTCTGTGAAGTTTCATCCAAATTGACCCACTGGTTACTGAGGAGAAGAAGTTGACGCACGATGCACGATGGACGACGGACAAAAGGCGATCACAATAACTCACCTTGAGCAAAGCTCAGGTGAGCTAAAAATGAAAGTTTAATTTTAGAACAGAGTTGAAATCATTGTGCCACTATACCTTCAAAAGTCATCTGCTTGATAAGCTTCAGAATGCCTCTGTATGTCGTAGAGGATTATATAGAGAGGGGATATGTTTATAAAGTTAACAAATAATGATACATGTAGGTAGCTATGTGATAAAATGGAATAATGGGAATAGGAAAGCTACAAAACACAGTATATGCTACAAATAATTATCATTCTACTAAACTTACTAATGATTGGTGTAAGGAAATGGTAGGGGAGATGGGCATTTCTGATCATTTGAAGCCTTCACCTTATCTAATGATGACAAAATATGCTGCCAAAACCCAGTTGTAACAACAGGGTTGTTAATGATGTTCTTTACTATTAAAAAACTTATTTTCTTGACACTTCAACCTTCATTTGTTTTATTGGCATTTTACGCCGCTTTCAACATTATTTCAGTTATAGCACGGCGACAGTTCACTTATTCATGATCCCTGGGTAAACAAACCAGTACTAGGCTAGAAAATGTGCCTTGCCCAAGGGCACTACACCATGACCGTCGTGCCACAACTGGGGATCGAACCCGGGATGCCCGGTTTCAAATCCCTGACGCTAACCACTCGACCATGGCGGATTCCTACTTCAACCTTTTAATGACATGGATGTGAAGATGTGTTGACTCAATTAGTTCATACAAATCAAGTTCAATTATTTGTCTGTATGGTGTTTTAGGTTGCTTTCAACGATCATTCAGTTATATAACTGCAATTCTGCAGCAGACGACTTTGAACGTATTTTGTCAAAAAATAGAAAATCTCCATAATTGAATGGATAACCTATGACAAAAGGTGGAAAACATTGTGGCAAAAGGAGAAATTGCACGTTCTGTGCAATTTCTTCTTTTGTCACTATGTTTTCAAAACGCCGTCTGCTTTAACCCTTTCCCTCATACGACAATTCTGCAGCAGACGACTTTGAACATATTTTGTTCTGAGCAATTTCTTCTTTTGTCACTATGTTTTCAAAAAGCCGTCTGCTGCAGAGGCATCAGAAAGCGCCTATATGAGGGAAAGGGTTAAACACACACTAATGCATTAGTCATAATTATACCCCCCGCAACACTGAGCATAAAGAAAGGAAATCATTACTAACATTTTTGAAGTGTTTGAAATGATCTGACCAGGATTGAAACCGGGCCACCCACTCTCTAGTCAGATGCTCTTATCACTACAACATGGATGTAGTAAGTAATAACATGGTAGTTTATGATTATGTTTCATATCATATTTACATTAATTTACATTAATTTACATTATATTAACATAAAAATGTTACATAGGATTACCTGATTGCCGTCAATACGAGGTAAAAAGGGCCTTCTGTTGGTTGACCTGCTAATATCATGTAAATATGTTAACAAGGCAACATGCAGCATTCAGACAGCCCTTTCTCACATAGAAACACATTTACAGCAGACAATAGTTATAAATATTTAAGCAAATACGAGCCGTCTTGCGAGAAAACCAACATTGTTGACTCTGCGTAAAGTATCGATCCAGATCAGCCTAAGCATACCACGCATGCTAACCCGGACAGACATTTTTTCGTCTCCCGTGGATTTTCTTTTCCAGGAATCATTACTCTATACCTCTATCCACCTGAGACGGAATGTGTCGGCACAGATTAGCCTGCACGAACTGCGCAGGCTGATCTGGGTTAATATATTATGCAGAGCCAATAATGTTGGTCTTCTCACGGGACGGCTCATATGTGGAAAATCTCATGATAAGCAAATTCTCCTTCTGAGACAATGTTTTTTTAAGTGCTTCAGTATGTAGGAAAGGGCTAAACTATAGTAAACTTGTTAAAAATAATCATCTGGAAAAATGTGTTTAATGAACATATTGAATTATTTCATACTTCTTTTTAGATTTAGACCTAACTTTTACAGTGAAAATGTTTAGGTTAAATTATAAGTGTAAATAAGTCTAAAACTGAATGTAGAAAAATTATCTCCTTTCTCTCTATATGTTCTTCAAAAGTATTTTATAATATAAAATGAAATTAATTTTGTTTGTAGATCAATCCCAAGTGGTCTTTGATAAATTAATACTATATATTTTCTTTTATAGCCAGTATTTACATGATTAAACCCAAGTGAGAATATATAGGTTCCACAGAACAGTTTGCAGATGTGATGTTAGATGACACAGTTATAGCAGGACAGTTTATTAATACCAAGGCTAGGGAAACAAGAGACCGTATCACCACTTTCCCTCATACGACAATTCTGCAGCAGACGACTTAGAACATATTTTGTAAAAAAATAGAATATCTCTATAAATGAATGGATAACCTATGACTAATAGTGGATAACATTGTGGCAAAAGGAGAAATCGCTCGTTTTGAGCAATTTCTTCTTTTGTTACTATGTTTTCAAAAAAGCTGGAAAATATCTTTAAGCAAACCCTCTAATCATTCAATAGATTTGTAAAACATTGTGGCAAAAGGAGAAATTGCTAATTATGAGAAATGTCTCCATTAGTCTGAATGCTTTCAAAAGTCGTCTGCTGCAGATGTGTCTCAAAAATAGGTCTGCATGTAAGAAACAGTGAAATATTTACCTCATATATAGCATTTTAGGTGTTGTCTGATTTGAAGATATTTGAGGACATTTTTGTAACTTATCTAAACATTTGGAAGGATAAGTTGATGCAAGAGTTGAAACCATCTTTGGAAAAGAAAGTTATTTGTCTGGAACAGTTTCTCCTTTTCTTAAAATGTTTTCAAAATTCTGTTGTCCCATCAGGCATCAGAATTCCCTTATAAAGATGGATATGGAAGCCTTTGCTGTTGATTACTTTTTTGAAAACCTTGAATCAAAATTAAACTTCCATATTTCTAAATATTACACTTTTTTTCCAGAAGCAGACAACACTTACTATAACATATCAGGTAAATAGTCAATATAAACATCTCCACTTTACTTTTTTTGGCATGAATTAGGTCTCTTGTTTAAATGATGATAAACCAGCTATATGGGTAACACAAGGACACAAAATGAGCCCTGTTTCAGGAAAAAAAGGCATAGACATTTTCAAAATGTGAAGCTTCAGATTAATCTGTACATACACGGAGTCTGATATAAAGCAACACTTTTCACCATAATAAAGTCAACAAGACATTAAAGAATTTTCTAGTAGAAAATTGATGAGACCAGAATGTGTTGGCTTATGCAAATATTCACCGATCGCAGATGTCAGAAAACCTTTTTTCCCTGTCAAGTCTCTTATAAAACCCGCCACCAAGTATTGTGAGAAACAAAGTTTAATAAGGTACTAAAAAACCATGTGAGGAGAGCTTAGCAGGAGTGAGGTACGGGTGTGTATAGAAGAAGATTTAGCCAAACTTTGAGACCTTTTGAATGAACCAATAAAACTACAAACTATTTACAGTCCCAGAAAACTTTGCACTGTTAATCTATTTTGAAAATAAACTGTAAAAAATCTGAAAACTTGATTGACAAAAGAGATTGATACATTACACAGACAAGAGCATTGGAAGTGGGTGTCAATGTTCATCTGATTTTATTTAAGTTCCAGACGACTATAACTCTTGTCCTTGCATCATAAATGTATCAAATAATATTGAATAAGTACAATATCATATAATATATGAAATATCAAAGCCCTAGGTTATATAGTTCTGCAGAAAAATGAACCTGAATGCGAAACTGAACTAAAAGTCTAAAACAACGGGGTAAAAATTTAAGAAAAGACTACCACAATGGCCATACTATCTCCTACCTGATTTCATAGAACATCAATAGAAGACACATAATTCTAATGTAGAAATACTATGAAGTACTGTACATGGCAAGTCTTATATTAATGAAATTAAAATAGTTTGATAATTTGAAAGAGCACCATCAACCGAACATTACTGTGGTTTACTAGTGGTTTAGGAGATGTCTTTTAAAGAAATTGTTGCCAGATGATGTCTTACTTTAATATGTCCCACATTTCTACAAGCTCACCATGAGTACTTAGTGCTCAGGTGGGCTAATATGCATTGATGATTTTATTTGTCTTGTTCTAAATTGGAATCTCATGATGATGAAAACTGATTCCACTTTTCTTGTTGGGTGACAGCTATTTTTTGCATAGTCATACTTCTTGATTGACCTTTTCCCTCATATAGACACTTTCTGACGCCTCTGCAGCAGATGGCTTTTGGAACACATGGCAACAAAAGAAGAAATTGCTCAAAACAAGCAAGCAATTTCTCCTTTTGTCACCAAGTTTTCAACATTATTCAATTATTGTACTTTCATTTAAAGGGTGTTCCCATTAAATGTTTTCAAATATATTTGCAAAGTCATCTGGTGCAGATTCGTGGTATGCGGGAAAGGGTTAAAATATCTGTATAACATTCAGTGGGTAATGAAACCGACACCACCCATAAAACAAAAACAACCAGTAACTGAGTACTGGACATTAATTTCATTGTAAATGTTTCTGAGACACCACTTTAAATAATTACCCAATAGTATAGGATCAGCAAGCTAAATCTATGTTGTTGTTTTTCATATTTAAAGAATTGCGAAACAAAACACCTATCGAAGAAAAAAAGTCAAAACATTTTTCCCAAATCAAAATTCCAATTGTTAAAAAAAAGAAAGGAAAAAAGGGATTTGGTGCCCGGTTACCTTGTCACACAGTGGCATAGTTACAATATCAGGTCAATAGAATACCTCATAGTCGGTACCCGGTAACTCATTAACGGTTTCAGACGGACCTGTATCTCTCGCTTGAAGGACCCAAACTCAGAACTAGTGCTAGTTTTTGTAAATATAATAATTAGCAAAGTTATTGCTAGTATCCAGTAATATTATATAATTGGTTTATTTATTGCTGGTATGTAGAAACATAGAATTGGTTTAATTAAGACCAGTCAACAAGTAATCAATAAAAAAAAATATCACCTACATACACAACAATTGAGAAGTTTTTGTGAAGCCTAGAAGATCTACATGTAATGGTTTTGGCAATCTATAAATTAGGTTATATTGTCATAGGAATTGATTATCAGTTGAATCTTATAAGTCCTTTTTAGATGATTATATAAATATACCAAAAACAGAAAAACAAATGAATAATTTCTGGCAAGTATGTATCAAGTCCTTTCTTGCTGTAGGTGAAATGGGACAATTTGATATACTGTATTGCCTGCCTAGTGGAATGGTCAATATATTATCATATCTATGTCAATAGAGGCCAACAGTATAGCCATAGCAAAATTAATTTTGCATTATTGATGGCATACATATATGAATTATCTTACATATCATGTTATATTGAATTGATTTCTTTATGTTTGGATGTGCAATAGGCATCTCTATCTACAAGCAAAACACTGCAAACACAAAATGCATTGTTTAGTGAAATCTGTAACTATAAGCCTGGTATCTCATACTATTAGTATCAAGTCATTGAGATTATTTAATACACTAGCGAGAAAATTTGATATTCGAATCACAAGTTTCATAAAAACATATAGACTGATCTTATTGTATTATTCAATATCATAATTAATAATCTTACACCTCTGAAGCACCTTCATCCACTCAATATTTCAGAGTATTGTTGTTAAAACCAACATTCATATTAACACTGTGTATTTATGTTGGTAATATTATTATACATGTACAGATGTTTAATCCTGAAGTACCATTTATGTTACAATAATTAAACATGAAAGAAATTTCAAGATAAATATGACTTGAATGATGTACATCATACCATAAAGGAAAACTTCCTAAATCTCCGCCTCAGAATATTTATAGACCTAGACATAATTTAGAGTTAAAGTGGGGTAAGTTTAAGCACTGATTCAAAAAAGCATCATCACAGAAGTCTCATTACAGATAATAGGTCCATAACATGCTGATGTGAATTTTCTTTGCAATAAGGACAATTTAACAACAACATTTGCAGCCTTTAATTACCAGCTTGTTGTCTTTTAACCCTTTCCCTCATACGACAATTCTGCAGCAGACGACCGTAAACATATTTTGTCAAAAGATAGAAAATCTCTATAACTGAATGGATAACCTATGACTAAAAGTGGAAAACATTGTGGCAAAAGGAGAAATTGCTTGTTTTGAGCAATTTCTTCTTTTGTCACTATGTTTTCAAAAAGCTGTCTGCTGCAGAGGTGTCAGAAAGCATCTATATGAGGGAAAGGGTTAACCCTTCCCAACTTGTAGACACATTCTGACACATCTGCAGCGACGACTTTCAAAAACATTATGACAATGGAAGTAATTGTTCATTTTGCCACATCGTTTTCAACTCTTTTCAGTAATTACATTTACAAGCATAGAGATTTTCCATTTTGTTTATGCTTAGATGTTTTTAAAGTCGTCTGCTGCAGATTTTGTATGTTGGAATGGGTCAACACTTGAAGCTATGAAGTCAGATTTAATTTAATTTATTGAAGCCAATTCACACAGCCTGGAGTATGACTCCACTGTTTGTGTACATAAATTGGGGGGACCTATTATACATAGTGAGACATGTCAATTATACAACATATTCAGCTGCCTACAGGAGGTGTAACACTTAAACTTCTGTAAGATTGCATATTGTGTTGTTGTGGGCGTCGTCGCTGAGGAGCGGTTTGAAGACGAATCCTAAAATAGCGACCATGTGACTTCCTGCATGGGAAAAGATATTTTACATGTACACAGGGAATATAAACAACCAAACATGTTGGTTGTTTGATGTAAAAAAGGAAATAAAGAGATAATTGTATATGGCTCTGAAAGTTTTGACTGAAAGAAAAGCTACATTCACATGATTCAGATACTGCTGTCCAACTTAAGTTTTTTTCGGGCAAATAATTTGAAGATTTACATTAACCTTTTATTACAAAGACACCCATATCTTCATGTCGAAGACAAAGTATTTGTTAAACCGTTGTTGGGAAAGACAATCATTGCTTATATTATAAACATTGTTTGCTTTCCCCATAAGTTTGTTCTTTCTTTCAATACAAAATATTAAAACATTTTGGGAAATTGATAACTTGCATAAATACAACAGGCTTTTTGTCTTTTTCTCACATTTGTTTTGAACTCCATTCTAAAGGACTACCGATGCTTAATTGTTTTAACCCTTTCCCTCATATAGATGCTTTCGGACGCCTCTGCAGCAAACAGCTTTTTGAAAACATAATGACAAAAGAAGAAATTGCACAAAATGTGCAATTTCTCCTTTTGCCACAATGTTTTCCACTTTTTGTCATAGGTTATCCATTCAATTATGGAGATTTTCCATTTTTTGGACAAAATATGTTCAAAGTCGTCTGCTGCAGAATTGTCGTATGAGGGAAAGGGTTAACTAAGATATTTAAAAGCAAACACATTTAAAAATAGCATACCAGGTATTGGGTTTACAAGGGAATTTAAGAGGCTAGTAAATTATCTACCAATAGTATCTACCAATAACCAAAGATTTCTTTTAACCCTTTCCCACTTACAGGTACAGTTTATAATAGTGTTTGCAGCAGACGACTTTTGAAAACATTGCAGCAAAAGGAGAAACTGCTCATGATGATCAGTTTCTCTTTGGCCACAATGTTTTAAACTTTATTTAATAATTATATATTCATAAATAGAGATTTTCAAAAGCTTTGTCTGGATGTTTTCAAAATCGTCTGCTGCAGATTTGTTGTATGTGGGAGAGGGTTAACATTGTTATACTAACTAACATACAAATCATTGTACAGAAACAAAAAACATCATAAATTGGTTTCAGCAGAAAAAGTTTGAAACAGCAAACTGTTGAAATGGAGAATATTATTAATTTACAACATCAACAAAACTACTAAGGTAGCATGCATACTTGAACAGAAACAGTCTACTAAAACAGGGTTATTCATATTTGGCTGTACCCTTTAAGCAGTCCTAGTCAAATAAAGATTCTTGGTTTTGTATCTTAACTTTTCCCCATTTTGCAGCAGATGACTTGGAAAGCATGAAAATAACAAGAACGCTTTGGAGCAGATGCCTAAGCTCTAAGTTGAAAAAGGGGCATTTCTGAAAAACATTTGAAGCCAAAGTTATGTAATTTGGTCTAGACATGGGTCTTGTTCCTAGGAACATGAGTATCAAGTTTCATTTGAAAATGTTGAATGTTTTTTTAGATATGAGGTAAGGTTAAATTGTTCTGAGGAAGCCGATGCTGACGCTGCCAAGGGTATCACAATAGCCCCCAAAAAATCTCTCGTAATAAATAGGCAATTATTTTTTAAATAGATACAAAAATATTGTGGCAAAGAAGAAATTGCTCATTATTCAACTTATGCCACACTGCTTTCATTTGTTGACTGTTGCAGATGTATCAAAATGCGATTGCAAGTGGGAAATAGTTAATTAACTACATCAATTTTACATTGCACAAAAAGGATTTAACAGAGCATAACTTTTTCATGTTATATTTTAGTTTTTCCCAGAAAGGACTTCCATTTTGACCACCATTCACATTCAACAACTTTCGAGAATCTATCTTAGATGATCAATTGCCTACATTTTATTTACTTTCCTGCAATAAAAATTCTTTGAATATGTCTAAAGATGACATATAAGGTAGTTAATTATATATATAATAAGTATGACTAGAACTGCTTCTGGTCTAATCTAATAGCAATAAACAGGGAGAGGACGATAAACATTGTGAAAAAAATAAAGATGAACATTGGTTTGTACTACCTTGTTTGTTTACTAGTGTCACTATATCCCTAATATTGCTCTCCTACATCAAAAGTCAACAATCATTATTAATCAGTCATCATTAACGCCTCTGCAGCAGACGGCTTTTTGAAAACATGTCCACAAAAGAAGAAATTGCTCAAAACAAGCAATTTCTCCTTTTGTCAACATGTTTTCAACTCATTATTAGAAATTTCCATTTTTCTGCCACAAGGTTGTATGCTGCAGATGCATCTGTATGTGTCTGCTAATGACAAAAGGGGGTTAACTGTAAATCCAGGTTTACAATCACCTCTATTCATACATTAAAATAAAAGTTCATTGACCATTAACACTAGTCTTGTTGTTTACAAGTGTCACTTTATGCATAATATTGCTTTCCTACATCAATATTCAACAGTCATTTGGACATGCATTTTTCAGCACACAGCCAGATGAGTAGTTTTATTGAGTAGTCTTAAATAAAATTGTTATCTATCGAGAATGACCATTCAATTATTGTCTTCAAAAAATTTTGAATTTGAAAGAATCACCAATGAATTTTACTACATAGTGAGTTTTTGAAATAACATAATATCTAATTATCAAGTATAATAAAATAATTGAATTAAAAGCTCATTTCAATGTGACTAGAATAAACCCTATCCCTCATACAGGTGCATCTTGATGCCTCTGCAGCAGACGACTAACAAAATAATTGTGACAATAGGAAAATTGCTCATAATGAGCAATTTCTCCTTTTGCCACAATGTCTTCAACTTTTTTCAATTATCATACATTGATTTACAGAGTATTTCATATTAATGTAAAAATGTTTTCAAAGTTGTCTGCTGCAGATTTGTTGTACGGTATGTGGGAAAACTTAACGTCAGTCCAATACAGTTTTGATGTTTTCTAAATGACTTGGATAAACTGTGTATTTACAAGATTGCTCAACATGAAGCAATTAATCCTTTCCAAGAATATTTTTAACTATGAATCAAATCAAAATTTCTAATTTTGTAAATCTTACCCTTTCCCCTACAGATGTTATCAAAGTGGTCAACTCTCAAAAGTCAGGTAAAAGATTAAACCCAATGTTTTTGAATTAGCCGTAAGAATTGTTTTTTCCTATTGCACATTGAACTGTTGTAGTTATATGTATTGAACGTTTCCTATATACAATATATCTGCTGCAGAGGGCTTTGAAACCATCTCAGCAGAAATATGGAAAATATCTGTAAATAAAAGTATAATTATAGACAAATGTTGAAACATTTGTGAAAAAAAGGAGAAATTAGTCATTATGAGAAATTTCTCTCTTGCCAAAATGTTTTCAAAAGTAATCTGCTGCAGATGCATCAAAATGTGTAGCCCTCTTACATCTCTCCAACAGATTACTTTCCAAAACATTGTGGCAAAAGAAGAAATTGCTTACAATGAGCAATTTCAACTGAATGTCTTCAGCTTTATTAAAACATTATCCTTCCATTTCCATATATTTGTGTAGATGTTTTCAAAATCATCTGCTGCAGATTTGTTGTATGAGGGAAAGTGTTAAAGTTCTAAACACTACATACTTGACAGCGTCATATTGTATGGGTTGACTGTTTTCACTGGAGCTGGATGTTGACGTGTGCCTGTGTATAGGCTGCAAGGTCTGGTCCACTACTGTTCCTGAACTGCTGTATCTATCCACACCAGCTCCCCCAATTTCTCCTCCCCATGCTGAACGAAGGCCACTTTTACCTTGACTTGGGCTGTAAGATATAGATTATTTTAAAACTGTTTTCATGACATTGTGACATAAGGAAAAATTGCCCATAACTAGCAATTTTTCCATTTTGCTACAACACTTTAACTTTATTCAATTATCATGCTTTCACTTATAGAGACTTTCCATATTTTTGTGTAGATGTTTTCAAAGTCGTCGTCTGCAGATTTCTTGTATGCAGGAATGGGTAAAGCTGATTGGAGTCATTTTGCTTTTAAAGCTTCTCGAAAAAACTTTGAACTCATCAAAAAATTGAATTCAAACTTTGATACATATTTGAAATGGTTGTAGGAACATAATATGAGATATTGCTCAAGATGAGTGACACCAAATTAGCTAGTACATCCATGCAGTCTTATCCCTATATGCACTATTTCTTGTTCGATTCTACTAAAAAGATTTATCGACTAATAACTTGCTAATTACTGAGAATTTAAAAACCCTGGTGAGATTGCATGTATATTTAATCTGATTGAAGCCTCAATTCTATGAAAAAACAGGAAGGTTTGTTCGCCCGTTGTATGTCTGAAATACAAAGTGGAAAGCTCTTGCATTTTGGAAGGTAATATTTCTGAAAAAGATGTTTGACTATATGATAAAGGATGTTTGAATGAATACAAGTTATGCCTGCCAATATGATCTTAAGAGAATTGATTTGTGTTTTTCGCAGCTTTCAAAAAAAAATTCAGTTATATCACTGCGTTTCCTGGGTTATGCAGTTACCAGTAGTATACTGGTCCTTTCATCCTGACACCAGCCATTCCATTGTAATGTTAACCCAAAAACCCTGAACGGCAAAGAAGGCAGCCATTACTTCCGTTTTTAAAGTCTTTCATATGACCCAGCCTTGGATTGAACCCAAGACCTCCTGCACCAAGGAAGACTTTCTAACAATACACCATCGAGGCCGTTCCCTTTCCCGCATAAAACATTTTCTGACGTTTCTGCAGCAGACATTTGAAAATTTGTGGCAAAATTGGAAATTTCTCATGGTGAGCAATTTCTCAATTTGCCACAATGTTTTTAACTTGATTTAATAATTATTCTTTCATTTACAAAGATTTCAAAATCGTCTGCTGCAAATTTGCTGTATGAGGAAATGGGTTAAAGGAGGCAGTACCTAAATCTGAAGTCCTTCGGTAGATAACATCCCTGTATGGAATCGTAGCGACACTTCATAACTTGTTTCTTGAAGTCCTTTCTGGCATTACCATAGCCATTAAATATGTGGTCACAGAACAACAGCTTTCCATCACAGTATATCTAAAACAGAAAACATTTAAAACTCTTAACCTTTCTCACACACAAACGCACCTTTGCAACAGACCACCATTAAAACACTTTCTTACACCTCTGCAGCAGACCACTATTGAAAACCCTTTCTTACACCCTTGCAGCAGACCACCATTGAAAGCGCTTTTACACCTCTGCAGCAGACCACTATTGAAAACCCTTTCTTACACCCTTGCAGCAGACCACCATTGAAAGCGCTTCTACACCTCTGCAGCAGACCACTATTGAAAACCCTTTCTTACACCCTTGCAGCAGACCACCATTGAAAGCGCTTCTACACCTCTGCAGCAGACCACTATTGAAAACCCTTTCTTACACCTCTGCAGCAGACCACTATTGAAAACCCTTTCTTACACCCTTGCAGCAGACCACCATTGAAAGCGCTTCTACACCTCTGCAGCAGACCACTATTGAAAACCCTTTCTTACACCCTTGCAGCAGACCACCATTGAAAGCGCTTCTACACCTCTGCAGCAGACCACTATTGAAAACCCTTTCTTACACCCTTGCAGCAGACCACCATTGAAAGCGCTTCTACACCTCTGCAGCAGACCACTATTGAAAACCCTTTCTTACACCCTTGCAGCAGACCACCATTGAACACATAGTGGCACATTTCTCCTATTACCAAAATGGTTTCAATTCTATTCAATAATTGTTCTTTAATATTTTTTTCGTATTTTACACGTTTTCAAATCGATCTGCTTGTATGTGGTAAAGGGTTAAATGCTTAATTTTTAAAATGGACTTGTCCGGCTATGTATTTGGAATTCTAGGAAATATCAAGAATAACAATGGGCAGATGACCAGGTTCTATAGCTATTACCAATCACACAGGCTTCTCAAAATTGATTGATTCAAGGGTTAAAAAGTTTGAAATAAATTGATAATTATAATCAGTTGCATACTTGTATTATATCGATTCTCTGGAAGCTTCCAGGATTCTTGCTAGACTAGATAGGGAACAGCAAAGACTGAGATCAGACTGTGTGGAGACTGATCTGGATCTTAGCTCGTTGCAAAGCCCCAATGATTGGTTTTTACTGAGACACGGCTCAAATGATATTCGTAAGCATGTCATTAAATTTATATGAAACAAAGTGATATATCAACTTGAAAATGTACGGTACAACATATTTTTTATGAACCATTATTTTTTCCTGAAATTCTAATTATAAATAGACCCTTACCCACAGACAACAAATCTGCAGCAGATGACTTGAAAATATCATGGAAAGTGTCATTATTGAATAGAGCTGAAATCATTGCTCAACAAGTTTTCTTAATTAAGTCATCTTCTGCAGAGGCATCAGAAGGTGTCTGTATGTAGGAAAGTGTTAAACAAACATGTGCAGTTAGGACCAATTCTAACAACAAAATAACACGATTATCTAACAGCGGAAAAAGGCAAAAGGAGAAAACTGTTGTTTAAGTCAGTTTCTGCTTAAGTAATAATTATAGTGCTTTTTCTATCAGATAAACTAGAAATTGTTGTAGCTTTCCTTGACACGGACAAGCATTGACATTTCTGCCACAGGCTTTCGAAAACATTGTGGCAAAAAAAGAAAATCCTTAACTCGAAACAATACTTTCAAAAGTACAGACATTACATTTTTTCTTCTTAAATTATTCTTAAAAGCAAATTGTCTCATAATCGGGTAATATTCTCAATTCTTAGATAACTGGAGAGGCCATCCTTTCCCACCTATAGACGCATCTGCAGCAGACAACTTTTTGAAACATCGTGACAAAAAAAGAAATTGCTCAAAACAAGCAATTTCTCCCTTTGCCACAATGTTTTCAACTTTGTTCAGTAATAATACCAACAATTATAGAGATTTTATCATATTTTTTGGTAGACATTTTCAAAATTGCATGCTGCAGATTTCCTGTATGTGGGAAAGGGTTAAAACTATCTATAGTACAATACACACTTACAAGGAACATTCCAGGAACCACATTATGCCTTGTCATTAGAAGAGGCTGTGTGCGGTTGGACATTTCAGCTGCTGAGTTGATGTCATACTTGAATATTCTGAACATGTCCATTCGACTCTGTACGCAGGGACGGGTTCTGTTTCGATTCTGAGTCACATAAATTTCATTCAACATTTCTTCTGCTTTTGTTATACCTGGAAATCTGTTGGGAAAGAAATTCAGAAGAAACCTTGAACACTTTCCAGTTAGCATTGCGACCCATCTGCAAGCAGAAGGCTTTTAAACACATAGTAGCAAAAGACTAAATTGCTCATTATATTTTCAACTCTATTTATTAGTTTATAGAGAGTTTATTTACCTAGTTGTCTGTCTGCTGCAGATTTTTTTGTAAACTGAAATGGGTTTAAGAACAACCAAAATGAAAAAAAAGATGCTTCTTTTCAACTATGGAACAAGTGATGTGGAAAACATCACACAAAACCAACATTTTACCCTTTCCCACATGTAGACACCTTTTGATGAGTGGTGTCCAAGCAAAAGGCAAACTTTCTTGTTGTAAGAATTTTCTCCTTTAGTCATAATGTTTTCAAAAGACCTCTGCTGTGGAAACGCACATTATATCTCAGTACTTTCTGGTTTATTACCGCTGCTCTCCCAACAACAATGAATCCAGATCGAAATAAACAAACAGGGGAAAAACAAAATTGAGATACATTAAAATTCCAGGTGGTTGAAAAAGCAATATTCCTCAATAGTGGAGCTAAAAGAATTATGTAATGTATACATGCAAAAAGTTTGAAAAACAACAAGTAAACAAGCACATAAAACAAGAGCTGTCATGCTTGACTATTCAAAATGCTTGTCAAATAAAAGAAAAAAGAAAATCAGAATAAATATATATGTAATTAAAATTAAAACAAGTGCACCACAAAGCAGAGCAACCCTTCCTATTTTAAGTTTGACTTTTGACCTGTGCCTCCTGTGACCTTCACATTTGACCCTGAAATTCAATAGAGCACATCTTCCAAGATCCAAGGTGATCCTTGACCCTATAGAGTAGTTTATTATCATATGAACATTTTCCCACATACAACAAATCTGCAGCAGACAACTTTGAAAACATCTAAGCAAGAATATGGAAAATATATTTTAGTGAAAGTATATTTATAGAACAGAGTTAAATACAGTGTGGAAAAAAGGAGAAATTGCTCATTACATTTTCTAGAATTTGCTGCTGCAGACAAATCATCAAGTCAGAAAAAGTTAAGTTTTATTTACATTCAATCTAGAAGTTGCAAATATATCAGCTTTAAACAAAATTTCCCTAAAACTTGGACCTTATCAATGCAACATTACAACCCAAACAAACACCATATTGAGTAGAAATGCCCTTCTTATTCTTTGAACAGTTACGCTAATGATCATGTGTATGATTTATATAATCTGAAAAATGTTTTACCATAATATGGAGAAAGAAATGATTTTCATATATATTACAACATAATACATAGGCATAATATATTTGAATATATAGATTTATGAAAATGTATTCAAGAAAAAATATTGATAAACCCTATCCCACTTATAGACGCTTTCAATAATGTTATTATTCTCATCCCTTTCTCTGGTGACTTTGTATTAGCAGTCAACTGAGAAGTGTTTCAATATTTTCGGATGTTTAGAAATTTGATTAATTCTCGGCAGCATTGTCCTTTGAATGATAAGGCTCACAATTAAACTTAGGAGACCTGAGAATAAATTTTAGTTCAACTTCACAAACATGATAAAGGAAGAGAGCAAATGTGGGAATAAAAAATCTTTTTTATTGAAAATCTGAAGAAACTAGAAATATCACTGAAGATGATAAATACCCCCAAAACAGCACCTTGACTCAAAAATGGCTTACGACCGACCAACAAAAGGGCCATAACTCTTTAAACAAGAAAAAGTAACAAAGGGCAATAACTCTGTATTTAGATTAAATAGAGTTATTGTTTCTGTACACTGCACTTCCTCTCAATGTGTTGTATCATCCTATGAAGTTTTATTAAATTCCAACAATTAGTTTTAAAGTTATGCTCCGGACAAGACTCTACGAATAGGAAAAAGTAACAAAGGGCAATAACTCTGTCATTATGTAAAGTAGAGTTATGTTTCTTGTACACTGCACTTCCTCTGATTATGCTCTACCATTATATGTAGTTTTATTAGATTCCATCTATTAGTTATTAAGTAATTATACGGACAAGAAAAAGTAACAAAGGGCAATAACTCTGTATTTAGACAAAATATAGTTATGGTTCCTGTACACCGCACTTCCTCTCAATGTGTTGTATCATCCTATGAAGTTTAATTAAATTCCAAGAATTTGTTTTAAAGTTATGCTCTGGACAAGACTCTACGAATAAGAAAAAGTAACAAAGGGCAATAACTCTGTAATTATGTAAATTAGAGTTATGGTTCTTGTACACTGCACTTCCTCTGATTATGCTCTACCATTGTATGCAGTTTTATTAGATTCCATCTGTTAGTTATTAAGTAATTCTCCGGACAAGAAAAAGTAACAAAGGGCAATAACTCTTTATTTAGATTAAATAAGAGTTATGGTTCCTATATACTGCACTTCCTCTCAATGTGTTGTATCATCCTATGAAGTTTTATTAAATTCCAACAATTAGTTTTAAAGTTATGCTCCGGACAAGACTCTACGAATAAGAAAAAGTAACAAAGGGCAATAACTTTGTATTTATATAAAATAGAGTTATGGTTCCTGTACACCGCACTTCCTCTCAACGTGTTGTATCATCCTATGAAGTTTCGTTCAAATCCTATGTTGCATTGTTAAGATATGGTCCGGACAAAATATGGCTTCCGACCGACCGACCGACCGACCGACACAGTGACTCCTATATACCCCCCTAAAACTTTGTTTTTTGGGGGTATAAAAAATGATGTATATAAAAAGAGGATGAATATCAAGCAGATGCAAAGAATAACCCTTTAACTGATAGAGATAACTTTTGATATCTATGAAGTGAATGTCTTTTCATAACATTTTGGAACAAAAGAAAAGATTATTTATCATAATCAATTTAACCTTTTGCCTCAATCTTTAAAACTTTGTGAATCAAATCATACTTTCACTTTTCGACATGTTGAACCTTAGATGCAGTATATAAAGCTGATTACACATATCAGGTTATTGGTCAAAAATATACAAAGTATATGTACATGTATTCATTTGAATGATACAATCCAAGGTCAAGATAAGAAGGTGTATACAGCTCTTTTCCCCACATTATCTCTTTTATTATCCAACCAAACCCTATGATGTGGGTACTCACATCATAGAGTCAGAGGGTCAAAAAGGGATTTAAGAACATGCAAAACGCTTCCTTATCAAGAGCTCTGTACAATATAAAATTCCTCATAAAAAGTATCATGTTCCTGTGACCTGTGCAGTTGTAACTTACACTCGATGAAATGGTACTCCCTCTTTGTTGATGTAAAAATCATAGTCAACATTTGTGACTTTATTCTTTATATTTTTCCTGTTAGGATACAACATTGTATACTTTATGGAATAAATTATTACATTTGCTAAACAATTTCGGTTGCAAGTTTTACTGTTTATATTTCTAACGATATGATATGACATGAGCTAATTAACTTTATTTTCAGTAAAGCAAGATATAAACTGCTTGGTTCAGCTTTTTATAAAATCAACAATAACTTGCACATAACAGAACATACAAATATTATGACACAAACTGAAATGACAATTATAACACAACATGAATTATTATATCCAGGGGTGAATCAAGACTTTCAATTAAACTGGATTTATTCTGTGAAATCACCCAGTCTGTTATTCATTTCAATGACAGGTCTGGAACACTTCTCAAGATCGTGGCTTGGTTGGTAAAACTTTATTGAAATTTTGTTTGACATGTGACTTCATTCTCGATTTTTTAGGTAAAAAAGTGTCTTATAATTTAGGATATACGGCAAAAAAATTATGAACCAAATTTCCAATTAAAGAGCCATATTTTAAGTTTAAAATTATTAATTTTTACACCAATCGTGTAACAAACTGTCAGCTTATGTTAATCACGTTCAATGTCTGCTTCCTGGAGACTTTACCAGTACTCTTGCCGTTTATGTGGAGAAATCCAATATCCCATATTTTAGGTAGTACTGTGTGGATATAAATATACAACTGATGCATAATTTAACCCTTTTCCTACAAACAGACCCTTTTTTATGTCTCTGTAGCAGATGACGTGAAAACAAATAATGAGCAATTTCTCCTTTTGTCACAATGTTTTCCAACTCTTTTCAATAATAATATTTTCATTTATAAAGGTTTTCCATGTTTTTTCAAGGATGATTTCAAAGTCGTCTGCTGCAGATTTCTTGTAAGTGGGAAAGGGTTAAGTGACACTTACAGTGAGGATACGATCATGATGACAATCAGCTGATTCTCCTGCGTTTCGGTACTAATAAAATCATCCAGTTCTATGTCCATCATGAACGGTATGTGATGACGACTACATCGGCACTGGGGCCGGTCGTAATTCAGCCTCTGTTGACGAATCACGAGAGGACAGAAGCTTCGGCTTCCTGAAGCAGCTGATGGTACCCGTTCTGCAGGGGGTACAGGTTGCTGGCGTGATGGGGAACCACTGCTCCTTGCACTGGATACTTTGGATCTGGCTGATCTTCGACTGGCAGTTCTGAATGTACAGAATTTGTAAATGTAAGAACATTCATGATTCAAGAGTGATTGAAGGGACGCACCAATGGCCTGCCAATAACCTATTACCCTTTTCTACATACAGACACTTTCTTAAACTGTCTGCAGTCGACAACTTTTGAAATCATTATGGCAAAAGGAGAAATTGCTCATACTGAGAAATTTCTCCCTTTACCACAATGTCTTCAACTTAATTCAAGTTATACATTCATTCATAGAGACAATCCATATTTTCAAAGTTATCTGCTGTAGATTTGTAGTATGTGGGAAAAGGATAATGTAAAATCATGACAGACAGACGGACGGATGGCGGTGAAGGGATCCTAAGGTGCCACCCTGCCAGTGCTTTCTTCAAACAAGATTCCTTGATTGACAAACAATATCTCCTGTTCCTTCAAATGTTTTCAACCTTGCATCAACATATTAATTTTTCAGAAATTACAATATCTCGTCAGATATTTTTAAGGCAGACAACTGAAACAGGTGATAATCAATGTGATACGATCATTAAAGAGTCGTCGGATTTCAGGACATAAATTGTTACAACAGGAAAATTGGGAATATGATTTTCATAGAGAGTTGAAATATTGCCACGTGGCATCTACAGTTAACCCTTTCCCACATATGACAAATCTATAGCAGGTTACTTTGAAAACATAAACCCATTCCCACCTGCATACGCATTCTGATTTATCTTTAACAGATGACTTTTGAAAACATTGTGGCAAATGGAGAAATTGCTCGTGATGAGCAGTTTCTCTATTTGCCACAATTTGTTTAACTCCATTACTTACTTATACAAAGAGATTTTCGATATTTTTGAGGGTATGCTTTCAAAGTCGTCTGCTGCAGATATTTTGTATGTGGGAAAGGGTTAAGTAAAAAATATGTCGCATCTCTTTAAGGAAAAGTTAATAAAATTCATGGGAAATTTCCCCTTTTGCCACCATGTTTTCAAAAGCCTTCCGCTGCAGAGGCATAAAAATGTGTCGACATGTGGGAAAAGGTTAACATAAGATAAACAAAGTTCCTTACTCAGTTAATCTATTCAGTGTATTTAAAGCTGACGGAGAGAGGGCGGCTACATCTCCAGCTGCATGGATAGACTCGTCAAACTTGACCGTCTGATGTTTTTCTGCTATCAACTGTTTTAACTCTTCGTCAATCTCATCTGCAAGCTCACCTGATGAGGAAAACCAAACATGTATGACTCTTCATTTAATATCTTCCTAATACACTGTGTGTATACCACGTGACTTTTGACGTCATATTTGCATCGTCAGACAGCAATAATTGCTCTTGATAAGAAATAAAAACAATGGTAACTTTTTTTATTTCTTCACCCTTTTTAATGAAACATGGCAAAGTCTACGCTTACAATGTCCTATCTCCGGTTTTTACAGGAGTTTGATTGGTGGTCTAGTATTTTCAAACACTTCAACGAACTTGTTCTCAAAATCTAGTTTTGATAATGCTCCGGTTGTCAGCGATCTTTATACATTTTGAGAAAAGGTTCGTCGAAGTGTTTGAAGAAACTAAACCACTTATCAAACTCAATTGAAAACCGGAGATAGGGCTCTGTAAGCGGCGTAGACTGCGCCACATTTCATTAAAAAAGTTACCTTTGTTTTTTTACTTCTAAACCAAAGTAAAATATTGCTGTCCGCTATAGCACTTGTGACGTCAAAGTCACATGGTATACACACACTGTAATGTATTTGAGCCCATCCATGGGAAAAGGTACAAGTTGGCATTTCTGTACATGGTAGGTTCAGATCACTCTGTCCAGCGTCTTAAGTCTTTTATCAGGATTTACAAAAGTTGACAGTTATGAGTATCTTCTAACAGGCTTGTGTAAGTATTATGTGATCAGTGTTGATCTTGATCAGACTATGCAGATGTACAGGCTGATCTGAATCTACACTGTTCACATAAGACAACTTGTACCTTTGGGCTCATTTCATCTCTTCCTATATTAACCCTTTCCCTCATATGATAATTCTGCAGCAGACGACTTTCGAACATATTTTGTCAAAAAATAGAAAATCTCTTTAATTGAATGGATAACCTATGACTTAAAGTGGAAAACATTGTGGCAAAAGGAGAAATTGCTCATTTTGAGCAATCTTTCTTTTGTCAGTATGTTTTCAAAAAGCAGTCTGCTGCAGAGGCGTCAGAAAGCGTCTATATCAGGGAAAAAGTTAAGTAGTTCCTAATAGGAAATACAAATGTTCTCAACCTGAGATATCATTTTTGAGAAATTTTCATATATCTTTGACAAAACAAAACAGAATATCAACCAAAAAAATTATACAGATGACTTTAAACTCCCCTCAAGCAGATAACTTTTGAAAACCGAGCAATTACCCATTTTTATCATAATGCTTTCAACTGTATAAAAATTACACTTTCAATTTTCCGTAAGTAACAATATTTTCTAAAACAGCAGAGAACTCAAAATAAATATCAAGTTAATATTGAAGCATTTCCCACTTGCATTTGCTTTTGAAAGTATTATGGCAAAAGGAGAAATTGGTCATAACCACCATTTTATCCTTTCGCTACAATATTTTGACTATTCAATAATCAAATCATTTAGATGTTTTCCATATTTTCCCCTATATGTTTTGATAAAAAATTGGAAAGGGTCTTTTGACAACTCTGTATCATGAGCAATTTCTTCTTTTGCCAGATTGTTTTCAACTTTAATTAATAATTGTTCTCTCATTAACAGAGTTTCCAAGTCGTCTGAAACAGATTTATTGTATGTTGGAAAGAGGGTGGTGAATGATTAAACCTTTCCAACATCCATCAAATCTGCAGCAGATGACTTTGAAAACATTTACTTAAGATCTGGAAAATCTCTAGAAATGAAGGTATACTTCCTAAGAAAATAGTTGAAAACATTGTGGCAAAAGGAGAAATTGCTTGTTTTGAGCCATTTCTCCTTTTGTCATAATGTTTACAAAAGTCGTCTGCTGCAGAGGCATCTTTTTGTTGGAAAGGATTAATAGAGGTACCTTTTAAAGGAGCAGACGGTATTCTATTCTTTTTCTTTGCAGGCGATTGTTCATCATCTTCCTCGAAATCCAAACCTAGAACGGCCATTCGTATCTGTCGTAGATGATTGGAAGATTTAGCGGATTTGATATTGCGCTTGCCAAGAGCATGTCTCGGTGTATCCTCTACACTCTGGAGTAACGGGGATTTAAAACCCAAGGCGATTCTGTAATGTTCCATCCAATCATCAACAAGATTTCTGAAATAACAAGCGGCAGAGTTCCAGATAAGGAGGGGTTTATATCTCTTTTCCCCACAATATCTCTCTTATTATCCAACCAAACCCTATATTGTAGGTAATCAAAATAATCGTCTCAATGAGACGATTCTTTTGAGTACCTACAACATAGGGTTAGCGCATAGAATCTTAGCGCTTAGGATTTAAGAACAAACAAACGCTCACTATCTAGAGCTCTGAAGCGATATTCCCCTTGAACTATTGAACTGTTGATGCAACAACACTCACACAATCTCTCCCTCTCTCTCTCAGTAGTTTTATATTAATTACTGTATGTATACAGTTGTTTATAATCAATTAACATATGGATATAATTGTATCTTTTACTTATATTCTATATATGTATATGCGTGTGTGTAAATTGATCCTAATATGTATTTAGCATAATGATAGTTATGAGCAAGTTCTCCTTTTGTCAGTGCGGTGCGTCAGTAAATTAGAAAGGGTTGCCAATTAGATGGCAAATAGGGACGATCTTAACCCTACTCACATACAGCAAATCTGTAGCAGACCACATTGAAATCAAAAACACGATAACTCTCTATAAATGAAGTTATAAATACTGAAAAAAGTTGAAAACATTGTGGCAAAAGGAGAAATTGCTCATTATGAGCAATTTCTCCTTTTGCCATAATGTTTTCAAAAGTTGTCTGCAGCAGAGGCATCAGAAAGCATCTACAAGTGGGAAATGACTAACCAGACTTGACTGTTATGGCCCTTTGCTGATCTCAAAGTTCTGAGGGTTGGTTTTTGTGTGATTTGGTTAACATCTCCCCGTGAAAACGGCTACGTGAGAGACAACTGTTCAACTTACCTAGATTTCCTTTGAAGTCTAGCTAGTTCTTTTTCAGCTTCAATATCATATGAGACTTTTTCTGGAAAATCTTGTAACAATTTAATGATTTCTGTAGATTGACTCTTGGAAGTTTGCTGGAAATATATATAATTTGAAAGATCAGAATTTTTGTAAAGTTATAACCAATCTATCAAATAAAAATTGCTTAACCCTTTCCCACTTGTAGACACATCTGCAGCAAACGACTTTTGAAAACATTGTTGCAAAAGAAGAAACACGTGTTATATATAGGTTCAGACGCATTTTGACACATTCACAGAAGAGGATTTTAAAAACATTATGACAAAAAGAGAAATGCATATAGTGTCAGAGCAATTTCTTATTTTTCTATAATGTTTTCATCTCTATAAATTACCGAATTTATACTTTAATAGTAATTTCCAATGTTTGCATGGATATTTTGAAAAATTTCTGATGCAGATTGGTTGTATGTTGGAAAAGGTTAATGGATGCAAAAAAGTTATGCTTACAAACCCTAAGAACTAACAAGATAAATTATAACGATATCACTTATTATTTCAATATGTCATTGAATTCATGTCATTTCATTAACCCTTTCTCACATACAACCAATCTGCAGAAAACGACTTTGAAAACATATCAGAAAAAAAAATGGAAACACCCTTTAAATGAAAGTTAAATAATTGAATCGAGTTGAAAACATTGTGACAAAATGAGAAATTGCTTCTTTTGAGCAATTTCTTCTTTTGTCGCCATGTTTTCAAAAAACCTCTGCTGCAGAGGCATCAGAAAGCATCTATATGAGGGAAAGGGTTGACATTGTGAAAGGGCAATAATAAACCAATTATGCTATGAAAACAGTCTAAAGTAGAAATAATTTAATTATTTAACCCGTAAATGGCAAAGAAATGAAACTGGTTATTTCATCAGCCTTTCCTTCAAACCTTTTCCACATACAGACGCTTTCTGAGACAGCAGAAGACTTGAAAACACTGTGACCAAGGCAGAAATTGCTCATAATAACCATTTTCTCCTTTTGCCCCATTCATTTTAAAAATATTTCAGTAATTATGCTTTTATTTATAGAGAAAGTGAGAATCTTTTATGTGAAAAACAAAAATAAACACAAACAAAATACAAATTGTGTCAAACAAACATGATGAAAACATTCTTTTGAAAAAGGTCAAAAATGAAATAATCTCTGGAAAAATCAATACGAATCTTCAAACTTTCAACAAAATTAAACAAATTAACAACAACATCAATGTAACAATATACTATCATACAAAAACCTCTTTGTTGCGTAACGTAACTGATTAACAATAACAGACATCTGTGCTTAGCTGCAGAAGGGAAGGAGAACATACAAGATATTATCAAAATTTCACATTTGGAGACGAGATGTAAAGAAAGCCATTGGATTAAATGAAATCAAACATTCTTGTCAAAATTGAGAAATGTTTGCCGAAGTTAATTCATCTTCAAGCTATAAATCTAACATTTACTTTATTTAGTTAATTACAGTATTAAAAACCCAGTATATCAGCTCTAACTAACGTTTGAGTATGAGTTTATACAGTATAAACATGTTGAACACGATAATGCAACTTAACCCTTTCCCACATACAGCCAATCTGTAGCAGATAAAATCGTGAAAAATTCTTTATAAATGAGTTATATTTAAAAAAAGTTGAAATCATTGTGGCAAAAGGAGAAAATGCTCATTATGAGAAATTTCACATTTGGCCGCAATGTTTTCAAAAGTCGTCTGAAGCAGAGGCGTCAGAAAGCGTCTGTATGTGGGAAAAGGGTTGATAGCCCAGGGTATCAGCTCTGAATAAACTTGAATAAATTTTTGAGTATGAGAATATATAAACATGTAAAACATGACAGAGCGCTAGCTACTGCTCCCAAATAGTTAGTTCTGCACGGCGAGGGTAAACAAAAACAAATCGTCATCAGAGCTCTACATAAGGAGCATTTTACATGTTCCAAAATCTTTATTTGCCATTCAAACCCTATGTTGTGGGTACTCAAAAGAATCGTCTCAGTGAGACGATTCATTTGAGTACCACAACATAGGTTTTGGTCGAGTAATAAGTGAAATATTGTCGGGAAAAGACCTCTTTACTCCCTCTTATCTAGTCCTCTTATGAGAATATATGAACATGTTGAACATGATAATGCAACTTAAACGATCAACTTGTTTCAACAAACAATTTACCGAATCATCACTGTCACTGTCACTATCATATGATCCCGAGGATGAGGATTCCGATATCGTCAGCTCTATTCCTTTCTTAGCCAAATTCTTTTTCCTAAACAGCATGATACTCTTCATAAGAGTTGTCATTTTAGTTTTCTTAGGGAGGAGAAGTTTTTGTTTCTCTTGTTTATCAGCCTCTGACATCTTAGTCATCTTAGTTTTCTTAGAGGGGAGAAGTTTTTGTTTCTCTTGTTTATCAACCTCTGACACCTGGTCATTTGCTTTGTTGATATCCACATCTTTTTTTGATTTACTTTTAGATACCTCCTTGTTTTCGTCTGTATTTTCAACAGCGGCATCCATATCACTACAAGTTATCAGTGGGACACATCCCCCTCTTTGTCTGTTATATGTAAAGTCAGGGGGGAAGTCTTCGTTTTCGTCTGTATTCTCAACAGTGGCATCCACATCACTACAAGTTATCAGTGGTTCACATCCCTCTCTTTGTCTGTTATATGTAAAGTCAGGGGGGAAGTCTTCGTTTTCGTCTGTATTTTCAGTAGCAGCATCCACATCACTACAAGTTATCAGTGGGACACATCCCCCTCTTTGTCTTCTATATGTAAAGTCAGGGGGGAAGTCTTCGTTTTCATCTGTATTTTCAGCAGTGGCATCCACATCACTACAAGTTATCAGTGGGACACATCCCCCTCTTTGTCTTCTATATGTAAAGTCAGGGGGGAAGTCTTCGTTTTCATCTGTATTTTCAGCAGTGGCATCCACATCACTACAAGTTATCAGTGGGACACATCCACCTCTTTGTCTTCTATATGTAAAGTCAGGGGGTAAGTCTTCGTTTTCGTCTGTATTTTCAGTAGCAGCATCCACATCACTACAAGTTATCAGTGGGACACATCCCCCTCTTTGTCTTCTATATGTAAAGTCAGGGGGTAAGTCTTCGTTTTCGTCTGTATTTTCAGCAGTGGCATTCACATCACTACAAGTTATCAGTGGGACACATCCCCCTCTTTGTCTTCTATATGTAAAGTCAGGGGGGAAGTCTTCATTTTCGTCTGTATTTTCAGCATCAACATTCTCATTAATGTCTTCTTCTCCATTACACTCTTCTGTGTCTTCCGTGTCTTCCACGTCTTCATGGGATGTAACCATAAGAATGGGTATTGGTGACTTAGAATTTGCAGAATCGTCCCTTCTAACATCTGCACCACCATCTATTACACTATGTGGTACCTCCATATCAGAAAGTTCCTTTTCATAGTCAGAGTATGGTTCTATATTAAATTCTTCAGTTTCACTTTCAGAATGTTGTGATGTTGCACTGGATTTCTCTCCTTGCAAAGCATTCTGTAAATATGTGTGCATGGAATGCTTTTGTCTTTCTGTACCCTCATAACTCTGTCCTGCAAGTGTTGTGGCTGACTTTACTCTTTTCTCAGTGTCTTCAAAACTAGGTAACAGGGATGCTTCTGATTTAGCTGATTTACAAATCCTAACTTCCTTTTGATCAGTTTTCAAATCGCTAACCACGACCACACTTCTTACCTGTCTGTTTTTAAGAATTGAGTTTGGTGCTTTAAAGCCTGATGGTGTGGTTGTTGCAAGAGTGCTTTGCGAGCTTTCTCTGTTTATCCTAGAGTTTTGTTTTGAAGTGCTGGTACATGTTAAGCCTTCTTCACTAGTCTTACTTTCTATTTCAGTAGGTTTGTTTGATGTACTAGGTTTACTGGTGGTTACACTTCTAACTGTTGAACGCTTCCCTCTAATGGATCTGTCAATTTCCTTCCCTTTTGTTTGTCTTGCTGATTTAGCCCTTTTGTTCAATTCCTCAAGTTGTTTCTGCTGTACAACGGATTTCAACTGGGAGTCTGGAGTAAGAGAGATTCTCTTTGCCATTAACTTGCATTTGCCATCATTCACTGTTGATTGTTCTGTTTTGACTAATTGAGAATATATGGGTGATTCCACTTGGAGGGATTGTGAACGTGTCTTTGTCTCTATTGGTTTCTCTTGACGTGATGCAAGGGACATTCTTCGGAGTCCGGAAATCAGCTTTGGAACTGTTGACATGGCTGATAAAAACTTAACTTGTTTTGAACTTTCAGCGTCTTTCTTCTCTTGTTCCTCTTGCTGCTTTTTCTTTTTCTTCTTTTAGATGCACAGGATTAATTAATACAAAAAAAAATGATTCTATAGAAATTTCACTCAAAATACAAGTACATCTACATAATTTTGTTTTTTCTTAAACGCAACCATCTTTGGCAAAAGTATTACATGTTATATAATAAACTGTCTGATAATCAGATTGATTTATGAAGAATTTGGTTGTCTAGTTATAATGTACACTGCAAACATCAACTGGAAAGGTGTCCGTAGAACATAGCTACTCCCACTTTTAGCCATTTGTACAAAAGCAAGGACCATTATTGTTTTCTTAATTGATGAATGTGTTTCAAATTAACAAGTCGATATGATTTTTTTAAATTTATATTGTATTACAAAATGACTGGTCGGAATGGATAAAATGAATACCTTTCCATTAACCCTTTCCCTCATATAGACGCTTTATGATGCCTCTGTAGCAGACAGCTTTTTGAAAACATAGTGACAAAAGACTTTAAGTCATAGGTTGTCCATTCAATTATAGAGATTTTCTATTTTTTGACAAAATATGTTCAAAGTCGTCTGCTGCAGAATTGTCGTATGAGGGAAAGGGTTAAGTGCTTGCAGATGTCTGTCTCTGTAAGACGTTATTGATTGTATTTTGGACAAATAATGTTCTTGCATCTCTCTATGCTATTTTTTAACCCTTTCCCTCATGTAGACGCTTTCTGACGCCTCTGCAGCAGACAGCTGTTTTAAAACATAGTGACAAAAGAAGAAATTGCACAAAACGTGCAATTTCTCCTTTTGCCACAATGTTTTCCACTTTTTGTCATAGGTTATCCATTCAATTATGGAGATTTTCTATGTTTTGACAAAATACGTTCAAAGTCGTCTGCTGCAGAATTGTCGTATGAGGGAAAGGATTAAGTACCAGTAAATCAAGGGTTATAATTCAGTATGTAGATTTCTATTTGTAAAAAAAAAAAAAAAAAAAAAAACCTGGTGCACTCCTTTACATGCTAGTGATCATTCCTGTGAAGTTTTGTGACTATGGCTCATAAAGGTTTGGAGATATATGAGACACAGGAATGAAAGCGCTCTACACTATTTCTTAAGTAATTCAAGGGCCAAAATTGGGCAAAACAACTAACAAAACCCCACAAGCTGGTCCACAATTTCGTAGCATGCCAACAATTCATGTTTTTTCCGCAAACCTCATACATCATGTACATTGTCTATGATAATTAACCCATTCCCACATACAAGAAACCTGCAACATTTTCCCAAAATAAAAATGTAATTATTGAATAGAGTTGTAACTTTGTGCGAAATGGAGAAATTGCTTATCATGAGCAATTTCTCCTTTTGCTGCAACGTTTTCAAAAGTCGTTTGCTGCAGATGTGTTAACATGTGTCTATATGTGGGAAAGGGTTTTAAATAAGTACCTTCCTGCTCCTTTTCTTCTGCTTTTTCGGAGCGAATATTCGCATCAGATCTTTGGCAGCTTTTGAGGAGAATGTGAATGCTGTAAGTAACTGGTCCTGAAATTGATAAAATAAACATCTCAAGTTCTACCGCCTTAGTGGTGTAGTGGCAGAGCATCCGCTTCTGGTGCGGGAGTTTGAGGGTTCGATCCCCGGCCGGGTCATACCAAAGACTTTAAAAATAGTAGTAATGGCTTTCCCTCTTTGGCGCTTATGGTTTTGGGGTAAGTAAACATTGAGATTGACTCGCTGGTGTCTGAATAAATGGACCAATAGTACTGGTAACTTACATAGGAAACGTCGTGATATAACTGAAAAACTGTTGAAAGTGGTGTTACCACACCCTGCGAACAAAAACAAAATCAAATTTCAAGCTTTGTGATAACCATTCAACTGATACATTTTTAGACTGGCCTCTTTTGAAAACGTCTGTACAAAAACATTATGACATTTGGAAAATTAAGAAGATGCTGTCTTTGATAGAGTTGAAAATATGGTGGTTTTGAAAGGTCTGCAGATGTGAAAAGTCATCTACATGTACCTTGTCAAATCTGAGATCCAAAAAGTATAATTAGGTAATAAAATTTTGGTACAATCTCGTTAACTGAGGGAAAATGAGCCTTTTCTCCTTTTCCCACTTTGTTTTCGACATTAGTCTGCTGAAGAAGAGACATAGAGTCATCCTTATCAGAGAGAGTTAACCCTTTCCCTCATACAATAATTCTGCAGCAGACTACTTTGAACACATTTTGTTAAACAAGAGGCCCATGAGGGCCTATGCTCTACTGGCTGATCTGCCTATGCTCTACTGGCATTGATCTGGCTTGTTTCAAAAGGAACCAATATGTGATCAATATTCAAATACCATCTAAGTTTGGTGAAGATCAGATAGTAAATGGAAGCTCTATTGTGTTCACAAGCTGTATTATAGCAATTTTGACAATTTCAAGGGCCATAATCCAGCCATGCATGGGTAGATCTGGCCGTTTTTTAGAAATGAACCAAACTCTCATGGATATCTAACTACTGTATAAGTTTGATTGAGATACAATCAAAAATAAGGACTGTATCATGTTAACAAGCCCTATTATAGCAATTTTGACAATTTCAAGGGCCATAATACAGTCATGCATGGGGCGCATCTGGCTTGTTTTCGAAAGGAATCAAGCTCTCATGGATATTTAACTACTGTATAAGTTTGATTGAGATACAATAAAATATAAAGACTGTATCGTGTTAACAAGCTCTATTATAGCAATTTTGACCATTTCAAGGGCCATAATCCAGTCATGCATGGGCAGATCTGGCTGGTTTTCGAAAGGAACCGAGCTCTCATTGATATCTAACTACTGTATAAGTTTGGTTGAGATACAATCAAAAGTGAAGACTGTATCGTGTTAACAAGCTCTTTTATAGCAATTTTGACCATTTCAAGGGCCATTATCCAGTCATGCATGGGCAGATCTGGCTGGTTTTCGAAAGGAACCGAGCTCTCATGGATATCTAACTACTGTATAAGTTTGGTTGAGATACAATCAAAAGTGAAGACTGTATCGTGTTAACAAGAAATTGTTTACGGACAGACGGACGCACGCACGCACAGACGACGGACAAATCGCCACGACATAAGCCCTTCTGGCCTTTGGCCAGTAGAGCTAAAAATAGAAAATCTCTATAATTGATTGGATAACCTATGACTAAAAGTTGAAAACATTGTGGTGAAAGGAGAAATTGCTCGTTTTGAGCAATTTCTTCTTTTGTCACTATGTTTTCAAAAAGCAGTTTGCAACAGAGGAATCAGAAAGCGTCTTTATGAGGGAAAGCGTTAATGAAATAACTTATAAAACAGTCAATAGAACTAACCGTATCTTCCATTGGCCTATATTCATCTGCCTCGGGAGCTGGACCTACACTAAAGCGTGCAGACTCTTTCTGACTACTGAACACAATGGTCATCTGATTTTGGCCCACACAGCGGAACATCAGGTGGTTATTTATCTGTTGAATATAAAAATTTAACTTTATAATGTTTTCAGCACAAAGAAACCGTCTAACCTCACCTTTTCCTTATGCACACTGAATTGTCACATGTTGAATACAAGGTCAGTCTATATTGAACAAGAGCGTTGTGAAGCAAGAGCAAGAGTTATGTGACTTGGTATATACTACATATTGTTCCTAGGATTGATTGATTGATTGATTGGGGTTTAACGTCGTTTTTAACAATTTCTCAGTTATATCACGGCGGCCAGTTCACCTACTCATGCATTTCCTGGTTTTCTCACACCAGTACTCCACACAACAATCTTTCCAAGCAACTGGCTGCTTTTCCACATAGACTTAGCCCATTGGTGGAAGACGAATGACGCGTGTCGCAATGACTATTGTCAATCGTCGGAAAGAAAGTTGGCCGAGCCGGGATTCGAACTCGCAAACCCTGGATTGACAGCCCGCGTCGCTACAGACTGAGCTACTGGGGCTCGGTTTGTTCCTAGGAACATGTGTACCAAGTTTCATTTGAAAATGTTAAATGTTTTTTGAGTTATGAGGTATGGTTAAAGTTTTCTTGACAACACAGACGACAACGCCGCCACCAAGGGTATCACAATAGCCCAACTTTTTTTCTCTTTAAAATACAGACGAGCTAAACATTGTATTCCCTGACCAATCAGTCAAGCGGCAGTGACAGTTTGATGTACAGGAAGAATACTCTTTTCATACAGTTTAGCCATGATGATATTGTGGAATACAAATTTTAAAAATATTATGAGGAAAAATACAGAATGAATCTTTGTCAAAAAATTTCCCTGTGCACAGCTTTTGGAGAAGCAAAATTAAGCAAAAGACATGAAAAAGGCATATTGATATGAATTTTACATCAACTTTGTTCAAGAAGTTTATAACAAAAAAAAGAGCAAATTGTAAAGTAACAAAGAGTGTTCCTGATGTTAACCAGTACATTAACTAATGCAAGTCAAAGTGTTACATACTGACAATTCTGACATGCAGTCAGACGGCAGATAAAATATCACTGAAGTCACTACCTACCAAGGCTGCAACCAAGAAACTTTATCTGTTGCTAGACACAACAAAACATCAACAACTATTTAACCGTTTCCAAAATACAGACCCATTTCCAGGTTTCTGCACTCAACAGCAGACCTTTGAATATATCATATGGTAAATTGCTCATAACCCTTTCCCTCATACAACAATGAAGTTTTTTAAAGTAAAACATATTTTTATTAGAAAATACTTACCAGTCATTTAATACCTGATATATAATCTCAACACCGTTAATTCATCCAGAAAAGAAGCTCGCGCAGCCATGCATAGCCCTCACGCGTGTGTGATACACACGGCCGCCGGTAATACCGGCGCACGGGCCATGTGACCCCCACTTTTAATTTCACCGTTAACTTGCAGCGTTTAGTGTTGGGTGACGACGCGGGGTTGGGAGGCGGGAATCTGAAATGACTGGTAAGTATTTTCTAATAAAAATATGTTTTACTTTAAAAAACTTCATTTTTATGTCAAAAATACATTACCAGTCATTTAATACCTGATGACTTTGCAGCATCGGTCGGGAGGATCGTCCAACACAATGCCGGTCCCGAGAAATCGTAGCACTTGGTAAGAGTACCTACGGTACTACTAAATATAAACACAACTGTTTATGTATTTAGTAATTTGTGTATTAATTAGGTAAGTACTCGCTGAGAGTCCACTTGTGTGTCCAGAGAGGAATAATTTCTGATTGAAACGTTTTAAGACTTTATCAGACGGATCTTATTACTAATTAAAGGAATAGGATATCCAGTGTTTGAATACGCTGCTGACATATCCTTCTCCTACCTGAGGTTGAATAACCCCTACTGTGGCTCTTACAGCCCTCGAATGTTTTATATAGAACTTAAGACCCTTGACAGGGTACAAGATCAGGTTATATCTAAGGGAACACAGTTCACAGAAAGGTTGTGAAATGTGATGGGTTAGGAAGCACCAAAGGCAACTTGGTCTCAGTAGGAATACAGGTTTATAAGAACGGTTGAATAACCATACGGCTGTAAAACCTGATGAAATTCGTTTTTACTGAAAGCAAAGAACTCACTTCCCTGATAGTGTTCGCCAAGCAAGACGAATTTAAGTCTCAGTTTATAACTTACGAAGCGGCAGCTTCCGAAGAACGTAAAAGTTTGGAGAGAAATGGATCTGAACTTTGAAGTTAAGCGCATTGGAGCATCGAACAATAATTGTTGTGTTCATCGCCAAATCTTGAATGCGAGAGGTCGGCAACAAATGTAAGCATAAATTACTGATTGACGTACCTTAAAAAACACCAATCGGTAAGAACTGTCTACTTCTAATGAAGATGTAACGGTTATGTCGATAGGCAGGCCAGAAGAACGTTGAACTACGATCTCTGGGCCAATACTGTGTTTCTAAAGTCATTGTCAGGAAGAGAATAACGACACCGGAAGTTGACTCATTTGAATTATGGGGGCAATTCAGGGAGTAATAATTATTGCCAATCGAAGGACTACTGTCTACTCTATTGATCATGTACATGTCCTAGTCAGTTAAGCCCTGTACTGTAATGAATATTTAACACACTGCCCCGAACTGTAAACAATTCGGGTGTAGTATGAAGCATGTATCGGACCGTTTCCCTTAATTACTGATCCTTATCCAGGACATGGTAATCGGATTCTCTTATAGCGAATCGAGTCTGTCCGAAGGGCCAGCTCAACGAGAAACGTCCTACAACGAGTCTCTTGAGGGGAATAGATCCGACTTGCCCGTTTTGGGAATTAATTCTTAACGCAGGTAATCGAAGTGAAGTGTTTGAAAGGAACACTTCCCCGTTTACAATGAATCGACGGTCATTCCTCGATGAAAAAGCAACCGGTACGTGGTAACAGGTGTCTGTTTGGTCTAAGAATCGCTCAGACAGCCGTTCCGGATTGCGTTCTTGATAAAACGGAACATTCCATTTTATTACTCGACCGTACTAGACGCAATCTGAGTCGATAAGTCTTATTCCGGTCTTCACCGGAACCAGACGAAAGACGGTTGTAGAAACCACCGAATGGAAGGTTGATACCCACTCCATGGCATTCCTGTTAGCTTAATAGAGAGGAGCGCTTCCCTATAGCCGCGGATTAGGGACAGTGCTCTACTTGGTTGTATGCCAACTTTGCTTCCGTACGGGGCTTTGATAAGGCAGGGCCAGCGGAAGCAGAAAGCTAGGCTCGAACTTAGCCTGTCTCTTGTGTCTTCACAGGTTGGGCTTCTAAGAATGCCTTTGCAGAAGTCACTGTACGTTCTGTCCCTGTGAACAATGTTGCCGCATACGCCGAAATGCGCCTATGGACGCAGTGAATGCAGTAACTTCCCACTAATGATAGTTTATTTAGAGTCCAGCTCTAAATTGTTAATCATCCGATGGAGCACTGAACCCGATATGTCTCTTATTCGTCAGACAAGACGGGGTCGTGGGTTTTACCCGACGACGTGCGGATTGACTAAAGCCGGTTCTGGACCGGAATGTCAGTGTCCGATTCGACATGGAGGAATCCTATGATCGATTGATTGTGGTTTAACGCCGTTTTAACAATTTCTCAGTTATATCACGGCGGCCAGTTCACCTACTCATGTATTTCCTGGTTTTCTCACACCAGTACTCCACACAACAATCTTCCCAAGCAACTGGCTACTTTTCCACAAAACTTAGCCCATTGGTGGGAGGAATCCTATGAAGGAGTCATGATCGAGGAATTTATCCCTTTTCCGAAGAAGAATGAGATCGCATGGAATCAACCTTCGGTCCGAGCTCACGTATGAGAGAGTTCACAGAGTGACTATCCTCTGGGAACGGTTGATCCCGGTAGGCCAGCATAGGGGATTGATTTATGAAATCAACTGAATCTCTCCCATGTAATACCGTCGGACATCGACTCGTCCCAACAATTGGTACGATGGGTATTACTTGGGAGGAGTGTAGTCCCTAGAGACGCACTCTCTCCTCCCTGGGGACCGACATAACTATTTGACCGGTACTCCCCATACCCGATGGCCGACTGTTTAATCGGCTATGTCCCAGCATACTGCCCGATTGACTGCCGAAAGGTTATGTCCTAAGACATTACCCGTTTGACCGGTGCCTTACTGGCTATGTCTAAAGACATTGCCCGATCTCCAAATGACTGTGTCCGAGGACATTTGTCAATTGGAATACTGTTGAATTCCGAAGAATTCATAGTTGAATTTTTGTTTTCACGGTGACCGTTTGCCCGGTAACCGTTTATGCCCAGTTAAGAGTTTGACTGCCCTGTGAACGTTCACACGACAACCGTTTATGCCCAGTGATTAATTGAGTACTCGGTAGGCATTTGACTCATTCTCTAGCACTATCGACTCATTACATTCATATGAGTGTAAGGAACGACAACTCTGCGAAGGAGATTTTCACTTGGCTGTGTTCGAAAACACCCGGTTGTCCAATGCTTACGTCATAATATTGACAAAACGGTTGGAGTCAACTTGACTTAACGACTGCTCGTTACCCAGCTCTGGGAACGTTCAGTAATGGTAGCTCCCTCTGACCATTACTGACCGGTTGACTAATGATAGGCTGATGTGAGGCTGCTCTATCACTAGTCTCCAAAAACTTCAGACATTATAACTTGGCACTCTGTAGAAGTCCGAAGACTGCTGTACTGCAGAGTGTAGGTTTTGCTCGAAATCATTATAGGTTTAAACAACGTTTAAGCGTCAACCTTCGGGCATAACGTATTAGGCACCACCCTAAGTACTTCCTTAATGTTCTGCTGTAGAGGTCAACGCTCTACAGCCGGCTCGTAATCTGAAGGGGACTGCCCCCCCCCCCCCCCCCCCGCCCCCGCCCGTCAGACGAGGAGGTGGGAGAGTGTCGAGCCCTACGATGCTTGACTCTAATCCGTCTTTCAACTGAAAGACACAACAGTCTTATAAAAGTAAGAGAAGGGATTGAAAATAATATTCAATCTTGGTGTACTTTATTGTTGTGTTAAGGTGTCGATCGTGTGATATGAACCTCCTCTCTCCGCAGTAGAGAGAGGTCGCACTGGATCGATCGTCGGCGCCGAACTAATCGTATGGGACGGTCTCGACCTCCCTTTCAGTTATTCCGATCGGGGGTTTGCCTTCTAAGGACTGCCTCTTCGAAAGGTGTCCTTCCGGGAACAGTGAATTCCCATCAGGTGGGTATTGCTGATCCCGGTAGGCTTGGTTAACCCGCCTATCACCGATCCGTTACATCTTTTGAAACGGAGCTTTGTATCGGGGAAGGAGTGTAATCTCTAGAGAAGTACCATGTTCCACTTGGAGACACGGAAACATTTCTCTGTCCTGTACTACCTATAACTGGATATCTGGGCCTTGTGCGTAATGACCAGTGTTTGAATATCCGTACTCTTCTATTCTCATTCTTTTGAGGAGTGTAATCCCTACAGAAGAACACTATTCCCCTTGGAGAAAGGAAAGATTTATCTGTCCTGTACTCCTTATAACCGATGTTAGACGGTTGGATATCTGAGCCTGGTGCGTAATGACCAGTGTTTTGAATATCCGTATAGACCGGTTGTGCGAAGAACGAGTGGTACTAGCTTAACGACTGCTCCCGGTCGCGTCATGTTAAACTGACTGATAATTTGCCCGGTCGCGTCATGGCTTAATGACTGACCGGTCGCGTCATCGCTAAATGACTGCCGGATTTGCCCGGTGACTGGTCGCGCCTAGGCGAAATGACTGACTGGTTGCCCGGTACCCGGTTACCCGGAGTCATATAGGTTTTGCTCGCAAGCATTACCCGGTTGACTAATGATAGGCAGTTGTGAAGCTGCTCTATCACCGGTCTCCAAAGAATTCTGTCCGCAGACATTATAATTTGGCACTCTGTAAGCGTCCGAAGACTGCTTACTGCAGAGTGTGGTGTTAGAGGTGGCCAATCAGTGAGGTTTCCCTTTGATTGACCCATGGCGTCTCCCGAAGGGTCAGCCCCAACACCTGGCGTCAGATAATGTCGTTCAGCAGACGGTTGCTCACTCTTGAGGCCAACCATCACTGTGTCCGTACGGTTTCTGGCCCGAAGGCCTTTGTTTCCCGACGGAATAACAGACATCAGCCGCTGCAATCCGCTCCTCCATGTCCCGCGAAGGACCAGCCGAAGCTGAGGGGGAGCGGTCAGAGCTCCAGATAAGGGGCGTATGCATGTCTAAAATCCTCATTTGACCCTCTTACCCTATGCTGTGGGTATTGAGAACCCACAGCATAGGGTTTGTTTCCTAAGAGGGAATTTGTGGGGAAAATAGCTGATTACACCTCCTAATCTGGACCTCTGAGCGGTTGTGCGGAGTGAAGAAGGAACAGCTCTGACCTTCTGCTCACTCAACACAGCCGCGGAGTCTGATTGTTGGGAGAACCCCTCAAACTCCGCTTCACTCGTAGAGCTAAGAGAAACCTTTTTAGGGGTCTTCTTACTCTTCCAGCTTTTGTGAGTCCTCCTCAACCCAGACTGTTTCCAAATGGAAGCAGGCCAGGAAGAGAAGTACTCACAGGGTGAATCCTGTGTGTACTTAGTGAACGCAAAACAGGACAGACGCGTGTCTCATACAGCCGTTATGAGTCACGCCTCTGATCACCACTATGTGACATAGAATATATATGAAACAAAACAATTTATACGATTCAACAAAAATTATAATTTTTTTCTATTTTTTATTTTCTACTATACCCGTTGATCACGGAACGTATTTCAATGAAAAAGATTTTACAAATATTTTCCAAAATTGTTCATGTTTAATTAATATACATAATGTAATACAAGGCGATAATAATATATTATCGCTAATAGGGTCGGTGTAACTATAACTTCGTTGAAAGAATGAATGGCCATTACCGCACCCGATACGTAACTGAAATAGTGGGTGGGGTAACCCACCCGTGACTTCTCAGTTAGTTGTGTTCACAAAAAACAACTTAATTACAATTAGTAATTTACACAATTATGTTGTTAGGTTGTTAATGTAGTTGAATAACTGAATGAAAATAACTTGTTTAAGGCGAATGCCTTAAACAGACCAAGAAATAAAATATAAAAATGAAATAAATTCTTAGCTGTCAGTTGGTGTGTCCAGAAATTAAAAGTGGGGGTCACATGGCCCGTGCGCCGGTATTACCGGCGGCCGTGTGTATCACACACGCGTGAGGGCTATGCATGGCTGCGCGAGCTTCTTTTCTGGATGAATTAACGGTGTTGAGATTATATATCAGGTATTAAATGACTGGTAATGTATTTTTGACATAAAAATTCTGCAGCAGACGACTTTGAACATATTTTGTCAAAAAATAGAAAATCCCTATAATTGAATGGATAACCTATGACTAAAAGTGGAAAACTATGTGTCAAAAGGAGAAATTGCTTGTTTTTTCAAAGACATCTGCTACAGATTCGTTGTATGTTGGAAAAGATTAAATTTTCATGAAACAAAAATTAATTCAGAGTCAATTATAACAAGCAACAACTATAAATTACCTGAATATATAACACATGATTACAATTACTATTTACTATTTACCTGAAAGCAGATAGGTACTGTTATTTTAACGTTTGAATGTGGCCATTTCCATTTTCTAATTAGTTTACCATTTTCTTCAGTCAAGTGACCTCCTTTCTCTGTTGCTAAAAATCTGCAATTGACACAATATTGGTTTGAAAATTAACCCTTTCCCACATACCACACATATGTGGCAACCAACAACTTTAACCCTTTCCCTCATATAGACACGTTTTGACGCCTCGCAACAGACGGCTTTCTGAAAACATAGTGACAAAAGAAGAAATTGCTCAAAACAAGCAATTTCACCTTTTGCCGCAATGTTTTCCACTTTTAGTCATAGGTTATCTATTCGATTATATAGATTTTCTATTTTTTGACAAAATATGTTCAAAGTCGTCTGCTGCAGAAATGTCATACGAGTTAAAGTGTTAAATACATCTGGGGGAAAATATGTAAAATCTCTATTAATGAAAGTATATTGATTGAATAGAGTTGAAAACATTGTGGCAAAAGGAGAAAGGCTCATTCTGAGTATTTCATCCTTTTGCCACAAAGTTTTCAAAATCATCTGCTTCAGATATGTCAAAATGTGTCTGTGTGTGGGAAAGGGTTAAACACAGGTAAAAGGTTTTTGTCAATTTCTTTAAGTTGAGTTGATTTTGCTTTTACAAATGTCTGATCAGGTACATAATCCATTGTGAAAGTATCAGACATACACTTATATCCATTATGAAATTATAATGGTAGACAGGCTAACAATTTATAGAAAATTTATGTAAAAGACTTTAACCCTTTACCACATACAACAAATCTGCAGCAGATGAAAACATACCCGAACAAATTGGCAACTCCCTTTAAATGAAAGTACAAAAATTGAATTGAGTTGAAAACATGGTGACAAAAGGGGAAATTGCTTGTTTTGATCAATTTCTTCTTTTGTTCCCATGTTTTAAAAAAGCTGTCTACTGCAGAGGCGTTAGAAAGCGTCTATATGAGGGTAGAAAGGGTTCAAGAATTTAACCTTAGAAGACATTTTGGATATGAGCCTTTTTTTTTGAAGAAAGTGATACATGCAGTTGGCTTTGGCGAACAGTGTATACCTAGATCTATGCAATTCACATATTACTAACAGAAGTTTTAGTTTTAAACTTATTTATTTTACATCGATTGCGAAACAAGCCTTCAGCTTAGATTAATCAAGCTCGATGTCTGCTTCCTGGAGACTTAACCAGTACTCGTGCCCTTTGTGTGGAAAAGTTCCAAAGTCAGGACCCGCTCATCACGGGACTCGAACCATGGACCTTTGATACAAGAGGCCGACACTGCACCACCGTCTTCCAACAACCTTCTGTCATCTTTTGTAGATCCTGATAAGACGGATAAGATGTACAAACTGATCTGAACTAACAATGTCAAGAAATGCCAACGTGTACCTTATCCCATGCATATGATTATGATACCTGTGAGCCGCATCCTTATTTATTTGCCTGTTTGGCATCATTTAATGTTGATTTGGCGTACAACTATTGGGGTTATTATTCAAGGGTATTGTTAGAACATGCTCTTAGGTCTATAAAATATGTATGCAAACAATGAAGACAGATGAGACTTCATATGCTCATCTGAGTCTTCACTGGGTGCAGATACAATAGGAACCCAAATGGCCACTGATGTTTATGAAAAGAAAAAACATTAGCAAATAACTATCTAATTATTTCCGAAATACAGACATTTTCTTATGCCTTTGCAGCAGACGACTTTTGAAAAAGTTCTCTCTAAACAGAAAATTGCTGATGATGAGCAATTTCTCCATTTGCCACAATGTTTTCAACCCTATTCAATTATCATACATTAAAATATTGAGATTTATATAAGTTTACTGCAGATTTGTTGTATGATGTGGGAAATGGTTAAATGTTTTGGCATGGCTTAACCCTTTCCCACTTAAAACAAATCTGCAGATGACTTTAAAAACATCCTGACAAAAATTGAAAATTCTCCATAAATGAGAGTTAAATTATTGAATCGAGTTGAAAACATTATAGCAAATGGAGAAATTGCTCATTATGAGCAATTTTTACCTTTTGCCACACTTTTTACAATTTAAAAGTCGTCTGCTTCAGATGCATCAGAAAGCATCTACAAGTGGGAAAGGGTTAAATAAACACTGACAAGCTTACCTGACAACACCATTTTCATAGTAACAGACCCCTCTACCACTGGGAGTGAAACAAGCCAACATTTTAGAGTCCAGTTCGTCTTCATACACTATAGTATAGTACCCTGGTCTACCAAACCCCGCTGCACTGTATACAATAGCTGGTCTACCAGACGGGTAACTAGGTCATGGTCAAGGTCATTTAATCCAACAATTGAAGGGAAGAAAAAACAACTAGAACTATCACAGAAGATGATAAATACCCCCCAAAACAGCACCTTAACCTACACCATAACTTAATAAGTAAAAGGGCCATCTGTAAAAAAAACATGCAATTGTAAGACCTTTAGGATATGCACATCTCCTCTTGGTATAAGTTTATGTTCATGTAAAGTTTTATTGAATTCCACCCAGTGGTTTGTAAGAAATAGGCAGGAGAAAATATGGCTTCCGGCCGACCGACCGACCGACAGACAGACTGCCCGACACAGTGACTCCTATATACCCCCTCTTCTTTGAAGGGGGTATAATAAAACTTAATGATTGAGCAGCACAAAGAGACAAGCAACATTAAGATATTTGTTGGATCATCGATTCTATTTGACACTGGTTGCATACCTCCCCTTCACTACATCTCATATGCCCAAAGCTTGTAAACTCACGTTCACATATATATATATATTCAATGCAGATAGCTACAGACAAACAAGCATTTCAAGTCAAAAACAGCTTCTTACACTCTATCAACCCAGTCACAGATGTATTTGGTGATCTCTCACCTTTGATAATGATAAGAACACAGCAATTATTTGTGTTATAACACTTTCCAACATACAACAAATGAAAACGTGTAGGCAAAAATATGGAAAATCTCTCTAAATGAAAAGTATGGTTACTGAATCGAGTTGAAAACATTTTGACAGGAGGAGAAAATGCTCATTATGTTTTCAAAAGTCGTCGGCTAGAGGCATGAGAAAGCGCCTGTATGTTGAAAAGTTCAATTTTTATAAGGATGAAGATAAAGAAAACAGAAACAAGATGTGTTTGTGAAACACTGATGCCCCCGAATGGCAACATCTAGGTCAAAGGTCAAGGTCACCAGGTCAAAAATGTTAATACTGACAGAAAGGTCATGTCACAAGGAATACACATGTGAAATATGGTAGCCGTACCTGTTATGGTTCAAAAGTAGTGGTCAAAGTTATTTTTTTTTCGAGAATGGCAACATCTAGGTCAAAGGTCAAGGTCACAAGGTGAACAATTTTGGTATTGACAGAAAGGTCATGTCACAAGGTATACACATGTGAAATATAGTAGCCGTACCTGTTATGGTTCAAAAGTAGTGGTCAAGGTTAAAGTTTTTTTCGAGAATGGCAACATCTAGGTCAAAGGTAAAGGTCGCAAGGTAAAAATTGTTGGTACTGACAGAAAGGTCATGTCACAAGGTATACGCATGTGAAATATGGTAGCCGTACCTGTTATGGTTCAAAAGTAGTGGTCAAGGTTAAAGTTTTTTTGAGAATGGCAACATCTAGGTCAAAGGTCAAGGTCGCAAGGTCAAAAATGTTGGTACTGACAGAAAGGTCATGTCACAAGGAATACACATGAGAAATATGGTAGCCGTACCTGTTATGGTTCAAAAGTAATGGCCAAGGTTAAAGTTTTTTTGAGAATGGCAACATCTAGGTCAAAGGTCAAGGTCGCAAGGTCAAAAATGTTGGTACTGACAGAAAGGTCATGTCACAAGGAATACACATGTGAAATATGGTAGCTGTACCGGTTATGGTTCAAAAGTAATGGCCAAGGTTAAAAGTTTTTTTTCGAGAATGGCAACATCTAGGTCAAAGGTCAAGGTCGCAAGGTCAAAAATGTTGGTACTGACAGGAAGGTCATGTCACAAGGAATACACATGTGAAATATGGTAGCCGTACCAGTTATGGTTCAAAAGTAGTGGTCAAAGTTAAAGTTTTTTTCGAGAATGGCAACATCTAGGTCAAAGGTCAACAATTTTGGTATTGACAGAAAGGTCATGTCACAAGGTATACACATGTGAAATATGGTAGCCGTACCTGTTATGGTTCAAAAGTAGTGGTCAAGGTTAAAGTTTTTTTTCGAGAATGGCAACATCTAGGTCAAAGGTCAAGGTCGCAAGGTGAAAATTGTTGGTACTGACAGAAAGGTCATGTCACAAGGTATACGCATGTGAAATATGGTAGCCGTACCTGTTATGGTTCAAAAGTAGTGGTCAAGGTTAAAGTTTTTTTTGAGAATGGTAACATCTAGGTCAAAGGTGAAGGTCGCAAGGTCAAAAATGTTGGTACTGACAGAAAGGTCATGTCACAAGGAATACACATGTGAAATATGGTAGCCGTACCTGTTATGGTTCAAAAGTAATGGCCAAGGCTAAAGTTTTTTTCGAGAATGGCAACATCTAGGTCAAAGGTCAAGGTCGCAAGGTCAAAAATGTTGGCACTGACAGAAAGGTCATGTCACAAGGAATAAACATGTGAAATATGGTAGCCGTACCTGTTATGGTTCAAAAGTAATGGCCAAGGTTAAAGTTTTTTTCGAGAATGGCAACATCTAGGTCAAAGGTCAAGGTCGCAAGGTCAAAAATGTTGGTACTGACAGAAAGGTCATGTCACAAGGAATACACATGTGAAATATGGTAGCTGTACCTGTTATGGTTCAAAAGTAGTGGTCAAGGTTAAAGTTGTTTTCGTGCAGACAGACAGACAGACGTGCAGACAGGCCACAAACTATATGCCCACCGAATCTATGATTCCGGGGGCATAAAAATCGAATACATATGTATATTTAAAGGATACTATATGACAGTGCTGCCATCTACATGAGAAGCTTGCATGAGTAATTTCCCTTCATTACATTCATCTATTATACTTGGTATGCGGGGTTTACCTCCCTTTTGTATGTTGAGACTAGATGTGGGTTTGACTGGAGATTTACGGTATTTCAACAAAGTTTCTTTTCTAGAATCTCCATAATACCGTACGGTAACTGATTTATCATGTCCCTGATCCAAGTTCTTCTGTCTTTGGTTTGATCTGGAATGTAAGAGAAAAGAAGGCATTTAACCCTTTGGCATATGCATTTGCTTATAATGAGCAATTTCTCCAATTGCCACATTCATTGTTTTTAACTCTATTAAAGATTCATAATTTTCCACAGATTTTGCATATTTTCAAAGCTGTCCGCTTCAGATTACTTGTTTGTGGGATAGAGTTATGCTACAGAATATACATATGCAAAATAAAAGCAACCATGCACTTACATATTATACATGAAAACAAAAGAAGGCAGTTTTGAAAACGTCTTTCCAATTATTTGGATGATGTGTAATGCCACTTTCCATAGTGTATCGTGTAAATGTTTCCAAAAGTGATTACAATTTGCAAGTATTGCAAGTTTAGCTTAACCCTTTCCCTCATACGACAATTCTGATGCAGACAACTTTTAACATATTTTGTCAAAAATAGAAAATCTCTATATTTATGACTAAAAGTGGTAAACATTGTGGCAAAAGGAGAAATTGCTAGTTTTGAGCAATTTCTTCTTTTGTCACTATGTTTTCAAAAAGCCATATGCTGCAGAGGCGTCAAAAAGCATCTATATCAGGGAAAGGGTTAACAACAGTCCATCAAACAAAATGCTATCCCTACAAGCTTAAGTGCAAAGGAGAGAATTTGCTGCTACATTATTAACCCTATCCCACCTGTAGACGCATTTTGACTTTTGAAAACATTGTGGCCAAAGGTGAAATTGCTCATGATGAGTAATTTCATCTTTGGCCACAATGTTTTCACTTTAATTTAACAATTAAGCTATCTGTCATGGAGATTTTCAGGTTTTTGTCACTATGTTTTCAAAGCCTTCTGCTACAGTTTGTTGTATATGAGAAAGGGTTAAATGTCTTTGGAATAACTGAGCGGTGACTGAAATTTGCAACCTGTCACGCCAAAGCCAGTCTTGTGTATCTTGTATCCTAATCCCAAAGTTCAAGTTACATGCTCCTTTCTCAATTGCTTCGGGTGGAGAACATATTACACTTGAAACAAAATGTCTGGGGATATCATTCGGTTATAAAGAGCTTCTTATCAATTGGTTATCATATACAACTGTTTTACTTATATGTCATCATGATAAACCACTTTTGACAAGTTTCTTATGAAAATAGGAGAAATTTGTTCTTTTTCCACCATTTTTTCAACTTTGTTTTCCACTTTGTATCTAAGTGATATATCAAACTTTACTTCAGACATTTTCAAATCAAACTTTTCTTAAAATATCATATCAGTTAACCCTTTCCCACATACGACAAATCTGCAGCAGACGACTTTGAAAACATCTTGGCAAAAAGGTGAAAAATCTCCATAAAAGATAGCTTAATTGTTAATTAAAGTTGAAAACATTGTGGCCAAAGGAGAAATTACTCATCATCAGCAATTTCACATTTGGCCACAATGTTTTGAAAAGTTGTCAAAATGCTTCTGCAGGTGGGAAAAGGTTAAACAATAAAGTTATAAATACACTGGAGAAGTGATGAGAGCCAAGCGAGTTACTTACATATCTTTCATACATTCTTGAAGTCTTGCGATACAATACTCCAGCACTGTGTTTTGATCTACCTCCTCTTGCCTTCCCTTTAACATGATCCAACCTATCAAAAACAACAAGACAGTCAAAATCATTTCTCATTGCAGCACACAAAATATAAATGTCACCCCTCAGACAGCAATTGCAGCCCTAGTAGTAGACGACTTATGAAAACTTTGAAGGAAAAGAAAAATTTCAACATAGTATATTAAACCTTTCCAACATATAGGAATTTGTTGATGCATCTACAGCAGACAGCTTTTGAAAACATTGTGGCAAAAGGAGAAATTACTCATAATTGGAAGTTTATCCATTTGCCACAATTTGTCAACTCTATAACATAACGAGACTTGCATTTGCTTTGAAATAAATTTACAAATTTTTAATTGCTTTAATATATATTTTTATTATAATACACTAGGGCAAATACATGACTTAATATGGTATGTTGATGTGACTGAAATATGCAAGCAATTTCTACTTTTGTCACACAGTTTTCAACTTTTTTCAGTAACTATACCTACAATAATAGAGATTTTCCATAGTTTTTAGTAAACATTTTTGAAGTCGTCTGCTTCAGATTTGTTGTATGTGGGAAAGGGTTAAAGTTATGTTATCTGGCAAATGGGTGTATACTACATAGTACAATATACCATCAACAATAAAATAAAATGCCATTTGTCGTAATTGATGTAATACTTGATTAAAGTACCTGTGTTTAAAGTGCTTCCATGGTGCATGTTTTCAATTGTATGTAATGTCATTATACTACTCCATTACAAATCATTCAACCCTTAACCCTTTCCCACCTGCAGACGCATTTTGACGCAATAGCAGCAGATGACCGTTGAAAACATTGTGGCCAAAGGTGAAATTGCTCATGATGAGCAATTTCCCCTTTGGCCACAATGTTTTCAATTTTATTTAACAATTAAGCCATCTTTTCAGGTTTTTGTCACTATGTTTTCAAAGTCGTCTGCTGCAGATTTGTTGTATGTGGGAAAGGTTTAAAATCCAAGCAATGGTCAACATGCAATGAGTGATTTTTCTTACAAGTTAAAGTGATTGATTTCTAATTATAATATTACTATACCAATGACCTTCCAAATTAATATAGGATGAATGGAAGCTTACCTTTATCTTCGAAACTTTTGTTGGATAATTGGAAGTTGATGGTTTGCATGTATGACAATGGGTTGGCCATGGCTGTAGCTAAAAATAAAACATTACATAACAAGATATTAGCATAGTCATATTGTCAATGTAATGGACATACTAGTCATGCTTGCCAAATAGTTAATTCTGCACTGAGAAGGTGAACAAATATCAAAGAATGAATGAATACAAATCAATTCAAAAACCACTTTAAATCAGTCTGGAGAACGTTTGACAGTTTAAAAAATTTTAAAAACTGGATGTAACACAATATTATCTTTTATATCGACGTAACTGTACTTCTAGGATATAAAATGATGCATTTTTCCCTTAATCCTGTCCCTCATATAGACGCTTTCTGACGCCTCTGCAGCAGACGGCTCTTTGAAAACATAGTGACAAAAGAAGAAATTGCTCAAAACAAGCAATTTCTCCTTTTGCCACAATGTTTTCCACTTTTAGTCATAGGTTACCCATTCAATTATAGAGATTTTCCATCTTTTGACAAAATATATTGAAAGTCGTCTGCTGCAGAATTGTTGATTGAGAGAAAGGATTAAACAAATGTGATCCTAAGTCAATTAAACAAGAAGATGAATGACTAGAGTATTATTAAATTAACCCTATATATCCCTCATACATATATTAAATCTGCAGCAAACGACACACAAAATATTTAGGCGAAGTGATCGAAAATCTCCATAAATCTAAGTACAATTAAAAGCAATTTTCCCTTTTGCCAAAATGTTTTCAAAAGTCATTTGCTGCAGATGCCTCAAAATGCGTCTGTGAGTGGAGAGGATTTAATTAGAATAAATATCAATGGGTATTATTTTAACCCTTTCCCTCATACGACAATTCTGCAGCAGACGACTTTGAACGTATTTTGTCAGATCTGTGCAATTTCTTCTTTTGTCACTATGTTTTCAAAACGCCATCTGCTTTAACCCTTTCCCTCATACGACAATTCTGCAGCAGACGACTTTGAACGTATTTCGTCAAAACATAGAAAATCTCCATAATTGAATGGATAACCTATGACAAAAAGTGGAAAACATTGTGGCAAAAGGAGAAATTGCACGTTTTGTGCAACTTCTTCTTTTGGCACTATGTTTTCAAAAAGCCGTCTGCTGCAGAGGCGTCAGAAAGCGTCTATATGAGGGAATGGGTTTCCACATGAATGTTTTCAAAGTCATCTGCTGCAGGTTTGTTGTATGTGGGAAAGGGTTAATTAACCCTTCCCCTCATACGGCAATTCTGCAGTAGACGACTTTGAACGTATTTTGTCAAAAAGTGGAAAAACATTGTGGCAAAAGGAGAAATTGCACATTTTGTGCAATTTCTTCTTTTGTCACTATGTTTTCAAAAAGCCTTCTGCTGCAGAGGCGTCAGATAGCGTCTATATGAGGGAATGGGTTAAGTCATTTATAGCAGGATAAGAGGTTAAAGAATGCTAAATTATACAGTAACAGTATTGAAATAATAATTAAAACGAATAAACTTAAATAAAATATTTAAATTCAAATAACAAGACTTCTTTGAACACTAATTTACAAATATAATTAATGAATAAAACCAGATATAAATAACAAACAAATCAGACATGAACAAAATCATTGAACATTGTTTTGAAACAAGGATATATATACGTTTGAACTTTTGTAATATTTTGGCGACCATAAAACCTGTGAAAATAAATAATGAAAACCATCACTGTTAACGAGTGTAAAGACATGAATATATTTTCTTCTGATCTCCAATCTTTCTTCATTGCACTATATTTAGACTGATCCACATTGAAAGCACTTTAACATGAATTACCATTCTCACCCAAAACTCTTCGGAGTAACTATTGCCAACTTGCAGATTCATCTGCGTGAGTGAGACATTGTGGCAAAAGAACAAATTCTAAATTTTCCATCTATGTTATATTGTAATTTGCTTAATCCTTTCCCACATACAGTTGCTTTCTGATGTTGACGACTTTTGAAGTTTTTGTGGTTAAAGGAGTAATTTCTCCTTTCATTGAAAGAGAGGCCTTATCCCTTCCCCATATACAACAAATCTGCAGCAGAAGACTTTGAAAACATAGTGACAAAAACATGAAAAGTCTCCATAAAAGATAGCTTAATTGTTAAATAAAGTTGAAAACATTGTATAATGAGCAATTTCACCTTTGGCAACAATGTTTTCAAAAGTCGCCTGCTGCTATTGCATCAAAATGTGTGAAAGGGTTTAAAATAGTTCCCATATATTTTTTACTAAATGATTTCTAAGTCATCTGCTGCAGATTTGCTGTATGTGGGAAAGGGTAAATGTACATATCCAACTGAAAATATTGTAATAAATGTTCTGTAAAGTAAAATAAAAAAGAAAGGTATTAGCACTTTGGTTGGTTAGTAAACATTGTGCATTAGCAGAGAGCTGGTTAAGTGGTGTAGGTAGTTCAAATTAAACATAAAGCTGCTACTTCAATATTGTTCTTTCACTTTGAATTTGAAAATAGAAATATCCAACAAGGTCGTTACTAGAGTGCCATTTGGTCCTGCAATGCTCTCCAGAACTGCTACCATGAAGTTGTTACCATGTTTTGAGCAATTGAACAATTCTTGAAGATTATGGTGGAGGGCCACTCTTGGAACATGTTGGCCTGGTGGCCATGTTTTTGAACGAATCACATGGTTGTTTTTAGGTTACCCAAGTAATATTTCTGCCAAATTATTTTCAGTTTCAGGAGCAGAGCAAAAGAGTTTTAAGAAGTTATGTCATTTTAGTCCCTTTCTGATGCTACACGTCATTGCAATATTTTTTAAATCATCAAAATAGCTTGGTTCAAAGGTTCAAATTCATTCTACCACTGTTGAGATACTGTCTGTTGGCCATGCTTTTAAACCAATCAATATGGCTTTTACACTTTTAAAAGAGGGTTACCTTATCTTAATGTTGCAACCAACAGCGCTCTAAATAGAAATTATTTTTTTTGAACAATTTAGAAAAGGGAACTACAAACAATGGAAGATTCCTATGAAGTTTGCTTGACATTTGCATTCCCACCTCACAACAGACAGAGGGTGATCACAGAACCTCAATTTGAGCTCAGTAATCGAGGGCTTGGCGTGAAACGGTTGTAACTTAAATTGGTATTTTTTTACCAAGGTTTAAATCACCTCGCCATTAAGTCTTTATAAGCATTAAATCATTTTACTTGGTAAACAATGGAAATTTAGGTGCCATTGCTCGTTCTGAGCAATGGCACCTAAATTTGCATTGTTTACAAAGGGGTCAAAATTGCCCCTAAACCAGGGTTTTCAAAATAGGATTTTAGTTACAACCGTTTCACGCCAAGCCCTCGAGTTGATGTAGTTATGGTAAATGAGATCAATACAAAATGATTATATATTGATTGCATATGATTGCAAATGTATACATGTTCACTTTTTTACTCTTTCCAAAATACAGTCAAATGCAGCAGTTGACTTTTGAAAACCTTGATGCAAAAGGAGAAATTGTTCATAATGAGCAATGTCACCTTTTGCCACGATGTTTTCAACTCTAACTAATAATTTAACACTAATTTAGTTTACATATTGTTTGACAATATGTCAATATCATCTGCAGCAGATCTTTTGTATGTTGGAAAAGGTTAACAAATTCTTACTCACTGTTTCTCATGCTGTTTAACCTATTACTGTTGTGAAAATTTTATTAATACATTGAAGGAAATGTGCATTTTTTTTTTTTTAATTTTTCCTTCCGTGTTTATGTTGGAAAACTGATAATCATATATATTCTAACATGATTAAAAGGTTGTTAATATATTAATAAGGGGTTTCCATGGTAACCAAGACTAGGAAACTCACAGCGTGCTTCAGAAGGCGTTTCAGCGATCAACGAATAATCATCTCGATAGCGGCGTGACTGGCCAGAGGCTGCAAATACAGCAAAAACATCTAATGTGCAAACTACTGACTACGATAAAACAACATCTGTGGCTGAAAGATAGCAGCAATCAATTTCTTAAAGATAGCTATATAAACAAGAGCTGTCGGAGGACAGCATGCTCGACTTTGTTGTGCTTGCCAATAAAACAAAACTTGTTTGGGTGATAGAGAAAACATAACCAAGTACTTTATCATATTATTTATAAGCAAAGTACTTTATAAGTCGAAAAAGAGTCATAATTCTTACAAAAACCTTTACTGAATTATGCACTCTTGGCTGTTGGTGGAGGTAATGATGGTAAAAAGATGTTTGTAAGTGTTAAAGCTATATCTCTAATTGTTTTGAAAAAAATTGATTTGGTATGAATAAATCAACCAAAATTATAAATCGAAAAAGGGCCATAATTCTTAAACAAAACTTGACAGATTTATGTACCCTTGTCTGTTGATGGAGGTAATGATGATACATAAATATTGTAAGTGTATAAGCTAAATCACTGATTTTTTTTTAAAAAAAGAGGGGTGGTACGAAAAACTTTATGTTATGTACTCTTGTCTGTTGCTGAAGGTAATGATGGTGAAAAAGTGTTGTAAGTTTCAAAGCAATATACGTAATGGTTTTGAAGATAAGTAAATTGGTACAAAAAACTTAACCAAAATTCTAAATAACAAGAGGGCCAAGATGGCCCTAAATCGATCACCTAATTGATAGTAAATTAGTAGCAAATATTTAACTGCAAATATCTTGGAAAATTTTATCAGGGAATGCAAATGAAACTGCAAAGGAGTGGACACTTCTCAAGAAACAGCTTATCAGTAAAGGCCATTTATATCTTGAAATCTAACAAGAACTTTAATAAGAATGGAATTATAAAGTTTTTGTCATTTTGCACCTTTCCTGATGCCGCCTTGCTGCCCTGTTTTTCAACGAAATCAATATGGCTTCAACAGTTTATTTAGAGGGTCACTTAAGGAACATTTCTACCAAATTATCTTGCAATCGCACAAGTAGATTATGGAGGAAAAGGATTTTAAAATTTGGGTATTTTTCTCACTTTCTGATGCCGCAGCAACCAAAGTTATCAATGGAATTTAAATCTTTGAACAATTTTGAAAGAGGACCACCAAAGGAACATTCTTGTGATGTTTTGTGGAAATTGGTCTATTGGAATGGTAGGAGTTGGTTGTCATTTGTAGCTAAAAGTTCAATTTACCCTTTTTGTGACGACGCCTGGTTGATATGATTGTGTAACCAATCAAAACGGCTTAAACAAATTAAATAGAGGATCATTACAGTAAGATTCGTATTATATTTTCTTAAAATCAGACAAACACTTTCATAAATCAAAGCGCTGAAGGCACTGCATTTGTTTGGGTACATAAAACTGTTCAACGGCCAGGGAAGAAGACAGTGCAATTTAAGAATACAACATTACAAATTTCTACGTAGTTACAAGGGAATCTATGTTTTTGCACTTCCTGTAATGATTTAAAGGTCCCCTTTGAATAAGGAAGTGTATTTATTTAGTCTAAATTTCTGTTGTTTTTAGAACTGTAGGGGTGATTACTGGGTATCCCCTATTGATTGAGATATATTTTCTTTCCGCCTATATTTGATTTAGTTGACTTGTAGAATGCGTAAAACTGTAAAAGAATATCTCAGCGTGGTCGAAAGTCCCAGTCGTTAATTAATTAAGCAATGATTAAATATTTAAGGATGCGATCTTAGGCACCCCAAACAAATAACATTGGCGAAAAGGGAGCAACATTTATAAATTGCACTGTATTCAACCAGTTAAAAATGCACAAAAAGAAGATAACTACTATTTATATTTTGTCTGTCATCTGACAGTCAAGCAGGTAAGTCTCCAGGGCAAGAAATGTGGATGCTTGTAGAGCCTTCGACGGAAACAAACCTTTTTCATACCAGAGAACTCCCAGGAACGCTACAGAATCTGTGTACTTTTTTTATTTATAAAATCTTTATAGAACCTTACACGGGTTTTTATTAAAAATTTATTAAAATTTAAATACGGCATGGAACTTATCTTTGTATTGCATTTTAATACATTTATAAAATTATTGTATAAGTGTTTATTTTTTGTATCGCATGATCTATAATAACTTAAATACAGAAAACCTATGTTATTTATTTCAATAAAGGGAGGTAATTCTACAAAAACATAAGAAATCACTATTTCGAGCGACTTACTCCGTCAAGTTTTCGCAGTTTACATTTTACTTCCGATTACTTCCCTTTATACATGAAACTGAAGAGAAAGCTTTAAGACTTTCAATAGACATATATTTGAGATACGTTTTCAAAATATTTCTTATTTTTGTTTATTTCACTTGTTTATGTGTCCGAAGATTTGCTCTATATTCTATAGCGTCAGCATTTTCCCACTATATTGCATTTGTCCGCATTTTCCCTCTATAATATATGTGTCCGCAGATCGCGTCCGCACTTTAGACCCTCCCCCCATACCGTTGTATTTATAAATAGAATTCGACGATCACGATTTCTCTGCAAATGTGTTACTCTCATTTTAAATGCATTTTATGACGCACATATTTGTTTTTTTAATTCTTTATACTATATTTATATGGCCGACAAGGCACAAAGAAAATATTTTCAATTCTGTTTTTATCTACATTTTCAATGCGTGATTGAAAATTCAAATACCGTATCTGGAGCTTAAATCGGAAATAGTTTTCCCTGTAGCAGTTCACTCATTGAGATTTATAAATCTCTCCGCGTTCTTGTTTTAAAATACAATGTTTCATTTTATTTCCAAATTCTCTTTGAATATAAGAACCACATAAGAAAACAAAGACGATATAAATATATCATTATTTCAAAAATCGTGATACATTTGAAAAGTAAGAGCAAGTATTGAGTACTACTTTCACGCGTATGAAATTCATGGAATTTTCGATAAGACGTATGGCTTCAGAATTGCAGCAACTAAATTTGTTTGTTCCAAACAAATAAAAATGGAATTTTCAAATTTTGTCATTTTGCCCCTTTTCTGATGCCGCCTGACTGCCATGTTTTTCGACCAATCAGTATGGCTTGAACACATTTTATAGAGGGTCACCCAAGGAACATTTCTACCAAATTATATTTGAATCTGACAGGCAGATTCGGAGGAGAAGATTTTTAAAGTTTGGACATTAAATCGATCACCTGATTGATAGTGTATGGTGAGTGTAAGGAACGACAACTCTGCGAAGGAGATTGCCCTTGCATAATACTCTGCCAAGTGTTACCTCCCTTAGACCATCAATCTAATAACCATATGTCATTTGAAGCAAAAAGTTAATTTTACTCCTTTTCTGATGCTGCTTGGTTGCTATGCCTTTCAACAAATCAATATGGCTTGACAAAGTATGTAGATGATCAATGAAAGAACATTTCTACAAAACTATCTTTAAATCAGACAAGCACTTTTATAAGGATACTTTATTAAAGTATTGTCATTTTGCCCCTTTTTTGATGCCGCCTGACTGCCATGTTTTTCGACCAATCAGTATGGCTTGAACAATTTTTATAGAGGGTCACCCAAGGAACATTTCTACCAAATTATATTTGAATCTGACAGGCAGATTCGGAGGAGAAGATTTTCAAAGTTTGGACATTTTGTCCCCTTTCTGATGCCGCAGCAACCAAAGTTCTCAATGGAATTTAAATCTTTGAACAACTTTGAAAGAGGCCAACCAGAGGAACAGTCCTGTGATGTTTCACGAAAATTGTCCTTGGAGTTTGGGAGGAGTTGATGTTTAAAGCTAAAAGTTAACACCGGACGGACGACGGACGACGGACAAAAAGTGATCAGAATAGCTCACCTTCAGCCTTCGGCTAAGGTGATCTAAAAAAGGGCCAGAATTCTTACAAAAATCTTGACAGAGTTATGTACTCTTGTCTGTTGATGGAGGTAACGATGTTGAAAAAGTGTTGTAAGTTTCAAAGCAATATCTGTAATGGTTTTGAAAAAAAGTAAATTGGTACAAAAAACTTAACCAAAATTCTAAGTAAAAAACAGGCAATAATTCTTACAAAAACCTTGACAGATTTATGCACTCTTGCCTGTTGATGGAGGTAATGCTGATGAAAAAGTGTTGTAAGTTTCAAAGCAATATCTGTAACGGTTTTGAAAAAAAGTAAATTGGTACAAAAAACTAAGTCGAAAAAAAAGGGCCGTAATTCTTACAAAAATCTAGACAGAGTTATGTACTCCTATCTGTTGATAGAGTTAATGATGGTGAATAAGTGTTGTAAGTAGCCATTTCTGTAATTGTTTTGAAAATAATATTGTCTGTTGATGCAGGTAATGATGGTGAATAAGTGTTGTAAGTTTCAAAGAAAAAAAAAAAATTTTTTTGACAAAAAAGGGAATTGGTACAAAAACCTTAACTATAGTGTGACACCTGAACGCCGATGCTGAGGCGAGTAGTATAGCTAGCCTTTTCTTCTAAAAGTCGAGCTAAAAATGAATATTGTTATATCATGAGAGTAAAATTGTCTAAGCTGAAAATTAACATAACTTGAAGTGATTGGTAATTTTATTAACCATCTCCTTAACCCTTTCCCTCATATAGATGCTTTCTGACGCCTCTGCAGCAGACTGCTTTTAGAAAACATAGTGACAAAAGAAGAAATTGCACAAAACGTGCAATTTCTCCTTTTGCCACCATGTTTTCTACTTTAAGTCATAGGTTATCCATTCAATTATAGAGATGTTCTATTTTTCCAACAATGTTTTCTACTGTCTAAAAAAAATACAGGTACTTTCCTCTTTTCCTTAAAATCTTGCATATACATCTCTTTTCAGATATTTCCAATTTCCAAAGAGTCCAAAATTTGGATAAGCACTAGGTTAACTTTATTGCTGCAGATTTCTTGTATGTGGGAAATGGTTTAAAAAGAGTTTTAATGTTTTTTACAAGTAAACGCATTAGTAAATGGCTTACTTAATACATATATAACCTTTATTTCTTTAGATATACAGATGCTTTTCTATGAGATGAAGAATTGAATGTAACATGTCATCAAAAGTTGTTGAGCATTAATCCTTTTATTTAACCATTTTTTCTACATGTAGCATGTCATCTGCAGCAGATGGCTTTGACAGTTTCCAAGCAAACATATGTAAATTCTATGTATATGCAAGTTCAATTATTGAATGATGTTGAAAACATTGTGGCAAATGTTGTCTGCTGCAGAGGCATCAGAATGCGTCTATATGTGGGAAAGGGTTAATACAAACAACTTTTTTCTTGTCCTTTAACCCTTTCCTACTTACAACAAATCTGTAGCAGACGGCTTTGAAAACAACAAGGAAATATTTGGGAAAATGTCTATCAGGGAAAGTTTAATTATTGAAAAGTGTTGAAAACATTGTGGCAAAAGACAAAGTTTCTACTTTTGTCACAATGTTTTCAAAAGTCTTCTGCTGTCAGAGGCGTCAGAAAGCATCTAAGTAAAAGTAAATACAAATGTTTAACCCTTTCCCATATGTAGACACTTTCTGACGCCTCTGCAGCAAACAACTTTTGAAAACATTGTGACAAAAGAAGAAATTCCTCCTTTTTCTACAGTGTTTTAGACTCTTTTTGAACAGCAATTGCACTTTCATTTAGGCTTTTCCATTTTTTTACCAAGATGTTTTCAAAGCTGTCTGTGGCAGAATTGTTGTATGTGGAAAAGGGCTAATTGTATATTTGAATAGTTTGATTGTTCAGCTTGCTTCAACATCATTATCCCTTTCCCGTATTAAACCTCAGTTTGATCTACTTAATAGGTGTCCAAAGTAAATGTCTCAAGAAATGGAGAAATTGTTCATAATGACACCTCTACATCTCCTATAATATTTTCTTTTCTATATGAAAATTATTCTTTCTTCCATCTAGATTTTTCTATTCTTTTCTTCCTTAGTAATTTATTCAATCTTTAAATGTCTAAAAAAGGTGTATCAATTAAGTGTTGGGTTAAAGTCAAGTACTTCCCATCAAATTTCAGTTTTACGTTATGGATTGACATTGGAATTCATCCAAAACAAATAAGATTACATGTTTTGAACTCATAGTTTTACTTAAAGATTTGATCTTTATTGATTTTGGTATAATTTACATATATCGCCAAATTGATTTCAATATTGAAAAGGTCAAAAATACATTTAACCTCAACCCTTCACTTATTGGGACATTTAACCCTTTCCCTCATACAACAATTCTGCAGCAGACGACTTTGAACATATTTTGTCAAAAAATAGAAAATCTCTATATGACTAAAAGTGGAAAACATTGTGTCAAAAGGAGAAATTGCTCGTTTTGAGCAATTTCTTCTTTTGTCACTGTGTTTTCATAAAGCCGTCTGCTGCAGAGGCGTCAGAGAGCATCTATATGAGGGAAAGGGTTAACTTACAAATTCCTACATCTAGAATTGACAATGAGAAGACGAAAATATTTATGCAGTCTTTGATTTTCATTTCAGATGACTGAAATGATCCTCATTGTTTTTAAAAGTCTCTGGCATGAGATTTGGGTTAAAATTAATATTTCCCAACATACAGAAAATCTGCAACAACTTTGAAAACAAGTCAAGTCAAACATTTGGAATATCTTCATAAATAATAGTTAAATTCCTGAATCGAGTTGAAAACGTTGTGGCAAAAGGAGAAATTGCTCTTTTCAAAAGTCGTCTGTTGCGGAGGCAGAAGAAAGCACCTGTATGTTGGAAAGGGTTAACGTTAACTGTTCCCCAAAAAGTCTAGAACATTTTAGTTGATTTTCCATTAAAAATAAAATCATGAAGAAAAATTCCTAGCTAGATTTAAATGTTAATTTGTCTACGTTGTAATGATGATTCTCTTTCAATACCTAACAAGATAAAAAAATATATATATTTAATCACGAAATCTGCATGATTTTCACAATGGTCGTCTCATTATATTTATAAAGGCTGTCAAAACTTAGTTCTGATGAATGTATATTCATAAATCAACCTTTTGCAATGAATTTTAAGCTCAAGTTCTTTAACATTTTCTTCTTATTTTTTAAGAAAACAGTTTTGAAATAGCGTATTTTGTTGCGAGTTAAGAACAAAAAAACAAGAGGATCAAAATGGTCGTATATTGCTAACCTGACACACCAGAATTTTAAACAGAAGCCAAAATGCTTGTCACTCTGGTGGCCATCTTGTGCATTGGGTCAGAACTGTTCAATGCCGCTTGAGTAACATTTTTGAGAAATTCATTGGGCCTGTGTTTTAGATGTTGTTGAAGTACTTTCCTATAATCTTTACCACTGCAAGCCAATTTGAACACTCATTATGGCTGAACGATTTGAACATTTGTATTAAAGGGATATCTATCCAAGGGAACAAATTGAGTGTAATTATTTTTAAAATGGGGCCTGTTGTTTCATAGGAAATGTCAATTAAATATTTCTCAGTTTTTAGGTTCTGGCGACCATCTTGGATAGCAGAGCCGAACCATTTGAAAACTTTTGATAGAGGATAACATAGGAACATCCTTGTAAAAATGCTATGTGTCTAGTGGTTAAGGAAGAGTCTGTTGCTTAAAGATTGTTCTATATATAGCTCTGGCAGAAATATTTTGCAGTGAAGCAGAATGGTTTGAACATTTTTGGTATAGGGGTATCTAAGGAACATTTGTGTTAAAGGGATATCCAAGGGAACAATTTGACGGTAATTATTTTTAAATGGGGCCTGTTACCTTTCTAAGTAAATGTCAATTAAATGTTTTTCAGTTTTAGGCTCTGGCGACCATCTGGGAATATATATATATATACCATTTGAACACTTTTGATAGAGGGTAAACTTAGGATCATTCTTGTAAAAATATTTTTAAATGTGTCTAGAGGTTTAGGAAGAGAGATGTTGCCTAAAGATTGTTCTATATATAGCTCTGGCAGCCATCTTTTGTAGTGAAGCAGACTGGTTTGAAAACTTTTGGTATAGGGCTACCTAAGGAACATTAGTATGAATACGTATTTTGAAATTGGGTAGGTGGTTTAGGAGATGTCCTTTCATGGTTTTTCAATGTTTAGGTCTGGTGGCCCTCTTGAGCAGCAGAACCGAACTGCCTCAACAGTTTTGAAAAAGGATAATATTAAGATATATTCAAGGTGGGCAAGTGGTTTAGCAGAAGGTATTATTAGTTAAAAGATTTTTCTAATTTTAGCATCAAATGTCGACGTCTGCAGGTGGGATACAGGTTAATCGTTTACCGAGTGCAGACATATTTTACGCATCAGACGTCTCTTGAAAACATTTTGGTAGACTGACAAATTGCTATATTTACATTAGCATAAATGTTTAAAACACTTTTTAATAATTTTATATTCAATTGTAGATATTTTCTACAAATATGAGCGAAAGGGTTAAGACTTGTTTTGAATCTTGTGGAACAGTCCCCACACCTTAATTGAAAACATTTGTGTGAACTTTTTTTCAAGTTCATCTCTTTTGTTAATTGAATACTGATTTAAATCCAGATTTTAACCTTTACAATTAACCCTTTCCATCATATAGACACTTTCTGACGCCTCTGCAGCAGATGGCTTTTGAAAACAGTGACTAAAGAAGAAATTGCTCGAGACGAGCAATTTCTTCTTTTGCCACAATGTTTTCCACTTTTAGTCATAGGTTATCCATTCAATTATAGGGATTTTCTATTTTTTGACAAAATGTGTAGAAAGTCGTCCGCTGCAGAATTGTCGTATGAGGGAAAGGATTAAATAAGTAAATTCCACTTTTGCCACAATCTTTTTAAATGTCATCTGCTCCAGATGCATGTGGGAAAAGATTAACCGATGGAGTGAAGGATACAACTCACAAAGATTACAGTAAAAATGATGTAAGTAAGTATTATGAGTAATTTAGCTGGACACATTTTAACATAATCCTATGATAGATCATTACAGTCAGATTAACCCTTTCCCTCATACGACAATTCTGCAGCAGACGACTTTGAACATATTTTGTCAAAAAAAGGATAATCTCTTTAATTGAATGGATAACCTATGACTAAAAGTGGAAAACATTGTGGCAAAAGGAGAAATTGCTCGTTCTGAGCAATTTCTTCTTTTGTCACTATGTTTTCAAAAAGCTGTCTGCTGCAGAGGCGTCAGAAAGCGTCTATATGAGGGAAAGGGTTAACCATTTCCCACAAACAAACGCTTTCTGTCAGACCTCTGCAGCAGACAACTTTTGAAAACATTGTGGAAAATGGAGAAATTGCTCATGATGAGCAATTTCTCCATTTGCCACAATGTTTTGAACTCTATTCAATAATTAAACTTTCATTAAATTAGATTATCCATATTTTTGATGGTGTGTTTTCAAAGTTCAGATTTGTTGTATGAGGGAAATGGCTAATTCTGCTTTCTCAGTTTATACAACAGAATTATACGAACATGTTAATCCCTCGGCTATTTTAAACTTTTGGATTACAGATATTTACAAACACACCCTCTTGGACAGGGAGTTTCAACATTAATATGAAATGTTCTAATGATTTTACAGTCAATAAAATACATGAAGGATTTTGTTTGTTGATTACCGTTTTACGCCGTTTTCAGCACTTTTTCAGTTATATCATGGCAAGTTGGCAACAGTTCATTTATTCATGATCCCTGGGTAACCAAACCAGTACTAGGCTAGAAGATGTGCCTTGCCCAAGGGCACTCCACCATGACTGTTGTGTCGCGTCTGGGGATCAAACCCTGGATGCCCGGTTCCCCGACGCTAACCACTCGGCTACGGCGGATGGTCCAGGAACCTGTATTTTGTGATTTACTAACAACTAACTTGACATAACATATGAAGCAAAATTTTCTTCCTACTGGAGAGCATGTATAACCCTTTCACACATACAGATGTATTTGGACATAACTGCAGCGGACAACTTTTGTTTTCATCTCCATTTAATAATTTAAATAGATTTTCTTTATTTTTTGCAGATAATGTTTTCAAAGTCATCTGCTTCAGATGTGTTGTATGTGGGAAAGGGATAGCATCTACAAGCAACTGAAACAACTAAGTCTTGCAAGCATGTTTTCAGAGAATACTCACCACTGAAAACAAAGTCTGTGAGTTATTCATAAAATAAATATTTATTAAACTACAATTTAATCCCAAAGTTGCAAAATTATAAAGATTGAAAACCAAATAACAGGAGGATTCATTTTAGTAATTAACAGTATTTTTTATTTGCAATCAAGAAATTTTAGAATGAAAGAATTTGTTTTCTTCACACCAACATTACCCCTTTCCCTGACATACAGACGCTTTCTGACGCCTCTGAATGAGACGACTTTTGAAAACATTGTGGCATTTGAAGAAATTGCTCGTGATGAGCAATTTCTACTTTTGCCACAATATTTTTTCACTTTTAGTCATTTGTTATCCATTTAATTATAGAGACTTTCTATGTTTTGATAAAATATGTTCAAAGTCGTCTGCTGCAGATTTGTTGTATGTGGGAAAATGTTAATTGAAGAACTTTAAATACTAACAGGTTTTTTTGTTGGTGTCTTATCCATGATACCGTTCTCTCATAAAGCTAATTGTTTCTAAATAAGGACAGTGAAGCCCCAACTCATGTACCCCGTTTTCATGTCAATTATGCACCTATCAATATTTTGCCCCATCGGGGGAGCGGCGGGCATACACAGGACTTTAGACAGAAGACGATTCCCGACAGGCGGGAATATGACACGCCAAATAATTCCGGGTCCCGGGAAATAGACAGTGGCCGGATTTTACATCCCGGTACCTGGAGTACACAAAGCATCTCCCACTATGGGAATTTAGACAAAATGATTGGCTCTAGGGTGGGGAATTAGACCCCAAAAAGAAAAACTTGTCTAATTCCCCTGGGTCTGCTTGCCGCTCCCCCCTGGGGCAAAATATTGATAGGTGCATTAAGGGACATAAATCTTGGATCACTTTATATATATAGTAAATATGCTAAAACCATGCTATTCTCATTTATAAGTCTCATGATTCTAGATTAACTCTTTCCCACCTACAGCAAGTCTGCAGCAGAAGACTTTGGAAATGTCTACTCAAAATTTACTGAAAAAAGTTGAAAACATTGTGGCAAAAGGAGAAATTGCTTGTATTGAGCAATTTCTCCTTTAGTCACGATATTTTCAAAAGTCGTCTGCTGCAAATGCATCGGAAAGCATCTGTATGTGGGAAAGGATTAAATACTTTTGGAGATCTGAACATGACAACATTTTTGGGACAGTTAGACAATGGTGAATTTCCACTGTCAAAACTGGGGACATAAAAACTAATTATTTTTTCAACAGAACAGAATAAATAAATGTATATTGTTTTATGGCGCATCGACAGCTAAGGTCATTTAGCGCGCAATTAAATTTAATTATTCATGATCCCTGGGTAAACAAACCAGTACTAGGCTAGAAAATGTGCCTTGCCCAAGGGCACTCCACCATGACCGTAGTGCCGCGACTGGGGATCGAACCCGGGACACCCGGTTTTGAAATCCCCGACGCTAACCACTCGACCACAGCGGATTCCTCAACAGAACAGTATTTCACTTATCCCTTTTTCACAAACAGGCACTGTCCAATGCCTCTGCAGCAGACGACCTTTGAAAACATTGTGACAAAAGGAGAAATTGCTTGTATGGAGGAATTTTTCCTTTTGCTACAATGTTTTCAACTCTATTCAAGTATTAATTAGACTTTCTTTTATAGAGATTTTCCATATTTTTGTCTAGATGATTTTAACGTTGTCTGCTGCAGATTCGTTATACATGTACAAGGCAAAGTGATAATATTATCACTTCTTCATGATCCCTGGTTTATTAACCAGTACTGGCCTAGGAATTGTGCCCTGCCTCCACCATCACCTATAATACATTGAAACACCTGTATTTGAAGCTTAACCCTTTCCAACATACAATAAATCTGAAGCAGACGACTTTCAAAACATCTAGGCAAAAATATAGAAATTCTTAGTAAATGAAAATATAATGACTTGAAAAAGTTGAAAATATTGTGGCAAAAAGTCGTCTGCTCTAGAGGTGTCACAAAGCGTCTATATGTGGGAAAGGGTTAATAATTTATTTTTAGTCGCCGGGCAGAAGCCCGCGACTTCTATTTTTAATAGCTTTTCGGAAATCACATGGGAGGGCGGCTTATTATTAGAAAGAAACAAATCTAGATGATTTGAACATATTACAATTGTGGTTGTTTACGAACACTAATAAATGACACATCTAAAATGAAATAAATATTCCGATTTTTTAATGTTTGCATTTTTTTTTATTTCACTCGCATTTAAGTTTTTTGTCTTATTTACGAAGACAAAAGTGGTCCCTTCAAGACGTGAACCAACACCCCCCTAATGCAGACTCTTATGTGTCATCATTGAGGTCAATTTCGGATTCTCCTTTTAATAGCAATTTTAACTTACTAAATGTTGTTTTCATGTTCAAAGAGATGTCTTGATTTGTGTAGAATTCATTTAATAATGTTAATCCATGAATATCAGTAGGAACTGTTTCTAAGCTAAATATAGACCCTATTCTGTTGTGTAGTTTCGTGACCTTTAACATCGATTTTCGCGCATGCGCATTTCGATATGATAAAGCGAGTGATATTATTTTATTTTAGACAAGTACAAGACGAATGTTTGACGCAAAGCGTCAAAGAGAAGCCGCAATATTTCGTTGTACATGTAGAAATAAGAAAAAAAGAACATTTTTAAATCCACAAACAATAGAACAATTTAAACTGTAGACGGTAATGCTGATATATTTCTCCTTTTGAAGACTTTTGTTTTCTTCAAATTACCTCCCTTTAAAGCAATACCAGGATATTTACCTTGTGATTCGAATAAGATTGACAAACATTGAAATTATATGAATGAATACTATTATTTAAATAAGTAACAACAGCAAAATTAAATTTAAGCCAGATAAATGTGTACACATTTCGTTAATATTTTATAGATACCCTAATGTATAGGTATGTATATAAAATTTATAATCAAATGTTTTCATTACTGCGTTCCTAATGATTGAATAGACTAAGGAAAGTCAAGAATACATAAATAAATCAATGCAGTCTTTTCCGGCGACACTGATGCCTTGCATCAACTTTCTCTTGTTATATTGTTTAAAGATTATTTTAATTTCATCTGTAGTATTCTGAAGCAGGTACAATTCAGATAGCTCAGTAATAACCCTTCACCATATACAACAAATCTGCAGCATACGACATTGAAAACATTATAAATGAAAGTTACATAATATTCTTATAAATAATGAATGAATGAATGTATATTGTTTTATGGCGCATCGACAGCTAAGGTCATTTAGCGCGCATTTAAATTTTATTATTCATGTTCCCTGGGTGAACAAACCAGTACTAGGCTAGAAAATGTGCCTTGCCCAAGGGCACTCCACCATGACCGAATTGCCGCGACTGGGGATCGAACCCGGGACACCCGGTTTCGAAATTCTTATAAGTAATGAATATAGTTGGACAGTGTGGCAATAGGAGATAATTTTCTTCTTTTGCGACAATGTTTTACAATATCATCTGAAGCAGATATGTCAAAATGTGTCTGTATATGGGAAGCGGGTAATATAGTCTAATAAATGGTGTGAAAGATATAATTATATAATTCTTAATTAAAAATTGACCGAAATACAGTACTATGTAATTATATACATTATCATAGTAATGAGAACAAACTTAATTACCTCACGCCAGACGGACAGATATCAGACAATAGCTGTTCATCTCTGTAGAACTTCCTTCAGACAATTTTTCAACAAGTTAACCTTTTCCCTAATACAATAAATCTGTAGCAACTGACTTTGGAAACAACTAGGCGAAAAATACGGAAAGTTTCTATAAATAAAAAGTATTCTTTAATTATTTTTTGGATTGAAAACATTTTGCCGGATTAGGAGAAATTGCTCATGACAAGCAATTTCTTCTTTTGTCACAACATCTTTCAAATGACAACTGCTGCAGATAATTCAAACAGGTCTGTATGTGGGAAAGGGTTAACAGAATTCATACAAGAATTAAGCAGATTTACAATCTCTTATTTGTTCAAATGACTGAACATAAACAATATTTTTCCCACATTATTAAACATAACGGGGTGACATTGAATACATATATCTTCATGAATCACCGCATGATCTTATCATTTTTAACCCTTGCCACAAGAAGATACTTCCTGACGCCTCTGCAGCGATGACTTTTTAAAACATTGTGGGCAAAGAAGAAATTGCTCATGATGAGTAATTAATTTCTCCTTTTGCCATTGATTTCGACGATTTTCAGTAGTCACACTTTCAAATTTAGAGGTTTTCCATATAATTTTGCCCACATGTTTTCAAAGTAGTCTGCTGCAGATTTGTTGTATCTTTGAAAGGTTAAATATTGCAGTCTTGTATGAGAATACATTAATTAACACAAAGTCATGCTAATACTAATACATGTACAGTAGTAGTCAAATTTCTAGGTCATCATTGCACATTTGTCAATGTGAAAAGGTAATATTGTTACCATAAGTGCGTTATATTTTGGGTTGTATACCCTTTTCAACAATATTGCATTTATATCACAGCAACAGGTCACTTATTAATGATACCTGAGAAAACAAACAAGTACTAAGCTAGGAAATGTGTCTCTCTAGGGACCTTGACCTTATATCACAGCAACATATAATTTATTCATGATCTCTGAGTAAACAAACCAGTACAAGGCTAGGAAATGTGTCTCTCCAGGGGAACGTGTGACCTTGACCGTATATCACAGCAACAGGTCACTTATTAATGACCCCTGGGTAAACAAACCAGTACTAGACTAGGAAATGTGTCTCTCCAGGGGAACATGTGACCTTGACCTTATATCACAGCAACAGGTCAATTATTCATGATCCCTGGGTAAAAAAAACACCAATGTGCAAGGTGGCCAGTTGCCTTGATAGTATGTTGAGTGGAGTACTTATTTCAGAAAGACAGGACAAATATACATGTATAGTTATGTGAACAGTTGGCTACCATGATTTAACTGAAACAGTTGAAAATGGTTTTAAACCCCAACCAATCAATCAAACATTTTTTTTATAATCATCATAATCAACATAATCATCATCATCATTTTTATTATCGTTATTCATTGTCATCTTCATTATTATAATTTTATTACAATCATTATTCATTATCATCAACCAGGGTTGTCAAAATTAACCAATTGCTGATCAAAATTATCAGTTAAAATCGCTCTTTGATCTGTTAGTTTCGCTCCCCTGACCCCCAGCCTAATCTGTTACTTTTCACATTTGATCTGTTACAACTAAACATTTTGACAACCCTGATCATCATCATCATTATATATTTTTATTATCATCAAATGTTACTATTATTGTAATAATCAACATAATTGTTTATTTAAAGTCACATTTTTATATTTTTCTAAGAAATGACTATCAGCATAGGGAGAGTTGACTGATGATCTTCTAAATGATCAAGTGCTATAAAGATGGAAGGGAATTCATACTTTCTGAAATGTGGCTCTGAAAATTAAATATATATCTTTTAATTGTAACTATGAAAATAGCTTAACTGTTTGAGAGTGAAAAGGAATAATAAATAGATAAAGAAATATAAACTAAAACATGTTTACATTCATTCTATACTAGAGTTAAATTATGGAGTAAAATATATCTAACATGCAGGACTCAACTATAATAGAGCTATATATATATAGGAACAATATTACAATTAAATGAAAGAGTCTTTTATGGAAACAAATTCTCTTCAATAACAATTCTTCAAATTAAAATCATAAATAAGGGAATTTTCTCTGATAAAACTTACTTTTGGTAAATCTGTGACAGATAAATATTGAAAACATAGTGAGACCAGCATATTCCTAATAACAAGCAGGATTTCCTACAATCTTTTCCACTAAGTCTGGAATTTTAGTTATTTGGATGTAATACAAACTATTGCAGAATGTAACCAAGATGGTCAAGAGCTTGATATTTGCTTCACTAAAACAATAAAGTTTTTGTTCTGTTTTGAAAATTACAAATTTAAATAGTGAATGCAATTCACCTGAACAAAGGCTGTGGAATAAATGTAAAATTGTCATCATCCTCCAACCTAAATAAGCATATTTTCATGTGGTCAACCTTTTCCTACACATAAAAAGAATCTGTTGCAGATGATTTTTGAGAAATGTGGAAAATGTCTTAAAGAAAAGTATAATTATTGAATAGAAGTGAAAGCAGTGTGCCAAAAGGAGAAATTACTCATGGTGAACAATTTCTCCTTTTTTTTTACCATGATTTCAAATCTCACCTGCAAGTTAGAAAGGTTTAAACTTAAACAATTGTTACTTAAGACAAAGTTTCCATCCAGACTAGTCAACTAAAGGGTACTATTAACAATAAGTTTGATAAAATATTAATAGAAACTTACTGCTTCTGTGAGAGCTTAAACCTAAAATACACAAAATAGCAAACAGTGTTTGAATGAAAATGAGTTATGAATACATTTACATAGGAAAGATCCCTTGTTTATCTGAAACTGACCTTAATCTCAAAGCATTATCAGTTATATTAAAACACCTCAAATAAAATTGTGAAGAAAGCAAAACCTGCAAATATTTAAGCAACATAAAGCTTCAAAATTGTTCATCAGTATGAAAACAAAGTATCGTCAAACATAAAGGCAGAAATTTACAAGAATATAATTCACATTAATTTTGTACAATATAAATGTCATCTAAACATTTCACTGTATTTGTTCAACTGCTGTAACAGATTCTAATTACAAATTCATTAATTTATCTAAATGTGGATTCATTTCGAAACAAACAAAATGAAGTTCTAACCTGAAAAGGACCACTTAAAAGAACCAAAATAAAAAGTAAACCTTTCAAGCTCTTGATAAATCGTGAACAAATATTTCACTTTAGTTCCCCTTTAATATTCCCATTTATGAGCAAAACCTCTTTTCCTATCATAATGTTCAGTAAAAAGAAGGCAATAAAAAAAGTATTTTATGATTTTAAACAATTAATTGTTCCTTAACCAGTGTTCCCTTTTCCAAACAAAAAAGTAGGATCCTGAGGTTACAAACCTGTAAAATATTGAGAGAAAATGAGGAATTGCTTAATTTCTCTTTTTTACCAATATTTTAGAATTTCATCTGTTGAACATGCTTTAAAAATCTTTAAGATCATATAAAATACTTTTTGTGCCTCTGCAGTAAACCATTTCAGATACTGTTATGATTTATAAAAAGAGAAATTTGCTTTTAATAAGCAATTCATTCTTTTCCCACCATATTTTGATTGATTGGGGTTTAACGCCATTTTCACGATTTTTCAGTCATATCACGGCGGCCAGTTCACCTACTCTTAATGTTTCCCGGTTTTCTCACACCAGTTCCCCACACAACATACTCTCCAAGCAACTGGCTGCTTTTCCACATAGACCATTAGCCCATTGGTGAAAGACAAATATGACGCTCGTCACATAGTGACATTTGTCAAACATCGGAAAGAATGTTGGTCGAGCTGGGGTCCAAAGTCACAACCCGTGGACAAAGTCTTCAACTCTGTAACAAAATAAAATGTTCCAATTCCCCAAATGATGTTACTTTTGCCTAGAATGTTTTCAAAGCAGAATAATTTTTTCAGATCAACAGTTAACCCTTTCCCTCATACGACAATTCTGCAGCAGACGACTTAAAACATATTTTGTCAAAACATAGAAAATCTCCATAATTGAATGGATAACCTATGACAAAAAGTGGAAAACATTGTGGCAAAAGGAGAAATTGCACGTTTTGTGCAATTTCTTCTTTTGTCACTATGTTTTCAAAAAGCTGTCTGCTGCAGAGGCGTCAGAAAGCGTCTATATGAGGTAAAGGGTTAATAAAGGGTTGTACTCTCTTTCTATACCATGGGAAATAACACTCCTTGTATCCAAAAGTAACTTGTCGTTGATGTTTTTTTTATTTTCCTCTTATTCAACGTCAACATTTTTTGTGAGTTTTCAAACAGTTTTACCAACAAACCACTTCAAACTAATTTATGGCAATTGGATCACAAGTGTGATATATATCTAAAATTGTAAGATGGCATTGTTAAACCCTCTGTACACACTTCAAAGCCCTGTGCAAGAGAAATATTACCTCAACGCCAATAAATTGAAATGACATTTTTCTTGTTAACCCTTTTTTTTTTAAAGTACTAACAGATTTTAATTAAACCTTTAAAAATTGGGATTGAAGTTATTTTTGGTAGATCTATGGTAGCTGAAATAATGTTTTTGTAAATGCTTTAAAAACTGCCTCCGTATTAGGTTTCAATAATATTTTAAACTAGAACTATCACTGAAGATGATAAATACCCCCAAAACAGCACCTTGACTCAAAATATGGCTTCCGACCAACCAACAAAATACACCGCACTTCCTCTCAATGTGTTGTATCATCCTATGAAGTTTTATTAAATTCCAACAATTTGTTTTAAAGTTATGCTCTGGACAAGACTCTACGAATAAGAAAAAGTAACAAAGGGCAATAACTCTGTAATTATTTAAATTAGAGTTATGGTTCTTGTACATTGCACTTCCTCTGATTATGCTCTACCATTGTATGCAGTTTTATTAGATTCCATCTGTTAGTTATTAAGTAATTCTCCGGACAAGAAAAAGTAACAAAGGGCAATAACTCTGTATTTAGATTAAATAGAGTTATGGTTCCTGTACACTGCACTTCCTCTCAATGTGTTGTATCATCCTATGAAGTTTTATTAAATTCCAACAATTTGTTTTAAAGTTATGCTCCGGACAAGACTCTACGAATAAGAAAAAGTAACAAAGGGCAATAACTCTGTAATTATGTAAAGTAGAGTTATGTTTCTTGTACACTGCACTTCCTCTGATTATGCTCTACCATTATATGTAGTTTTATTAGATTCCATCTATTAGTTATTAAGTAATTCTACGGACAAGAAAAAGTAACAAAGGGCAATAACTCTGTATTTAGATAAAATAGAGTTATGGTTCCTGTACACCGCACTTCCTCTCAATGTGTTGTATCATCCTATGAAGTTTTATTAAATTCCAACAATTTGTTTTAAAGTTATGCTCTGGACAAGACTACGGATAAGAAAAAGTAACAAAGGGCAATAACTCTGTAATAATGTAAATTAGAGTTATGGTTCTTGTACACTGCACTTCCTCTGATTATGCTCTACCATTGTATGCAGTTTTATTAGATTCCATCTGTTAGTTATTAAGTAATTCTCCGGACAAGAAAAAGTAACGAAGGGCAATAACTCTGTAATTATGTAAATTAGAGTTATGGTTCTTGTACACTGCACTTCCTCTCATTATGCTCTACCATTGTATGCAGTTTTATTAGATTCCATCTGTTAGTTATTAAGTAATTCACCGGACAAGAAAAAGTAACAAAGGGCAATAACACTGTATTTAGATAAAATAGAGTTATGGTTCCTGTACACCGCACTTCCTCTCAATGTGTTGTATCATCCTATGAAGTTTTAATAAATTCCAAGAATTAGTTTTAAAGTTATGCTCCGGACAAGACTCTACGAACAAGAAAAAGTAACAAAGGGCAATAACTCTGTAAATTAGAGTTATGGTTATTGTACACTGCACTTCCTCTGATTATGCTCTACCATTGTATGTAGTGTTATTAGATTCCATCTGTTAGTTATTAAGTAATTCTCCGGACAAGAAAAAGTAACAAAGGGCAATAAATCTGTATTTAGGTAAAATAGAGTTATGGTTCCTGTACACCGCACTTCCTCTCAATGTGTTGTATCATCCTATGATGTTTTATTAAATTCCAACAATTAGTTTTAAAGTTATGCTCCAGACAAGACTCTACGAACAAGAAAAAGTAACAAAGGGCAATAACTCTGTAATTATGTAAATTAGAGTTATGGTTCTTGTACACTGCACTTCCTCTGAGGATGCTCTACCATTGTATGCAGTTTTATTAGATTCCATCTGTTAGTTATTAAGTAATTCTCCGGACAAGAAAAAGTAACAAAGGGCAATAACTCTGTATTTAGATAAAATAGAGTTATGGTTCCTGTACACTGCACTTCCTCTCAATGTGTTGTATCATCCTATGAAGTTTCGTTCAAATCCTATGTTGCATTGTTAAGATATGGTCCGGACAAAATATGGCTTCCGACCGACCGACCGACCGACCGACCGACCGACCGACCGACACAGTGACTCCTATATACCCCCCCAAAACTTTGTTTTTTGGGGGTATAATAACCTTTTGATTATAGTCTCAACATTGAAGTCAATGAACGTGTGTACTACATCAGCAGCTTTAAATATATAGGTGATTTGCTTTTTCCAACTTTTTATCCTTATGTACAAGCACTGTACTAATGTTACAGCCAATAAGTATATTGAGTACCTTTAATTACATGATAACTATATGACTTTTATAAACAAGAGGGCCATGATGGCACTATATCGCTCACCTGATTTTATTTTTTTTTCACTTTAACCATATAAGCCCCGCCCCCTGGTGGCCATAGTATTCGACAATGTGTCAATATTGCCAATGTAAAGGACATGTGACAAATAAATGAAGTTTTTATCATGTTCACAAAGTCAATTATAACAATTTTGCCAATTTTAAAGGGCCATAATTCAGTCATGCATGACGGATCTGGCTGGTTTTCAAAAGGAACCAAGCTCTCATGTATATCTAGCTAATGTATAAGTTTGGTAAACATTGGATAATAAATGATGACTTTATTGTGTTCACAAGGTCAATTATAACAATTTTGCCAGTTTTAAAGGGCCATAATCCCATCATGCATGGATGGATCTAGTTTTCGAAAGGAACCGAGCTTTCATGAAAATCTAGCTTCTCAATAAGTTTGGTAAACATCAGATAATAAATGAAGTTATTATCGTGTTCACAAGATCAATTATAGCAATTTTGCCAATTCTAAAGGGCCACAATCCCGTCATGCATGGTTTTCGAAAGGAACTGAGCTTTCATGCATATCTAGCTACTGTATAAGTTTGGTAAACATCGGATAATAAATGATGACTTTAACTTGTCCACAAGGTCAATTATAGCAATTTTGCCAATTTTAAAGGGCCATAATCCCGTCATGCACGGATGGATCTGATTTTCGAAAGGAACCGAGCTCAAATGTATATCTAGCTACTGAATAGATTTGGTAAACATCGGATAATAAATGAAGACTGTATCGTGTTCACAAGAAATTGTGGACGGACGACAGACAAAGGGCGATCACAAAAGCTCACCTTGTCACTACGTGACAGGTGAGCTAACAATGAGGAAAAGGAAGGACCATCAATAAAATAATGTTGTTGTCAACATGTTATCCAGATTGTTACCACCAGTTGTATCCTGCAGTGGGTACCGGTATATAAACTGACTTCTCGCAGTGGGTACCGGTAAATAAAACTGATTTCTCCGAAAATTCGTGAGGTATATTGGCTCTGTCTTACAAAGGATATTGCTATTGTTTTACAGAAACATTTCCATTTTACTACAACCAAATCTTTCTATACCAGAGGTCCAGATAAGGAGGGGTTTACTGTCACTGAGCTCTTTTCTCCACAATATCTCTCTTATTATCCATCCAAATCCTATGATGTGGGTACTCAAAAGAATCGTCTCAATGAGACGATTCTTTTGAGTAGCCACAACATAGGGTTATAAGGTCAATTAAGGATTTTAGAACATGCGAAATGCCCCTTATCTAGAGCTCTGCAGTATATACTACTGATACATGCTCAAGGTAACCACAGGTTTCGTCACCTTTTGTGTCCCGGGTTCGATCCCCAGTCGCGGCACTACGGTCATGGTGGAGTGCCCTTGGGCAAGGCACATTTTCTAGCCTAGTACTGGTTTGTTTACCCAGGGATCATGAATAATTAAATTTAATTGCGCGCTAAATGACCGTAGCTGTCGATGCGCCATAAAACAATATACATTCATTCGTCACCTTTTATTCTGTTTTTGAAAAAAAGAAAAAATTACAAAAAACAAATTCATTGTTTGGTTACCATGTAACATAATTATATGTACCCCAAAAGTCTGATAGGTTCAATGACGTTCAAGTAGACAAAATATCTCAAACAAATATGATTTGCAATCTATAGAAACATTATTTATACATGTTTAATAAAAATAGTTTCAGTAGTTTAGTCATAACTTGATAGTTACAGAATATAGAGACATATTTTTCATGACCAGGCACTGCATCTGTGACCTGTAGTTATGGAAAGTAAAGAATCATATAGAAAATCTGCAGCAGACGACTTTAGAAACACAGAAAATCTCTGAATTGCTAAAAAAATTTGAAAACACTGTTGCAAAAGGTGAAATTGCCCATTTTGAGCAATTTCTACTTTCGTCACAATGTTTTCAAAATTCGTCCGCTGCAGTATATGTGGGAAAGGGTTAAAACATGTAACCATACTGGAATAGAATGAGTCAAAGATGGCATTCATAATCAAAAGAATGCTTCCATTTCACACCTGTGCAAATATTCAATCTTAAGATATCAAACGTATATTTAATACTAACTGATATGCAGACAGGGAACTTAAAACCCTTTCCCACATACAACAAATCTGCAACAGACGACTTTGAAATAATCTAGACGAAAAACACGAAAAATCTCTACAGATGAAGGTATAATTACTGAACAAGTTGAAAACGTTGTGGCAAAAGTAGAAAATGATCATTATAATTTCTCCTTTTGTCACAATGTTTTCAAAAGTCGTCTGCTGCAGAGGCATCAGAAAGTGTCTATATCGAGGGCTTGGCGTGAAACGGTTGTAACTAATAACCTATTTTGAAAACCCTGGTTTAGGGATAATTTTGACCCCTTTGTAAACATTGCAAATTTAGGTGCCATTGCTCAGAACGAGCAATGGCACCTAAATTTCCATTGTTTACCAAGTAAAATTATTTGACGCTTTTAAAGACTTTATGACGAGGTGATTAACCTTGGTAAAAAAAATACCAATTTTAGTTACAACCGTTTCACGCCAAGCCCTCGATATGTGGGAAAGGGTTAAGGGTAACTGTTTATGAAATGTTATCAATGTTATCTGTATTTACTGTGATTTATTGATTGATATTACACTATGTGTCTGTAGCAAATATCTTTAGAACATTTAGAGAATTAAGTGCAATTTGCAAGCAATGACTTATTTTGATGCAGTTAACAGGAAAATTGCTCAGCAAAAGTAATTTCTACTTTTCCTATGTACATTAATGCCTCAAATCATTATAAAAATTAAACTTCCAATTTTCTCCAGACCTAATCATTTAAGCAGACGACTTTAACATTATCATATCAGGTAAACGAACCCTTTCCCACTTACAACAAATCTGCAGCAGATGTCTTTAAAAACATTTAGTAAAAAGTATGGAAACTCTTTATAAATGAAAGAACAATTGTTGAATAAATTTGAAGAAAATGTGGCAAAAGGAGCATTCAGAAGCCCCTGATTGATTGATTGGGGTTTAACGCCATTTTTAACAATTTCTCAGTTATATCACGGCGGCCAGTTCACCTTCTCATGCATTTCCTGGTTTTCTCACACCAGTACTCCACACAACAATCTTCCCAAGCAACTGGCTACTTTTCCACATAGACATATCCCATTGGTGAAAGACGAATGACGCATGTCGCATTGACTTTTGTCAATCGTCGGAAAGAAAGTTGGCCGAGCCGGGATTCAAACTCACAACCCCTGGATTGACAGCCCGCGACGCTACCAACTGAGCTATTGGGGCTCAGCTTCAGAAGCCTGTGAAGTAGACAAATTTTGAAATCATTGTTGAAAAGGAAAAGTTGCTCATAATAAAAATTCAATAACAATACTTTCATCTACAGATATTTTCTTTATCTATAAGCCTAGTTCTCACTGTCCCGGATAGAGCCCCTGTACGTCCCGGATGGTGGTCCGGGAGAAAACGTGTCAAACCGGGAAGACAACCGTGGTGGCACCGTAGCAAATCAGGATGAGCCGTGTTCGGATGTCCCGGATGTTTTGACACAACCTGGAGTCACCGGGAGAAATATCAAGAACCGGCGTTATACGGGCAGGTTTCACACAACGCCGGTATATACCGGCGCAGGACCAGCTCTCTACCTTGGCTCTTTTGTGATAGTCCATAGTAATCCGGGGCTGTCGGGAATACTCCACTCACAGTAGACATACAGTGAACCCTGGAATTAACCCGGCATAGCTCCTGGAATTAGGGACTGACACGGTCTGAGCCGTATTAGCAGACGGTTAACAACGGCGTATGCTGGCATTCCACTGGTTGAGGCAGGTAGACCCCCGTTTCATTACGGACTGACCCAGTTTATGCCGGATTATTTCGTTTCAACGACGGTAACAGACGGCGAAGTTACGGTCAGATAGGGTGTAGTTACTGTTAGCCCCCGATAAATTCCTGTGTACAATAAGGTTCCCCATCAGTGTAATTTGAGAGCAATATGATCCAGACAAGCAGCAACATACTCGAGTTGGTGAACTGTCAGCTACAGTTTGCCCATCGGCAGACAGCTTGCACTATAGTGATGGCAAGGGTTCAGTTACATAACAGAAGACACACAAGGTGACATCAAAGAAAGACAGTTTGGGTTCATCCATGATTACAGAGGAGACTTCAATTCGGGCATTACTCCAGACTTCTCCAGTAACTGCGGCTTGAAGATGAGCGGTCGTTCCGAAACTTCCTTCGGGTTGATCCTAGGATGTTCTATGAACTGCTGCAGAGATTAGAACATTGAATCTCCAAACAAGATACATGGCACAGGAAGTCTATTGAGCCTGGTCTTAAATTAGCCATTACTTTGCGATACCTAGCCAGCTTGGACAATTACCACTCCTTGATGTACGCCTTTGGAGTGGCTTATAACACCATCTCCAACTTCATTCCCGAGGTGAGGAAAACTGATGCTGATCTGCGCTTGTCTCATTTTATATACCGGTACTATCCGGTTACCACCAGGGGACACCACAAGCGCACGACCGGGGTTCTACCGGGTTGGACCGACAGGGCCGTAACACGATCGTGGTCTCACCTGCTGGCACCGGGTCACGACCTTGGTCACTGCGGGATGGACTGGGAAACACGCCGGCACCACACCGTAAATACACCGTGCCAAACCAGGGTAATCCAGGATCAAACGGGGGCATCCGGCTTCTAAACCAGAACAGCGATGGGAATATGAGAATGCAATTGATTTTTCTGGCACAAATATCCCGGATCATCCCGGTATACCGGCTAGTACCGGGACCTGATCAGGACAGTTAGAAAAAGGCTTTAGACTTGATGTCTTCAAAGTTTGTTGTAAGTTCAATTGTTGGAAAGGGTAAATTGAATAATAACAGATATATTGTTCATCGATCCAAAGACCAGTTTTTTAAGACATCCCTATCTATATCTAGGTATTTGCATTTCTCCACTGAAAAGGGTAGACTTATCTATAAAATCCTTTTCCACATACAGCAAATCTGCAGCAGACGACTCCGAAGTCATCTGGTAAGAAATAATATTGGTAAACCTCTATTAATAAAAGTTTAAACATTAAATAGAGTTGAACAAATTGTGTCAAAAGGAGAAATTGCTCATTTATAATAAACAATTTCTCCTTTTGTCACATTGTTTTCGAAGGTCGTCTGCTGCAAAGGCTTTAAAACGGGTCTGTATGCGTAAAAGGGTTAACAAGAGACAATCTTCCGAAGGTGTTGGTTGTCATGGAATGCATGCCGCATTTGTGTAGCATATGAGACCAAAGGTAATCTATAGTTAAACAAATCTTGCAACTGTCTTCAATATCCTCATTTATTTCCCGCTCATTCAAGATGACTTCTGGTCTATTTTCTAAATCAAAGATAACAGAAGTTTTGCTGTGAAAGGGGGGGATTATAGTTTTATTTGATGTTTATTGCAAGGTTTTAACTGCAGAGAGAAAAGGCATTGTAAGTTATGTATAACCAACCCATTACCCAATGCATTAGTTTTGGATTTTTCCATTTAACCCTTTCCCTTTCCTGCAGCGCATTTCATGATCATTTTGCTGCAGCAGACACCTATAAAAACATCTAGGCAAAAATATAAAATACACAAAAATGTATAGATCTCTATGAACTATTAAACTTAAAGAGTAATAAATGAAAAAGCTTTGACACCATTGTGGCAAAAGAAAAAATTATCACCATGACCAATTTTTCCTTTTGCTATAATGTTTTTCATAAGACATGTGCTGCAAATGCATCAAATTGCTTCTGCAAATAGGAAAGGGTTGACACACAGAAGACAGCATTTGAAAACACTGTAAGAGCTAGCATTCAGTCCACAGAACAAGGACACCTAAGCTCCCTTTTTTTTAACCTTTTCCCACTTTAGTTGAGAAGCAATTTGACGCATCTGCAGCAGATGACACAATGTTTCAATTTTATATAATGATTATACTGTACTTTCATTTATTGAGATGTTAATTATTTTTTGCTTGCATGTTTTGAGTCGTCTGCTGCCGATTGTTTGTATGTGGGAAAGGTTTATGTAACCTGTCTGCATGCATCAACACTGCATGTCACAACTCTGGTAGTACTGCATCGATGCTAAACCATACTCCCCTAGGTGCACAATTATTATACACTGTGACCCCATGACAAAGGTAAAATATAAATTCCCCATCTAAAAGTGGGGTCATAAACAACTAAAATGTAATGATGTTGCTGTCTACTTTGTTTGAAAGTTGCCTTAACCCTTTCCCTCATACGACAATTCTGCAGCAGACGACTTTGAACATATTTTGTCAACAAATTGAAAATCTCTATAATTGAATGGATAACCTATGACTTAAAGTGGAAAACATTGTGTCAAAAGGAGAAATTGCTTGTTTTGAGCAATTTCTTCTTTTGTCAGTATGTTTTCAAAAAGTCGTCTGCTGCAGAAGTGGCGGAAAGCGTTTATATGAGGGAAAGGGTTAAGATTTGTATATTTTTAACATTATATTTCTCATTTATTTTAATCATATTAATGTTCAATTTGAAAGAGTCTCAATATATTTTAGTACAGTCGGATTCCGATAAAGAAAATCAATTGGCCAACTGAATACATGCTGTTACAAGTTATGAAGTTATGACAACCACTAATTGCTTCAAGTACAATAAAACTTCAACTGTTTATTGTGATCTTCATAGGCCAATTATCTGAAAGTCATATCAGAACAGATTACCGCAAGTCTGTCAATTTCATTGATTCATTGCTTTGAATAAGTTTAATTTTCCACTTATCGTGATTTTTTTCTTTTTTATAGTTTTATTGATTACGAGATGTCCTAAAGTATTAAATCAATCTCAATTAGAAAATCCATTTGCTTTCCAAGTAAATATTTATCCAGTTTCACAGATCAATCAGATAACAGGAAGTTGAGGCAGCATTTAGCTTGTAACTGTTATAACATGCTGCGCTACATGAAAACCAACATTAACCTATGGTTTTGTGACTACAGAGCTCTACAGATAGGTTCATATTTTACATTTCGAAATTTGATGTGACACTAAATACAAAGAGACAATTCTTTTGAGTACCCCCGACATAGGGTTTGGTTGAGTCATAAGGGAGAGAGATAAGGAGATGAACAGTTGGAAAATATTAATTCACTCCTCCTTATCATGTCGTCTGTAGCCATGTCTAGACAAAAGCTGCCTGCATACCATGCAATGCTATTATATTCAAATGTATACTTTATACTTGAAATGAGCTTCTTGAAAGTTTTCCAAATCATTGGTTGTTCAAATCAAGATCAGACTGTTCTGATGCAAAGTGGGTCAGTGTGATGGGATACTGGTCTTTCAAAGTTTCATTTTGAAGAGTGTCTCTATAATGGCGTAGTAGTTAAAGCAGTGCAGTACACCATGCAGGGTTCAAGTCCCGATCGGGTCATACCATAAACTTTACAAATGGGAGTATTTAATATAAAATGGCTTCCCCCTTGGTGTTTAACCCTTTCCCTCATATAGACGCTTTCTGACGCCTCTGCAGCAGACGGCTTTTTGAAAACATAGTAACAAAAGAAGAAATTGCACAAAACGTGCAATTTCTTCTTTTGTCACAATGTTTTCCACTTTTAGTCATAGGTTATCCATTTAATTATAGAGATTTTCCATTATTTGACAACATATGTTTAAAGTCGTCTGCTGCAGAATTGTCGTATGAGGGAAAGGGTTAAGGATGTAAGGATGCGGGGATTATTGCTTTATGTCTTTATACATTGGTGTCGGGATAAATAATACCAGCAGTAATGATCCATTTCCCGTAATATAACTGAAATTCTGTTGAAAACGCCTTTAAACCTTTCCCTCGTATGAAAATTCTGCAGCAGATGACAAATATTTTGTCAAAAAATAGAAAATCTCCATAATTGAATGGATAACCTATGACTAAAAGTTGAAAACATTATGGCAAAAGGAGAAATTGCTCGTTTTGAGCAATTACTTCTTTTGTCAATATGTTTTCAAAAAGCTGTCTGCTGCAGAGGCATCAGAAAGCGTCTATAATAGGGAAAGGGTTAAACACCAATCAAACAAACTTCTCTTACATTGCACTGATTGCTAAATGAAATACACAAAACCAAGAGACTTTATCAAAACAGCCATAATGTTTATCATGAGTTAACGGGTCAAACATTAAAGGTATTAAAATCAATGTCGACTTTTCATAAATATCATCGTTGTACCTGTGTGAGAACGACACTTCTTGTCTTGTTCACAATAACGTTTCACACAACATTTATGGTGCAAACATTTAAAAACATCAAGTATAAAACATTGAAAAACTGGACAGATGAAAATATAATTATTTAATAGAGTTGAAAACATTGTGGCAAAAGAAGAAATTACTCATTATAAGCAATTTCTTCTTTTGGCGCAATGTTATTCAACTTTATCCAATAAGTGTTCCTTCATTTACAGAGAGTTTCCATATTTTGATAAAGATATTTTCTCAAAGACGTCTACTGCAGATTTGCTGTATGTGGGAAAGGCCTTTAGACCAGCCAACACATTCCTACAGTCTGATCGGTGCTATTATTCACCACTAGCAGATTCTTTGATAGCCCTATTGGTAGGTTGGACAGAAGTGTAGACCTACATCGGACTGTGAACATGCACAGATTGATCTGAATCTACACAGATCACAAATGTCCAAAGGCTCATTTACTGTACATATTATTATCCCTTTCCCACCTATAGACGCATTTTGACACATCTGCATCAGATGACTTTTGAAAACATTGGGACAAAAGAAGAAATTGCTCAAAACGAGCAATTTCTTTTTTTGTCACAATGTTTTCTACCTTTTTTCTCTAATTATACCATCAGTGATTTCCCGTATCTTGAGTAGATGTTTTCAAAGTCTTCTGCTTCAGATTTGTTGTATGCGGGAAAGGGTTAAATTGTATAGTCCCATAAACATGAAAGTGGGTTGGTCCTTTTCTTACAATATAATATATATAGTATGTGTTATTTTTTTGACAAATCAATCCTTTTCTTACAATATAATATATAGTATGTGTTATTTCTTGACAAATCAATCCCGTTGTACATGTTGTTGGTATTCATTCGAATCATTTCAGTGAAAACATTGATTAATAAGTCAAAATCATGCAGAAAAATAAAAATTAATTAGAAAGACCGTTTGATCAACTTGTTTTCAATAACATGATTGTAGTCACTAAAAGGAGACAGCATTGTCAAGGCACCAATTATCAAAGGAAATGTCACATGACAACTCTAGGTGTGTCACAAGAACCCATTGATGACATGACAGGTAGTTTCTTGTTAAGATTTTATGTATATTTTATGAGCCTATTATAAATGATCCCATGGGAAAGTCAATAAGCCAGAAGATTCAATCCTTCACTGATCAGGCTGATCAAAACTTCCTGGTTATGTACTTTTTAACTGTCGTCCATACATATTGTATTTCACTAATCACCTATAAACCTTTGAAGACAAGGTTGGAAATTGAGAAATAACATGTGATTTTTAACCCTTTCAATGAGCTATGTATTGCATTTTTAAGAGTCTGTAGCTTAAATTCTAGAAATATTAAGATAAAAGATGTTGAGTAGAGCAACAAACTGTTTGAAGACTGGTCAGATCAAGCTGTGCCTCCATTCAATCTGCTGCCTTGGTTGTGTAGTGGTAGAGCGCCTGGCTCGAATGTGGGAGGTCGCGGGTTCGATTCCCCACAGGGTCATACCAATTAAAGTCTTGAAAAATGGTAGTAATGGCTTACAAAACTAGGCGTTCTGCAGGGTTGTGGGGTAAGCATTACGACTGATTGGCTGGTGTCAGGATAATGGTCCAGGAAACACCTTCAATGTTGAACAACGGCAATAACCAACATGTACAAACAAAACCAAAACCCAACTGTCTGATGAAGACAATAAGCTCTTCATAAGCTCCATGTACAGGCATCTAAAGAAGGTGTATGACCAAAGACAAGACTATAAAGAATGCTATCTGAATGTAGTTGCCAGAAGTTAAAATTTGTGTCGCCTGGCCTATATATTTAACTCTTTCCCACATACAGAAGCATTATGAGTTTCTGTATTTTTGCCTAGATATTATGTGTAATGTTTTTTCTGGTCATCACTATGTGACTTCTATACAAACTTCTAGAATATTTAAACGGAAAATATTAAACTGCATGAAAGCAAATCTCCAATGAAAGCTCATGTTGGTGAAAACTTGGTTGTTTGCCAATCATAATTAGGTAACCTGGATTTTTTTTTCTATATATGGCTTGTAATTTGGTGACAATTGTATTCATAGACAAAATTATTTCAATAATCATATTATTTAACGAGACAATAGAATATCAATACTGGTGATTATGAATAACAGAGTGTACATTATAACCCTTTTTGTCACCTATTGATTTATTGTCTGATTGATTGATAAGTGTTTTACGCTGTTTTCAACAATTTTTCAGTCATATCACGGCTGCCAGTTCACCTACTGACTTTTGACAAGCGTCAGAAAGAATGTTGGCCAAGCTGACAATGTAACATTGTTTCAACCCTTTCCCACATACAGACGCTTTCTGGTGCCTTGGCAGCAGACATATTTTGAAAACATTGTGACAGAAGGAGAAATTGCTCATGATGAGCAATTTCTACTTTTGCCACTATGTTTTCAACTTTATTCAATAGTTGTTCTTTCATTTACTAAGATTTTCCATAGTTCTGCCTAAATGCTTTCAAATTCGTCTGCTGCAGATTTGTTGTATGTGGGAAAGGGTTAACTTAAGTTGCTTGAATAAACATTAGAATGAATAGTAATTGGCTACAGTCAGTGAATGTCTACATAATGAAGAAGCTAAATCCTTTTTCAAAGGCATTTTGCATGTTTTCAATCAACATACAACATAGTGCCATCTGGCGGTGAAGGATTGTACAACCAATGGACTCTGGTAACAACACAATGTGTTTACACTTTACCTTTTCTTTTTGAAATGGTCTGGCTATGACAATAACCCATACACCAACATCCAGTGAGAATGCTGCATGCATCCTTGTGATAAAACCATAAAAAACAAACACAGCACTAGATAAGAGGCCTATTTCCTATATGCTATGACACATTTTGACGCATTTACAGCAGATGACATTTGAAATGAATATGGCAAGAGCAAAAATTGCTCATAATAATTTCTTTTTTTCAAACTTTGATTTGACCCAGAACCACTATGCTGCCAGAATTGCCTCAGAGTCTGCAGACTCAAAGTGAGATACACGTAATCATTTTAAGAACCCATAACATAAGGCTTAATTGGGTAGTATAAGAGATATTTTAGATAAAAATTAAAATGCCTGTTTAGCACCGCCTTATCTAAGCCATAATGTAACAACAGTGATAGAATACAATGAAAATATACCTAATGTGGTCATCCTACACCAGTGCCTTCAAGGAGAGTTCAAAACCAAAGTTAAACTGATTCTAATCAAACATTATACACAGTTTGTGGTGATTATATACTTACAAAGTTTGGAGTTTTTGTAATAACTCATTCCTATGTTTAATGAAAATCGAAATGCTATCAGCAACAATAATGTTCAAGAAGATCACACAGAAAGAACCAACCGGAATCTATGCTATCATAATTAATGATAGTAACCCTTTCGCACATACAGACGTTTCTGACAACTCTGCAGCAGACACTTTTTGAAAACACAGTGGCTAAACAAGAAATTGCTCATGATGAGCAATTATTTAATTTGCCATGATATTTTCCACTCTATCCAATCAATATTTATAGAGATCTTTCGATATTTTTGTCTAGATGTTTTCAATGTTGTTTGCAGCAGAATTGTTTTACAGAGGAACCTGTGTATAAAGACCACCCATGGAAGTACAACAATTTGGTCAAGATCACAGGTGGTCTTGAATTGCAGGGTCATTTATGCAGAAAATGTTTAATTGGGAATCTTAAAGTGTGGTTGTTATAGTCAGAGAATTGCCAGTCCCAGGTAGTCTTTAGCACAGGTTTGCCTGTATATTTGAACGTGTTTAATATCCTCCAATCTTTTCAAAGCAGGCATCAATGACAATTTCAAATCTGGTGAACAGTTAAGATGTTCTACTGTACATATAAATAAGGCAGAAAAAGCTTTCATTTCCAACAGCTCAGGCAATTAGGTTATGCACTATTTTCTAATAACTTCCTATTTTCATTTTATCAAAATTGTAATGGTTAAACTCCTGGGAAACTGGAAATGCATGAATTCTAAAAAAGATCATTGTAACTTTGTAAAAAAAAAAGATGTGGTCAGCAACAATACTGGTCTGACCCTAGAATTATCAATACAAGCGACACAAAGATGTATTACTTTATTTGGAAGTGGGTCAACATAATTTAAATCATCTGAAAATGATTCCATTCATAAAAGATAAACTTTGCCAAATATAGATCTTTCGTAGACAACCAGGACACCTTTATATCTATAAAATTACAACGCTTCAGATTTTATAGTCTGTATAATATAAAAACAATCACATTGAATCACAATCCATGTAAATGAGCCAAGTTAGGCAAAAAGGGTTTCTTGTTGAATATGCAAACAATGAAGACTGAGATGAGCAAGACCATTTTGTACAGTTTTGCCATACACCTGCATTGTTTGCTCTACATAACACACATAGATGTAGTTTCAGAAATTTCAATACTACTGCAATTCAAGGGCTTGGTGTGAAACGTTGTAACTAAAAACCTACTTTGAAAAAACATGCATGGTTTAGTGGAAATTTTGACCCCATTGTAAACAATGCAGATTTAGGTGCCATTGCTCAGAACGAGCAATGGCACCTAAATTTCTATTCTTTACCAAGAAAATTATTTAACGCTTATAAAAACAGCATGGCGAGGTTATTAACCTTGGTAAAAAAATACCAATTTTAGTTACAACCTTTTCACGTCAAACCCTCGGTATGTGATTTCATACAGAGGTGCATCCCTTTCCCACATACAGACGCTTCCTGACGCCTCTGCAGCAGACAACGTTTTTGGGTTTTTTGTATTTATATAAATAAGAGAATTCCATTTAATGAGCAATTTCTCCTTTGGCCACAATGTTTTCAACTCCATTCAGTATGCATGCGTTCATTTATAGAGATTTGACAAAAACGTCTGCTGCAGATTTGTTATATGCCGGAAAGGGTTAATGCCTCACAATGTATTTTAATTAACCTTTTCCTACTGGCAGACATGTTTTTTGTTGCATCTGCAGCAGATGACTATTGATGGCTTTGTGGCAAAAGGAGAAATTGCTCAATTCAATAATTTTATTTGTAGAGGTTTTCTATAATTGTGCCTATAGATCAGTGTTTTCAGTTGTCTGCTGCAGATTTATTGTTTGTTGGAAAGGGTTAAAATAGATAGGACCAACGGAAAAGATGGTCATGTATAGATATGTTATGTAGATAGTTAACACTACCAAACAAAAATAATTTGATAAAATGAAGATAAAGTTTGGACAAACCTTAGCATCTTTATAAATTTCAGACTTGAAAGTTAAAGCAGATCACATACCGGTAATGATAATCAGATTAAGTTTGGTAAATGACCAAAAAATCACTCAGAATAAAAAAATTGATTGAATTCATTACATAATTATTAATAATCTATAACTTTTAAGTCTTATTGACCTGCTATTCTTCCGACTAATTAATCCAGTGTCTAGACTCTAAGTAACTAAACCTTTGTCTAATAAAACCTTATTTTGACTCATGAATTTGAACAGCACCATGATTCAGATTTTGAAACCTTTGTTTGATAAATAAGAATTTATTCCGAAGCAATTACTCTTTTAAATAATTTAGTCTTTTCTATAAACACATTTCAGGAATTTATTGTTTATAAAAAATTGTACTATTTAGTCTTATTTCAAGTTATTTGTTCAGATTTTTTATTTTATTCTCAGGGGTTTCAAAATGACCAGGGGGTCGAGTAATTACCTGACAACTTTAAACACAATATTTCTTTGACCCAAAGACCCCCGCTTACTTCAAATTATTATTATTATCCTGCTACTCCAAAACAAATGTAACCCCTGATTCTATTAACATATATTTCAACCCATTCCAACATAAGTCAAATCTGCAGCAGACAACTTTGAAAACAGTCACCAATATGGTAAATCAATAACAATTTAAGGTAAACTACATGCAATTATCAAATTTGTTTGCATTAAATCGTTTGCATGTGGAAAAGGACTTTTATTAGCCCTTTCCCACATACAGGAAACAACTTTGAAAGCATGTTGGCATCTTTATAAATGAAGATATAATTATTGCAAACTGTTGTAAACATTGTGACAAATGGAAAAATTGTTAGTTTTTGAGCAATTTCTCCTTTTGCCACAGTGTTTTCAAAGGTCGTCTACTGCAGAGGCATCCAAAAGCGTTGATATACATGTGGGAAAGGGTTAAAATCTGAAACACAATACCCTTCTGAGAAAAATTTAAAGCTTATAATTAGTTTACACACACACAGCGATTTTTTTCCTTCTTTAGCTGGTACCGTTTAACGGACACATTCACAATTACGAACGGCTCTTCACAAATTTTTAAAAGGGTCCAACGGACCCATTCACAATTCTGGTCAAAAGGGTTCGACAGACCCATTCACAATTATGGCCGTCTACTTTTGTAACTTGCTTTTCTGACAAATCAAGAACATTCTCGGCCCGTCGCTGTTGTTTACATTTTAAAACAAATCGCAACATTTCTCAGTACCGTATATCCATTCAGGTGTCGCAATTAGTTATTCGAAACAAATATTTAACGAAATAATTATTTTTCTTATTCGTACAATAAGTATTGGGAGTTGGGTGATATTTCGTTTATTTATTTTTTACCCATTTCGTCTTGTCGAATTAACCACTTAAAAACACGGCGTTCGACGAAATTTTTCGCTGATGTGAATTGGATTTTCATATATTTAAATGATAAGCTGCATAATTTTTAGACTCAATTTAATGTTAAATATGATTTATTTAATCGTTGCAATAGCAGTCTATGATGTTAACATGATGATAACGTTAACCGCGCCGGCGGATAAATGAGAACAAAATTACTTATTGAAGCCGCATGCATTTATAACTAAAGCGTCTAGATAATTACGATAAAAACGATTTGACAATGTCGTGAAATAATAATAAATATTATCCGAAAAAACTACCATCATCGCCTGAAAAATGCTATAAAACGATCAATTTTGTATTTGGTAAGGCAAAATTGGACACTAGTCATGATACTGAGCAGCGTACAGAACCTTCACCAGGGCCAAGCATGGAAACAGTTTTAACTGAACCCAACGACCCCCTCTAGAATTAGGATCCGTATCGCCTACATCTGAATCTCAAACTGACGATTCAGTGATCAACACTAATCAGATTGCTACACCATTGTCTTAACAACTAAATGCAAGCCTTAAAACAGACAACTGCTTATTATTAAGTTACATAGCTGTAATATTTAAATTCACAATTTTATGGAAACAACAACACTATTTTTCACAATTTCCCTGGTACCGGACCCATTCACAATTTAGGTAAAAAAATCGCTGCACACATACCATATTTACTAATTGTTTATTGTATTGCATTTTTTATTTAATCTTATTGATTACAATACAATATATTTGAACATAAAGGCCACAGGCCAATCATACAAATACATGAATTAATAATTTTACATAGTTGTCATATTAAACAAAGTTATATTACATGTTAAATTTTTAAGATGTTTAGTTGCGTTTTGGTAACAGTTGATCAAATAAATTTCATTATTACAAGCTATTAACCTTAATTAAAGTTATTCCACAAAATATGCGAACAGTCGATATAAAAATTAAAAGCAAAAACAAACAAAAGAATTGGGAATCTGGTCAGCAGTTGAAATATCATAAATCGACTTCATTATTTTGGTGTTATCTATGGTTTGTAACTTTTAATTTGTTCTTCAAATAAAAATTACAGGAAAAAATTGCCTTCAACATTCAATTTTGCTACCAGTTAATGTATAAACCATGGATTTAAGCTTCCAAGGAAGTTCCGATCCATGTCAGATACAAGGAGGCTGTGTAATGTGTTTTGAAAGATTAACAAGAGTTAGAACATATTCATTGATCAGACAATCAAATTATGAAGATCAATTAAACTCCTCCACTCGTTATCTTGATATAAGACACTAGCTAATGAACGTTTCACTTTCAGATGTAGCTTTGTTTTATATTTTGTTCAAAGGCAGTTTTGAATGATGATACTAACATACTGTATATATTATGAAAGTCATTTCTATAGTTAATATTAATGGTTCACACACTTTAATCAAATCTGAGTAATTCAATATTTCTATCATATACATACTTGATCCTTTCCGTCTACTTCCAACCCTACTAATACTGCCGACATCCAAGTGACCTCTGAGCTGAGATGGAGCAAGAGAAATTCGGCTCTCGCTGCGCCTGGCACCTGGTTCTATTCCTTCATTTACTTCTAATAGTCCTAGTTTGGGTTTATTTTTCCTAATGTTCATTTTACTTCCTACCTCACTTGACCTTTCAGATTGCAGTCTAGATCTAGATCGACCAGTGAGGTCATTGTCCGATATTTCTTCCTCACTAATTGCTTCTTGTTGTTGAAGTTTATATGCATATTGCTCTTTCATTGTATGCGTCTGCCAATCTCTTGGCACCACAACAATATCTTTTGTAAATTCTTCGTACCCGGACATGAGGTGATATTCTAAACTTCGAGGTACATGTTGACACAAGTCGTCGTAAAAATAAATAATCCGAGATAATTGTTGAAGTACTTGAGCAGCTGAAAGTTTCGCTTCTTCGAATAAATATCGCTGAGAGTCCTCATCATTGGACATAGCGCTGTCAAATTGATTCCTGACGTTTGTAAAAGCTGCATTGATGTCAGGAAGGAGGCTCTTCTTGCCCATCCCATCTCCGAAAGGATCTTCATTATCAAGTCTTTGTCCACGTTCCTTGCTGGCTAACAGAGCAGCAACTTTTGGGTTGAGATGAGCAAAACGCAGGCTTTCCGGCAGTTCTTCAGGTAGTTTCCGATACCTTCTAAGAATTTTCCTTGTTTCATTTTGTTCGTAGAAGTAATAATCAGACCCCATTTTGATCAATTCTGAAATTACAAAAATAATAGAGATGAAACCTGTACCTGATCGCTCCACATTTTCATGCACCTGCAGTGGCCGGCAGGCAATTTTGATATTTTAAAACATGTTAAAAGAAAAAATTCTTATATTAATGAAAGAAAATTTCTTATTTTCATCTTTGTTCTCTGCTCTGTTTCGAAAGATTTCATATCTTCTGAAAAGTGTTCAGATTTTCAGTTTGTTAACTTAAATGTTTTCAATTTCAATTTGGAAGAGAAAACACACATCAGAGCTCTAGATAAGGAGGTTTTTTTGCTTGTTCTAAAATCCTTTTTTCATCCACTAACCCTATGTGGTGGGTACTCAAAGAATCGTCTCATTGAGACGATTCTTTTGAGTACCCACAACATAGGATTTGGTTAGATAATAAGATAGATATAGTGGGGGAAAGAGCTGTAAACACCTCCTTTTCTGGACTTTGACACATAATGGTTTATCAGGTTATGGTAATTGATCAAGTTTTAAGATGCTGGGAAACTGGAAAGTTTTTCTATCAATTTAAAACATTAACTGAATTCGTTTCATTGTTAATTAATTCATGGCTTATGCTGCAAGTCCGTGTCTTTTTTTAAAAAATCTGTTTAACCCTTTCCCATATAAAGATGCTCTATGACGTCTCAGCAGACTACTTTTGAAAACATTGTGACAAAAGAAGAAATTGCTCAGTTTCTCAATTTGCCACAATGTTTTCAACAGTTTTCAGTAATTGTACCTTACTGTATACATAGAGATTTTCAGTGTTTCTGCCTGAATGTTTTCAATGTTGTCTGCTAATGTGGGAAAGGTTTAACTGATATGATATTTGTCAACACTGTGGGAAAAGGAAATATTGTTAACCCTTTCCCTCATATAGACGCTTTCTGACGCCTCTGCAGCAGACAGCTTTTTGAAAACATAGTGACAAAAGAAGAAATTGCACAAAACGTGCAATTTCTCCTTTTGCCACAATGTTTTCCACCTTTTGTCATAGGTTATCCATTCAATTATGGAGATTTTCTATTTTTTGACAAAATATGTTCAAAGTCGTCTGCTGCAGAATTGTCGTATAAGGGAAAGGGTTAAAAACAAGTCATTAATCCTTTTTCCATTCTCAAAAATGTTGTATTCTGGTAAAAAAAGAACATTAAATCCAGAGAAACTGTCAGGTTTTTTTAATAGCTTTGTTTGATTGAAACTTAAGCTTTGATTAGGCCCGCTTAACAATATCTCAGTTACATCATGAGCTCAATGGAATCATGCACTTCTTGTACCACCGCTTATTTAACTACATGTCATTATGGCGAAAGTCATACATTGTTCTCCTAAACTTAAAACTACATCACAAAGGGTTTCCATTTTCAATTAATTTCAATACACAAATTTAAGATAATTAACCCTTTCCCAATTAATACGGCAAATCTTCAGCACACGACTTTGAAAACATCTAGAATTTAAACTTAAAAATCTCTATAGATGAAAGTATTTATAATTATTGAAAAGAATGGAAAACATTGTATCAGAAGGATAAATTGCTCATCTTGAGCAATTTCTTCTTTTGCCACAATGGTTTCAAGTCACCTGCTGCAGAGGTGTCAGAAAGCCTCTATATATGTGGGAAAGGGTTAAAAACAAAATTTCAATTCATGAAAGCTAAATGGAAGAGGATCCGAATTAAGTAAAGAAGTTTAGGCCCCGCGCTTTCATTCGTTGCCACTTTGGCCAAATGCAAAGATTATTATATAGTGGCGAAGTTATTTCATGAGTGGCGAATATAAGTGGCGAAAGGTTTTTATGGCTCCTAAAATTTAAAAGTGGCAAACTCTTTTTTTCAATAAGGCGAAAGTGGTGGCGAAAGAATAATTCAACCCAGAGCAGGCCCTGAAGTTTAATAGGGAAAACATTTTAGCCGCATCTGGCATTCCGCTTTGACATTTAAATTCATATAATTAGCGTAAAACTGGTGGGGCTACACTTCTTATTTTTTTTAAGTATCTTATATGCTGACAGTGAAGACCCTGGTCTGCATTTGCTGATGCACAGGCATGTCCAATTCTTCAACTACATGTATACAAAGATGCATTATCTAAGAACCAAACTCTCAGTGAATGAACAGAATGGTGCTCATTTAAAAATGCCTTTGAAGCCTAGTACTTATGTTCAATTGGATATTTGGCCTAAATCTACATGAAATACATGGATATTTATATGTACTGGTTCAATATGTGAAATAAATGAGCTTTGAGAAGACTGCAAAAAGTGCAATGCTTTTAGAGGATATAATTCCAGTCATCACTTATTCGAGTCAAGAGAATCCTTGTTAATTTAATTTAATTTAAACTTATTTATTTTACATCGATTGCGAAACAAGCTTTAAGCTTATATTAATCACGCTCGATGTCTGCTTCCTGGATACTTAACCAGTACTCGCGCCGTTTGTGTGGAAAAATCCCAAAGGCAGAACCCGCTCATCACGGGATTCGAATCCTTGTTCTTTCTGTTGATATTGATTGCATACAAGAAATGATGTATAATTTGGCCGAAAAATATCTATATATTGTCATTTCTATCCAAATCTGTTATTTACCCTGACAACCAGTTTTGGAAATAGATGCATGAAGTTGGTGCCTATTTCATACTCATTTTGTTATACTGGTCAACATCTATTCTATTTTTCAGTTAAAATTATCTGATTAAAATCTTAACTCAATCAAATCTTTTATTGCGACTTTAGAGAATTTCAATCAAGAAGTCTGGTGTATTGTTTTCATTTGATGTCTTCAAATAACATTGAACACCAAACTCGATATGAAGTATTGCCATGGTGTGTAAATTTTACGATAGTGTGAAACGCACATAAAACTTAAACAAAACTTTGACTAACGGATACAATGCCGGTTTATTAGTAACTTACCAATGTAAATCAACAGTTAGTTAGATCATGACTGTGTTTTTATTCCTTCATTTTGCATTCCATTTATATGAAAGATTAACAATATCAACCACAAATCATTCCAAATTAAACACTCTCTCGAGTGCACCTGTCACTGTGACCCGCCATCTTGTTTATAACGCCATGCTTGAGTTCGCACCTTAGCAACTGCGAATTACCTCGTTTTAAAGGGGAACTGCACTGATATTTATAGTTTAGTTAAGTTCATATAAGAAAACAAATTTGATTGATTGATTGATTGATTTATTCATTTATTTATTTATCTATCTATCTATTTATTATTATTTTGCTATTGAAGAAGGTTTCAGACTAACACCAGCAATAACTAAGCTGGTAATAAAAAGCTTGAGACAATTATGACTATTTACTGGGACAACTAATAAGTTGTATTATTAGTTGTCCCAGCTATTTATAAGAAACTGAACCCAGTTTGTTCATCCCTACTCCATTATATTACAAGTAAAAATGAACAAACCAAGTCTCTAGCTGTTTAAATGTGTTCTTGATCACACTTTGAAAAATAATAATTTGAATATAATCGTAATAGATGGACAATGTTCTTGAATATCAGAATCAATATATTAATTAATATGTTACATTTATAAAGAGACAGTTATTGATGTTTGCAACTTATTTAATCTCTTCTTATACACACAAGAGGGCCATGATGCATTTGGGATGCCTACCACGATAACTTTTTTTTACCAACCAACATGCCCAGAAGAAATCTTGTAGAGGGTCACTAAAGGAACATTTCAGCAAAATTGGAAAAAGTTTTCAATATAACCACAACATTTTCTTGGAAATCTGACGGAGACTTTTGGAGAAGAAGATTGTTTAAATTTTCACTAAAGCTATAAGGCAAAACAGCCTGCACTCTGGCGGCCATGGTTTTTGACGAATCAACAGGTTTTGGAGGAATCTGATAGAGAGTTATCCAAGGAACATTTCCACACAAATTATTTAGAAATTTGCAAGATACTTTTGGAGAAGAAGATTTAAAAGATTTCACTATAACCATATACGGCAAAACAGGAACATTTCTACAAGTTAATTAGGAAATCGGCCAGATACCTTTGGAGATGAAGATTTTTAAAGTGTTCACCCATATAAGGCAAAACAGCCCCGTCCCCGATGGCCATGTTTTTTTTACCAATCAACACGACTTGAAGGAATCTGATAGTGGGTCACATAGGGAACATTTCTACAACATTATTTGAAAATCGGCCAACCAGTTTGTGAAGAATTTGTTATCGTTTGGTTGCCATGGAAACCATAATTAAGCATTGATCCAACACATTTGAAGGAATTCTGGAAAATTCATTGAGAGGATGCTGGCTGTGAAATTTCATCCAAAATGACACACTGGTTACTGATGAGAAGATGTTGACGGACGCACGCCGGACATAGGGCGATGACAATAACTCACCTTGAGCACTTATAACGTTTTATAATATTTTAGAATTACACATGAGTCCTTGCTAACGCATAATCGTATTTCTTTAAGCAAACGCGTGATATATATATATATAGCCCTAAATTTCGAATGACTTCATGATTTTCTGACCTGACAACTGAATCAAATTTCAACAAACTTGGATGATTACCGTTTTAGGTATCGATATGTTTCATCCGTAAATCGCGATAAAGGCTACATTCAATAATAAACTGATATTCGTCTTCCAAAATATTGCAATTAGTACATAATCTTTGTTCACGTGGTATTCTATATGGTTTAACCCACCGATCAGCCTCTATTTATAATCTATGTGAGGAAACACGTAATCAGCAATGTTTTGAAACACTCAAAACAGTGAGTTATTCTTGGAATTTAAAATTCCTTATATGCTTGACACAATTTCTCTTGTAAGCGTTGTTAATCGTGCTCCTTTCCGCGTTTGTAATGTTACAATGACAATATATGACAACGAGAATTAAAATAACTCTAGTATAAATATTTGTTCCGTGCAAATACCAAATTAGAATCTAGATATAGGCGAGAGCCTATAGGAGGCCCTATACATGTACCTAGCGAGTCTAGTCAATTAATCAATAACGTATTAACCGATGTTCTACACACACCGAGTGTTGCCATCTTAGACCTCATTTTTGGGATAGGGGCGTTTCGCCACTATCTCATAGCGAAGCTGCTTTCGAAAAGTCGGATTAAAGCTGCAACCGCAGTCCACATGTGTATACTTACACCAAAATCGAGTTTTGATTGGTTATAATCTGACTTTTCAACGATTTCATTGTTTCGACCGAATCACAAAACCCTCCGCTTGCATAAATTTATGAGACAAAATAGTTTCTATGAATGAAACTCACTCTGAACTATGGTTGACCTCAATGTCAGTAGTGTGAGGTAACGTCGACCGTTCTGTGACCCCATTAGTTTACAACAGTCGACTTATAGAGAAATGTGCAAAGCACTGTAAATACAATTATTGAAAGGAGTTGAAACCATTGTGGCAAAAGTAGAAATTGCCTACGAAAAGCAATTTCCCCTTTTGTCACAATGTTTTCGATTGTCGTCTGCTGCACATGCGTCTGTAAGCGTCTGTAGGCGGAAAATGGTTACATCCTTCCCATGGAAGCGGAACCCTTTCCGTGATACTATAACAGTTCGAATATTTAAAAAATATTGTTGAAAATGGAGCTATTGCTGACAATGAGCAATTCCTCCTTTTCACACAATGCTTTCTAACACGTTTCAAATTAATTCTTTTCATATTTAAACGTTTTACTATGGACGTTCTTTCCCTCTTTCTCCCTTCCGGACACATTTTGAATAACATGCTAGAGATGAATGATTACGAGCAATTTTGCCTTACATCAAGGGGAAAAATATATAGTTGAAACCTTTGTGGAAAAAGAGGAAATGGGTCATGATAAACAATTCTGCAGCCGTCTGCTGCACATGCGTCAAAAAAGCGACTGTAAGCGGGAAAGGGTTGAACCGTTCCCGTTATAGCTACTTAGTTACACACAAATGTTGAAAGTATATTTGCAAACGGAGCAATTGCTGACAATGAGCAATTCCTCCTTTTCAAACAATGCTTTGAAACATGAATCAATTTGTTTCTATAACCTAGATAACGAAAACATTTGTCTACAGTTATTATTTTAACCTTTGCCCCTTTTAGACACATTTGACTAACCTTAACAGATGAATGATAATCAACAAGTTTGTCTTTTTCCACAATGTTTTCATCACTATTCAAAATCATACTTTTATTAATTCAGGTCAATAGTTATGCCTTAGTTCAATGTTGTTTGCTGTATATTTAGTCTATGTGGTCAAGGTTAAGGAATACTGTAAACAAACTTGTTACAACATAATTCGTCCAAAGAGAGAGGTCCTACTGTGTATACATGCCATGAAATAATGTTACAAACGGTCTCACCGCTACTGGGGAATTGTTGGTAAAACAGGTCGCGTTTTGTGTTGAATATTCTCATGTGTCGCTGTATGTAGACCCTACTAGGAAATAGAAATTAAATCTACAAATTATAGATAAGTTAATTTCAACATTGATTGATTGGGATTTAACGCCGTTTTTAACATTTCTTCAGTCATATCACGGCGGCCAGTTCACCTACAAATGTATTTCCTGGTTTTCTCAAACCAGTACTCCTCACAACAATCTTCCCAAGCAACTGGCTGCGTTTCCACATAGACTTAGCCATTGGTGAAAGACGAATGACGCATGTCGCATTGACTTTTATCAAACGTCGGAAAGAAATTTGGCCGAATTTGTCAACACATCCGAGTTATAACCGCAAGGTCATTATTTATTTTATTATTGAGAAGCTTCTAGCGATTTTGGGACTAAAATTATAATGTATATGCATTTGCGTTAATTTAAGACTCAACGTTCGTGTAATATAGTCCTAGATGTATCTGTTGACAAATAAACTAGAAATGTAGTCTAAATAGGTTTTTGAAAATTAACCTTGACGGTCCGGTCCCGTTTCGGAGATACAATTAAATTGCAAATACTTTACAAATACCATAATCTAAGCTGACGTGTTTTGACGCATCGAACCAGTCTTCTGTAATCAATACTTGAGTTGTCTCCGTCTGTAAAGCTTGGAGGTATAATCCGGCGTCCGGCCGGCTGTCTGCCTGAATGTGCATTCGTCCGTCCGTCATGGATTGCATGTATTGGTTAACACGTTGTTTCTGTATGGCAGATTTATTTAAAAGTGGTCACAATTATACCCGTGTGATCAGGAGAACGGCAAAGTACTAGGTACATAACTCTGGTCTGTTTTTTCAGTTATCTCCATTTTTCCTTATTTAGTTCAGCGATTGTCTCAATTAACTTTCATTGTATCAATTTCAAACTTGGTTTGTATGTAACTTATGACCTACAGATTTGCAGTGCACCATTACCATAAATTAAGCATGCTGCGTTTGGAGTGTGTATATTTTTGTCTTTCAATGTTCTCCCTTATTATATGCAACACATGCGTTCCGTGAAATTCCCTTTTTCGTTAATGAGTGCTTCCCCAAGATTTGTACTTCGTCAAATCTAATTTGTTTTTTAGGTGTAAACTCAATTTTTTCATTTCTTCGGTTATTGTCTCAATATATGTCCAATATATCAATTTAAGACTTGGTGTATAGGAAACTCAGAGCTGCAATTGTGCAGTGCAAAAGAAACATAACTCTATCATGCTTTCGATCGTCTTTCATTTATCAGCATGATTACAATATACATTGTGGATCTTTAGTGATTTCTGAACTAGAAATATTTAAATTAAGGGTAGCGCTGCTCGGGTTTTTTTTGTCAATCTTTTGTCCTTCGATATTTTGTTTATACAAGAAAAGGGTAAAACTTTGACAAATGAGGTATATGTTATTGGCAGGCAATATGTGTTGCTTCAAACATTTTTGGGATGGTTTGTTTAAAGGTCATTGTTTCATTGTTTCAACAATGTTTGTCCATATGATCTATGCCATATGTTTTCAATTTACATATGCCCCCTATACCATCAGCGCTTTCAGCGCTTTGATTTAAATTCAGAGGCAACATGTCTTACGTTATTTTTGAAGCGACTTTTAAAGGTCTAGACCAAGATCTAATAAATCTAGCCCTTGATAGTAGCCTAGGGCTCTTCGAGTTTTTATAATTTGACTCGCAGCATTCAATATGTAACAATCAAATATTGAGACTTATACAATGCCATTAACAATTAAACACAACTTATATTGGGAAATCCTCGAGTTCATGAATTGAAATACGGCTATATGCATGGATGCAAAAACTACTCTACTATAGATAGAATGTTCGTTCTTAAAAATATGTTTATACAAGAACATTACATCTTAAGTTGTAATCTCTGTTGGTTCAACTCCATTTTTTGTCTGCCTTGTTGGTGTCTGTCAAGGAGAACATTTATCTCCATTTCTTTTCACAATCTTCGTGAATGATCTCCCATCAGTATTTACAAAACAGTGGTGTAAATGGAGTTTCTAAAGAAACTTTTGTGGAAGGGGGGTACACATTTTTGAAATTGTTCATCTTAGTGTATGCGGATGATACAGTGATATTTAGTAATAACAAAACTGACCTTCAAAATGCTTTAGACAAATTCAAAAATTACTGCGACACATGGATGCTTAATATCAATATAAATAAAACTAAAGTCATGATTTTCAGCAAATGTAAATTGAATTATAATAAACAGTTTACTTTAGGTGAGCAAATTTTAGAAATAGTCAATCAATATAAATATCTGGGTCTCATGTTTGCCAAAAGCCTACCAATAGAAACAGGTAGATGGCAAAACATACCAGCAAATGAACGTACGTAATTGTCCTTATTGCACATACATAGGAGATGAGTATCTTAAAAACCTCTGTTCCGTTTTTGCGTGTGTTGTGTAACCTTATGCACATGTGTGTAACACTGTATACAGCATTGTGAAAAGGCAGAAATTGAAAAGGTATGGTATGGTGTCAGGGGGGATGCTCTGTTCTGTGTGCGCGTTTGTTAGCTGACTATGTATATCTATGGTAGTGTAAACAGGCAGTAATTGAAATTGTCTCTAAATATAAATATTGCTATACAATCTCCTTAAACTTGACAATGGCAACTCACTTTTCACAGTTTTCGCTCTAGGCTTCCTTGCTATTTTCCTGTTTACCTTTTCAAAACAAGAGGGCCATGAGGCCCTGGAATCGCTCACCTGAGAATGGGCTATTTAAGACTTAACTCTTTCAGCGCCAATGGCAATATCATCAATACAAACTTTCTCACAAAATTTCAAGCTGCTCAAGTAAAAAATGCGATCTAGTAGTGTTAACTAGATTGTTCTACAAGTTGGCCTAGTGACCTAAGACAAACATTCTGGCAAAGTTTCAACATGCTCATGCCAAAAATGTGGCTTCCAGAGTGTTCACAAGATTTTCCTTACATTTGGCCTAGTGACCTTGTTTTTGACAGGACATGATCTATATTCGAACTTGGCCTAGAAATCATCAGGACAAACTTTCTGATAAAGTTTCAACATGCTCAAATTTAAAATGCGGCTCCAAGAGTGTTAACAAGATTTTTCTTAAATTTATCCCAGTGACCTAGTTTCTGACCTGACATAACCCATATTCGAACTTGACCTAGATATCACTAAGACAAATTTTCCGACATAGTTTCAACATGCTCATGCCAAAAATGTGGCTTCCAGAGTGTTAACAAGATTTTCCTTTAATTTGGCCTAGTGACCTTGTTTTTGACTGGACATGACCCATATTCGAACTTGGCCTAGATATCATGAAAACAAACTTTTTGACAAAGTTTCAACATGCGCAAGTTTAAAATGTGGCTTCCAGAGTGTTAACAAGATTTTCATTACATTTGACCTAGTGACCTAGTTTTTGACCCGACATGACCCAGTTTCGAACTTGGGATAGATTTGATCGAGATATATGTTCTGATAAACCTGCATGAAGATCAACCTAATAATAGAGACACAATAAATATATGAATAATCTGCAAAAAAATAAAAATAGTCCATCTGCTAATTGAAATCAAATTAAATATTGAGATAAAGGATAGCTGCTCGCCAAATGGCAATATTGCCGAGCGCGAGGGTAAACAACGTCATAGATCATCATCATGAAGATTGGATGCAAAATGTTGCCTCTAGAGTGTTAACAAGCAAATGTTGACGACGGACGACGAACGACGGACAAAAGGTGATCACAAAAACTCACCTTGAGCACTTTGTGCTCTGGTGAGCTAATAAAAATCACACCGGTTAACACATACTGTCTATACATATAAAGAAAACACATAATGCTAATGTTTCTCACGATTCGTGGGACTGATGCTTTGTGAAATAAACTTTAAAGAAATATTTATAGAATTTTCAGTACACCGGTTTTCTAACACATTCACAAATTCATTGATTTGGGTCATGTTTGGTTATATTTAGACTCTCTCTCTCTCTCTCTCTCTGAACTGAGTTCCACGCTGACGGAAAAGTTATCTTTGTTAGATTTTCGCCAATTTTGGATAACTGTCACATCTTTATCTTTGTTTTCACGCAGACTTCATTCATATGGGGGAAAATGCACATCACACTGCTGTAAATTGTGTGTTGTATTTGGTAGCAAGCAATACAACACAATTCCATTTGCAGCATATAATTCAGCTGCATTCTTGACATACTCGTATGTGTTGAATGGACGTCAACGGAAAGAAGAACAGCTAGGCTTTTGGATACCTTTATCTTTCACAAAATGTACAAACTGCTGTAGAAAAGCTACACACAGCTCACTGTCCAACCAGCCTTTATACGAGTGGCAGAACATAGCTTCTTGAAACCCTCTCATCCCAGTGTCACGAAACCTTTCATCTGGTCGCACTATAAGTATGGGTACGAAGTCACCAAATGAATTTAAGCTGTCCATTACAATAATGTGTTGTTTATTGCTTGATGTAACATGATACAAATAGCAAGCCCCAGTTTGTGGAAGCTCTTTCCTAGTTTTTAAACAAAGCAGCAACCCACTTTCATCCGCATTGAATATCTTGCGAGGATCATTAATCATTTTTTCCCCGTAATCTAGAGCCTCAGTTTCAACAAATTTAAATAGCCCATCATTACCACCTGTGTATCATTGCCATATTAACAACTGCCTGTTGATGGCCTAAATTCATAGCGAATCGTTTGCTTATCTCTGGGTGAAACCTCTTGAAGGCATAAAACCAATCTTTTCCCTGTTTGTTTTTGAAGGGGTTGTTTCCCCTGTCAATATCATTTTCTTTTACCGCGATAAGAGGTTCTTACCTGGATAACGGATACCATTACATTTCGGGAATCCTCTGGTTTGGATAGGATGGTTGGTGACCTAGGTTACCTACCGTCTCTTCTAGGACACGCTCACTCAATATATATAACAAAGCTGAACGGGGAGCACCATGAGAAATAAGAGCTTTGCGTTTGGACAGCCCCGCTCCATACCATGTCAATGGCTAATTTAATTTTGGTATGCGAGTATTGCAGTTGAGCTGGATTAATCCGACCAATTCACGATCCGCACATAAAATTGAAGAACCGAATGTGTTGTGTGCAAACCTAAACACGCTTACTACCTAGCCTGTAGGACTTTCTAGCCAAACCGGTAAGGGATCTCCCATGAGAATTTTTCCGATCTTTTGAAAGTCCCTTTTAGGGCCTAGTATAAGCCGTCTTTCAAAGATCCTTTTTAGGGTCATACATACAATATTATAAACATTTACCATTCAGCATCCCGATCGCCTGATTTCTTTGGTCGTTATTTAGTCTTGGCATTGCAATTGTGATCTTTTTGTATTGTGCCTAATTTCTGGTCAATAAGTGCAGTCAGATACCACCACCGGATATCGACCGTCGCTTCACGGAGCGCACGTGCAAAACAAGTTAATCGGGCCTCTCGGCTAAGCGCTTGGCTGATTATTGATAAAACCAACTTTGACAGGTACTCCAACGAACACATGTACATTATTTATAGCTTATTTTGACAATTATTAATATTGAGGAAAGAATTAAAACAAAAGGGCCATGAGGCCCTGGAATCGCTCACCTGAGAATGGGCTATTTAAGACATAACTCTTTCAGCGCCAATGGCGATATCATCAAGACAAACTTTCTGACAAAATTTCAAGCTGCTCAAGTCAAAAATATAGTGTTAACTATATTTTTCTACAATTTGGCCTAGTGACTTAGTTGTTGACCTGACCTGACCCATATTCGAACTTACCCTAGATATCATCAAGACAAACTTTCTGACAAAGTTTCAACATGCTCAAGCCAAACATGTGGCTTCCAGAGTGTTATCAAGATTTCCCTTAAATTTGGCCTAGTGACCTAGTTTTTGACCGGATATGACCCATATTCGAACTTGGCCTAGATATCATCAGGACAAACTTTCTGATAAAGTTTCATGATCAAGTTTAAAATGTGGCTTCCAGAGTGTTAACAAGATTTTCCTTAAATTTGACCTAGTGACCTAGTTTTTGACCCGACATGACCTATATTCGAACTTGGCCTAGATATCACTAAGTCAAACATTCTGACAAAGTTTCAACATGCTCAAGCTAAAAATGCGAACTTGTCCTAGATTTGATGGAGATTTATGTTCTGATAAACTTTCATGAAGATTGGATGCAAAATGTTGCCTCTAGAGTGTTAACAAGCAAATGTTGACGACGAACGACGGACAAAAGGCGATCACAAAAACTCACCTTGAGCACTTTGTGCTCTGGTGAGCTAAACATAAAAGAGGGTACTTTCTTTTTTGGCTCAGTATATGTAAAATCTTGAAAATGAAAGTATAATTATAGAATAGAGTTTAAAAGATTGTGGCCGGACACTTTCGGAGAAGATTTTTTAAGTTTTCACTATAGCCATGAGGCAAAATAGCGCCGCCCTCTGGTGGCCATGTTTATTGACCAATCAACATGGCTTGAAGGAATCTGATAGAGGATCACCTAAGGAACATTTCTACAAAATTATTTGAAAATCGGCCAAACAGTTTAGGAGCAGGAGAATTTTTTGCCATGGAAACCAGAATTGTGCATGGATCCAAAATACTTGGAGGAGAAGATTTATAGAAGTTTTTACTATAGCCATATAATGCAAAATAGCCCCGCCCGCTGACCAATCAACATGGATTGAAGAAATATGATAGAGGGTCACCCAAGGAACATTTCTACAAAATTATTTGAAAATCGGCCAAACAGTTTAGGAGCAGGAGAATTTTTTGCCATGGAAACCAGAATTGTGCATGGATCCAAAATACTTGGAGGAATTTAGGAGAGGATATTGAGAGGATGCCTCCTATGAAGTTTCATCCCGATTGGCTAAGTGGTTATCTCGTTTGAAGCAAACGGTTGACTCACACACCACGGACAATCCACCATAACATAAGCTTGACTGGCTTTCAGCCAGTGGAGCTAAAACTGACCCATTTATCTTATTCTTAAAGATTTTAACATGTGATACTCATACTGTTAGGCCTCTTTTTGAGTGCTTTTTGACATGTATCATTAAGTCATCATCATCACGATTGTCATGCTGAAAGTTATCATCTATCAGGGAATTACTGGAACTGGTATTTTTCAAACTATATTTTAGACCATATATTCTTTTATCTCGACCAGGAACTTATGTATATATATCTTGGTCGAAGAATCTCCAGCCTATAATATTGTCAATGTGAGTCTATTTTATGTACTAGAAGCTGATGTTACATGTAACAACGACCTTGGTTCTGTCAGAGACATATAAATGCATTTTGTATGTCTCTGGTTCTGTATTTGTGGTTAGTTATCTGGTCTTCAGTTGATGTAACGATCGGCTTACCAACAGACCTTGTTATTAAATGGTTCACAATCATGGTGAGTCCTTTCCCACATATAGACACTTTCTGACGCCTCTGCTGCAGACAACTTTTGATAACATTCAGGCAAATGGAGAAATTACTTATAATGAGCAATTTCACCATTTGTCAGTTTGTTTTCAACTCTATTTATGATTATACTTTCATTTAAAGAATTTTCCCATAAACTTGGCGGGCATGTTTTCGAAGTCGGCTGCTGCAGATTTTGGGTGTGGGAATGGGTAACTTTACTAAAGAATATACCTAGGAAACTTGGTTATTGAAATACTGTTGGAAGCGTCCTAAACAGAAATTGTATTAAATTGTGTTAATTTGTATTGTATATATCATACAATACAATACAATATACTTAATTACATGAAAACTAAAAGTTTTATGGTAAGTCTAACCTAAAACAAGAGCTGTCCACAAGAGAGCATGCTCGACTATTTGGCCATTTGATGCTATAGACAGTTGTTACTGAGATAGTGGCTTGATAGTATAGAACTATAAATCAAGTTGGATAAGTCTTGTTTGAATAGCATCTGCTGTTTGTGAGAAAAGGCCTTGCATGCAAAACTTTAACCCACATTTCTAACTTCAAAAAGGGCCATATTTTATAATAAATTCAGCCAAAAAATACCTAACCTGATTGTTTTATACCTTTAAAGACTATATTGAAGTTTTAAATCAATCCCTGAGTGGTTACTGAGATATGTGCATGATAGTATCATGCATGCAAAACTTTAACCAAATTTTCGAAGTCAAACAATGGCCATAAATTGTACTAAATTCATACAAGAGTTATCTAACTTGACTGTCTGACACCCCTGACGACAAGAATAAAGTTTCAAGTCAATATCATTAGGGGTTACTGAGATATATCTGTGAAAGTACCTTGCATGCAAAACTTTAACCAGCATTTTTCTAAGTAAAAAAAGGGCCATAATTTGCATTATATGCTGGAAAGAGTTATCAAACTTGATTGTTTATATAGGTGTGATGGTTGGAAAGGATTTCTAAGTTAAAGAAGGGCTATAACATGCAGTAAATGCAGGATAGAGTTATCTAACTTGATAATCTACATAGGTGTGATGGTTGGGAAGAGTTGTATAAAGTTTCAATGTAATGCATACAGTAAATACAGAGATATGGACTCTTAATGTAGTTGCATGCACAACTTTAACCAGAATTTCTAAGTAAAAAAAGGGGCATTATTGTGTCAAAATCTGATATAGAGTTTTGGGACTTGTCCTGCAAGGTCATTTGATGATGTCCAATAGGTATGTGAAGTTTTAAAGCAATAGCATCGGTGGTTTGTGAGAAAAAGCCTTGCATGCAAAACTTTAACCAAAATTTCTAAGTCCAAAAAGGGGCATAATTGTGTCAAAATCTGATATAGAGTTATGGGACTTGTCCTGCAAGGTCATTTGATAATGTCCAATAAGTGCGTGAAGTTTCAAAGCAATAGCATCTGTGATTTTTGAGAAAAAGTCCTGCATGCAAAACTTTAACCAAAGTTGCAACGCTGACGCACAAGTGACTGTAATAGCTCTCATATTCTTCGAATAGTCGAGCTAAAAATCATTATAAAAGACATATAAACTTGTTAACTCAACTGTATTAGTATTCGGCATAAAAACATGCCTTTGGCCATTTACAACCTTTTTAAAATGAAGTATGGCAAAGACACACAAAGCAACATACATACATGTACAATAAACAAGAGGGCCATGATGGCCCTGGAATCGCTCACCTGATTTTTTTTTCCCACTTTAGCTATATAAGCCCCGCACCCTGGCAGCCATAGTTTCTGACCAATCAACTTGGCTTGCAGGAATCTGATAGAGGGTCACCCTAGGAACATTTCTACAAAATTATTTGAAAATCGGCCAGACATTTTTGGAGGAGAATTTTTATAAGTTTTCACTATAGCCATATAATGCAAAATAGCCCTGCCCACTGGCGGCCATGTTTTTTGACCAATCAACATGGCTTGAAGGAATCTGAAAGTGGGTCATCCAAGGAACATTTCTACAAAATAATTTGAAAATCGGCCAGACACTTTCGGAGGAGAAGATTTTTTAAGTTTTCACTATAGCCATATAAGGCAAAATAGCCCCCCCGCCCCCCCCCCCTCCCCCCCCCCCTGATGGCCATGATTTTCGACCAATCAACTTGGATTGAAGGAATCTGATAGAGGGTCATCCAAGGAACATTTCTACAACAAGAGGGCCATGATGGCCCTTGAATCGCTCACCTGATTTTTTTTTTTTTTCACTTTAGCTATATAAGCCTCGCCCCCTGGCAGCCATAGTTTCCGACCAATCAACTTGGCTTGAAGGAATCTGATAGAGGGTCACCCTAGGAACATTTCTACAATTTGAAAATCGGCCAGATACTTTTGGAGGAGAAGATTTTTTAAGTTTTCACTATAGCCATATAATGCAAAATAGCCCTGCCTTCTGGCGGCCATGTTTTTTGACCAATCAACATGGCTTGAAGGAATCTGAAAGTGGGTCATCCAAGGAACATTTCTACAAAATTATTTGAAAAACGGGCCGACACTTTTGGAGAAGAAGATTTTTTAAGTTTGCACTATAGCCATATAAGGCAAAATAGCCCCGCCCCCCCCTGGCGGCCATGTTTTTCGACCAATCAACATGGCTTGAAGGAATCTGATAGAGGGTCACCCAAGGAACATTTCTACAAAATCATTTGAAAATCAGCCTGACACTTTCGGAGGAGAAGATTTTTTAAGTTTTCACTATAACCAATAAGGCAAAATAGCCCCGCCCCCCCTGGCGGCCGTGTTTTTTGACCAATCAACATGGCTTAAAGGAATCTGGTAGAGGGTCATCCAAGGAACATTTCTACAAAATTATTTGAAAATCTGCCAACCAGTTTGGGAGAAGAAGAATTTTGAAGTTTTTTTCGTTGCCATGGAAACCAGAATTCTGCATGGATCCCTAAAATTTGAAGGAATTCTGGTGAGGTCATTAAGAGGATGCTTTCTGTGAAGTTTCATCACAATTGACCCACTGTTTACTGAGGAGAAGATGTTGAAGATTTTTTAAGTTTTCACTTTGGCCATATAAGGCAAAATAGCCCCCGCCCCCTGGCGGCCTTTTTTTTTGACCAATCAACATTGCTTGAAGGAATCTGATAGAGGGTCACCCAAGGAACATTTCTACAAAATTATTTGAAAATCGGCCTGACACTTATGGAGGAGAAGATTTTTTAAGTTTTCATTATAGCCATAAAAGGCAAAATAGCCCCGCCCCCTGGCGGCCATGTTTTTTGACCAATCAACATGGCTTGAAGGAATCGGATAGAGGATCACCCAAGGAACATTTCTACAAAATTATTTGAAAATCAGCCTGACACTTTTGGAGGAGAAGATTTTTTAAGTTTGCACTATAGCCATATAAGGCAAAATAGCCCCGCCCCCCTGGCGGCCATGTTTTTCGACCAATCAACACGGATTCAAGGAATCTGATAGAGGGTCATCCAAGGAACATTTCTACAAAATTATTTGAAAATCTGCCAACCAATTCGGGAGAAGAAGAATTTTGAAGTTTTTTCGGTTTCGTTGCCATGGAAACCAGAATTTTGCATGGATCCCAAAAATTTGAAGGAATTCTGGTGAGGTCATTGAGAGGATGCTTTCTGTGAAGTTTCATCCAAATTGACCCACTGGTTACTGAGGAGAAGAAGTTGACGCACGACGCACGACGGACGACGGACGCCGGACAAAAGGCGATCACAATAACTCACCTTGAGCAAAGCTCAGGTGAGCTAAAAATCGGTCTGACACTTTCAGAGGGGAAGATTTTTTAAAGTTTCACTATAGCCATATAAGGCAAAATAGCCCCGCTCCCCCTGGCGGCTATGTTTTTCGACCAATCAACATGGCTTGAAGGAATCTGATAGTGGGTCACTTAAGGAACATTTCTACAAAATTATTTGAAAATCGGCCAGACACTTTCGGAGAAGAAGATTTTTTAAGTTTTCACTATAGCCATATAAGGCAAAATAGCCCCGCCCCCCTGGCGGCCATGTTTTTCGACCAATCAACATGGCTTGAAGGAATCTGATAGAGGGTTATCAAAGGAACATTTCCACAAAATTATTTGAAAATAGGCCAGACACTTTCGGAGGAGAAGATTTTTTAAGTTTTCACTATAGCCATATAAGGCAAAATAGCCCCGCCCCCCCTGGCGGCTATGTTTTTCGACCAATCAACATGGCTTGAAGGAATCTTATAGAGGGTCATCCAAGGAACATTTCTACAAAATTATTTGAAAATCTGCCCCAACCAGTTTGGGAGAAGAAGAATTTTGAAGTTTTTTTCATTTCGTTGCCATGGAAACCAGAATTCTGCATGGATCCCAAAAATTTGAAGGAAATCTGGTGAGGTCATTGAGGGGATGCTATCTGTGAAGTTTCATCCCAATTGACCCACTGGTTACTGAGGAGAAGAAGTTGACGGACAACGCACGACGCACGATGGACGACGGACAAAAGGCGATCACAATAACTCACCTTGAGCAAAGCTCAGGTGAGCTAAAAAATAGTAGTCAATGCATATTAATTAATAAACATGTTATTACTAGCTAACTAACCTTTTTAAGCATTAACGTTTTCCCTCTGACGCCTCTGAAGCAGACTGCTTTTTGAAAACATAGTGACAAAAGGAGAAATTGCACAAAACGTGCAATTTCTCCTTTTGCCACAATGTTTTCCACTTTTTGTCATAGGTTATCCATTCAATTATGGAGATTTTCTATGTTTTGACAAAATACGTTCAAAGTCGTCTGCTGCAGAATTGTTGTATGAGGGAAAGGGTTAATAAAGTCTTCTAATCCATTTTGTTCAATATTTCTTATTTTAAAAGCTTTTTTTTAACAAAAGCTACTAATTTAATTTGTATTTTTTTCCCTATCATTCTTCATAAGAGATATTAATTTGCTTATAGAAGGCCTACTTGTTATAGTATCTGGCAAGTAGTTGTATTCTAATGAAAAATGGTATTCAGATTCAATCTTTTTGGTTACAAAATATACATAATCTATCATTTATTTCAATATTATATTGTATCTACTCGTTCGTAGTGCTTAATTATGTGCTGACAAACGAAATCTTGTTAGTTGAATTCTAGCAGTATCATAAGTAATGTTATGTAGGTATGGTCCGAATTCTAAAATGTTTTTATATTAAGCGTAATATTCTAATTTGCGTGATGCAATTAGCACTGCGCTCCATTCTTTGGTCCCGTAGTCGTCTTTGTATACCATTACCTTTTAACATGCCACCATTTTTCAAGAATCAAGACTAAATCACATTAAACCATTTTATATTAATGCACCTAAAAAATATAAATTCAAAGCATTGCTTAAATCAACAGAATCTATCCAACTAACTAACTTAAGTACATTCATAAAGATTCTCTTAGATGAAAGTAATACAAAATATAGGAACATGTGATATTCAACTGTAACATTAATTTGTACAAAACAAGAGGCCCAAGAGGGCCAGTATCGCTCCACGGCCATAAGGCAAAAATCAAATCTCCAAACAGCCCTGCCCCCTAGTGGCCATATTTTTTACCAACAACCATGGCTTAAAGGAATCTTGTAGAGTGTCACCCAAGGAATGTTTCTGCAAAATTATTTGAAAATCGGCCTGACACTTTCGGAGGAGAATTTTTTTTAAGTTTTCACAATAGCCATATAAGGCAAAATAGCCCCACCCCATGGCGGCCATATTTTTGAACCAATCAACATGGCTTGAAGGAATCTGATAGAGGGTCACCCAAAGAACATTTCTACAAAATTATTTGAAAATCTGCTCAACACTTTCGGAGAAGAAGATTTTTTAAATTTTCACTAAGGTCATAGAGAGCAAAATAGCCCCGCCCTCTGGTGGCCATATTTTTCGACCAATCAACATGGCTTGAAGGAATCTGATAGAGGGTCACCCAATGAACATTTCTACAAAATTATTTGAAAATCGGCTGAACACTTTCGGAGAAGAAGATTTTTTAAGTTTTCACTATGGTCATATAAGGCAAAATAGCCCCGCCCTCTGGCGACCATGTTTTTCGACCAATCAACATTTCTTGAAGGAATCTAATAAAGGGTCACACAAGGAACATTTCTACAAAATTATTTGAAAATCGGCCTGACACTTTCAGAGAAGAAGATTTTTTAAGTTTTCACTATTTTTTTCTTTTGGTTGCCATGGAAACCAGAATTATGGATGGATCAAAAAAAATTGAAGGAATTTAAGAGAGGACATTGACAGGATGCTTCCTATGAAGTTTCAACCAAATTGGCCAAGTGGTTAGTGAGAAGAAGTCGTATAAAGGAAAAAGTTTACGCACGCACGCACGCACGACGGACAATTCGCCATGACATAAGCTCGACTGGCTTTCAGCCAGTGGAGCTAAAAATCAAAGCGCTGATGGTATAGGGGGCATATGTAAGTTGAAAACATATGGCATAGATCATATGGACAAACATTGTTGAAACAATGAAACAATGACCTTTAAACAAACCATCCCAAAAATGTTTGAAGCAACACATTTTGCCTGCCAATAACATATACCTCATTTGTCAAAGTTTTACCATTTTCTTGTATAAACAAAATATCGAAGGACAAAAGATTGACAAAAAAAAACCGAGCAGCTACCCTTAATTAAAATATTTCTAGTTCAGAAATCACTAAAGATCCACAATGTATATTGTAATCATGCTGATAAATGAAAGACGATCGAAAGCATGATAGAGTTATGTTTCTTTTGCACTGCACAATTGCAGCTCTGAGTTTCCTATACACCAAGTCTTAAATTGATATATTGGACATATATTGAGACAATAACCGAAGAAATGAAAAAAATGAGTTTACACCTAAAAAACAGATTAGATTTGACGAAGTACAAAGCTTTGGGAAGCACTCATTAACGAAAAAGGGAATTTCACGGAACGCATGTGTTGCATATAATAAGTGAGAACATTGAAAGACAAAAATATACACACTCCAAACGCAGCATGCTAAATTTATGGTTATGGTGCACTGCAAATCTGTAGGTCATAAGTTACCTACAAACCAAGTTTGAAATTGATACAATGAAAGTTAATTGAGACAATCGCTGAACTAAATAAGGAAAAATGGAGATAACTGAAAAAACAGACCAGAGTTATGTACCTAGTACTTTGCCGTTCTCCTGATCACACGGGTATAATTGTGACCACTTTGAAATAAATCTGCCATACAGAAACAACGTGTTAACCAATACATGCAATCCATGACGGACGGACGAATGCACATTCAGGCAGACAGCCGGCCGGACGCCGGATTATACCTCCAAGCTTTACAGACGGAGACAACTCATAAAGTATTGATTACAGAAGACTGGTCCGATGCGTCAAAACACGTCAGCTTAGATTATGGTATTTGTAAAGTATTTGCAATTTAATTGTATCTCCGAAACGGGACCGGACCGTCAAGGTTAATTTTCAAAAACCTATTTAGACTACACTTCTAGTTTATTTGTCAACAGATACATCTAGGACTATATTACACGTTGATGAACGTTGAGTCTTAAATTAACGCAAATGCATATACATTATAATTTTAGTCCCAAAATCGCTAGAAGCTTCTCAATTATAAAATAAATAATGACCTTGCGGTTATAACTCGGATGTGTTGACAAATTCGGCCAAATTTCTTTCCGACGTTTGACAAAAGTCAATGCGACATGCGTCATTCGTCTTTCACCAATGGGCTAAGTCTATGTGGAAACGCAGCCAGTTGCTTGGGAAGATTGTTGTGAGGAGTACTGGTTTGAGAAAACCAGGAAATACATTTGTAGGTGAACTGGCCGCCGTGATATGACTGAAGAAATGTTAAAAACGGCGTTAAACCCCAATCAATCAATGTTGAAATTAACTTATCTATAATTTGTAGATTTAATTTCTATTTCCTAGTAGGGTCTACATACAGCGACACATGAGAATATTCAACACAAAACGCGACCTGTTTTACCAACAATTCCCCAGTAGCGGTGAGACCGTTTGTAACATTATTTCATGGCATGTATACACAGTAGGACCTCTCTCTTTGGACGAATTATGTTGTAACAAGTTTGTTTACAGTATTCCTTAACCTTGACCACCTAGACTAAATATACAGCAAACAACATTGAACTAAGGCATAACTATTGACCTGAATTAATAAAAGTATGATTTTGAATAGTGATGAAAACATTGTGGAAAAAGACAAACTTGTTGATTATCATTCATCTGTTAAGGTTAGTCAAATTTGTCTAAAAGGGGCAAAGGTTAAAATAATAACTGTAGACAAATGTTTTCGTTATCTAGGTTATAGAAACAAATTGATTCATGTTTCAAAGCATTGTTTGAAAAGGAGGAATTGCTCATTGTCAGCAATTGCTCCGTTTGTAAATATACTTTCAACATTTGTTTGTAACTAAGTAGCTATAACGGGAACGGTTCAACCCTTTCCCGCTTACAGTCGCTTTATGATTCATGTGCAGCAGACGGCTGCAGAATTGTTTATCATGACCCATTTCCTCTTTTTCCACAAAGGTTTCAACTATATATTTTTCCCCTTGATGTAAGGCAAAATTGCTCGTAATCATTCATCTCTAGCATGTTATTAAAAATGTGTCCGGCAGGGAGAAAGAGGGAAAGAACGTCCATAGTAAAACGTTTAAATATGAAAAGAATTAATTTGAAACGTGTTTGAAAGAATTGTGTGAAAAGGAGGAATTGCTCATTGTCAGCAATAGCTCCATTTTTAACAATATTTTTTAAATATTCGAACTGTTATAGTATCACGGGAAGGGTTCCGCTTCCATGGGAAGGATGTAACCATTTTCTGCCTACAGACGCTTACAGACGCATGTGCAGCAGACGACAATCGAAAACATTGTGACAAAAGGGGAAATTGCTTTTCGTAGGCAATTTCTACTTTTGCCACAATGGTTTCAACTCCTTTCAATAATTGTATTTACAGTGCTTTGCACATTTCTCTATAAGTCGACTGTTGTAAACTAATGGGGTCACAGAACGGTCGACGTTACCTCACACTACTGACATTTAGGTCAACCATAGTTCAGAGTGTGTTTCATTCATAGAAACTATTTTGTCTCATAAATTTATGCAAGCGAAGGGTTTCGTGATTCGGTCGAACCAATGAAATCGTTGAAAAGGCAGATTATAACCAATCAAAACTCGATTTTGGTGTAGGTATACACATGTGGACTGCGGTTGCAGCTTTAATCCGACTTTTCGAAAGCAGCTTCGTTATGGGATAGTGGCGAAACGCCCCTATCCCAAAAACCCAAAAAAAACAACAAGAGGGCCATGATGGCCCTATATCGCTCACCTGATTATTAGAACTTCAATAGTTTTCAAAGTGTTTATACTCAATACGTATAAAGAAAACAAGCAAACCCCCTGGTGGCCATGTTTTTCAACAGATTAGTATAAATTGAACAAACTTGGCAGAGGGTCACACAAGGCCAGTCGATTTAGTACAAGAAGATTTTTTTAAGTTTTCAAAATATATCATATACCTATAAGGAAAACAAGCCCCGCCATGTTTTTTTCAACGGATCGGAAATATTTGAACAATCTTGGTAGAGGGTGCACCAAGGAACATTTGTGCAAAATAATTTTCAAATCGGGCCAGTACTTTTGGACAAGAAGATTTTTAAAGTTTTAACAATGCACATATAAGGAAAACAAGCTCCGACCCCTGGCGGCCATGTTTTTCAACGGATCGGAAATTTTTTGAACAATCTTGGTCTAGGGTGCCCCAAGGAACATCTGTGCTAAATAATTTTCAAATCGGGCCAGTACTTTTGGACAAGAAGATTTTTAAAGTTTTAACAATGCACGTATAGTGAAAACAAGCTCCGCCCCCTTGCAGCCATGTTTTTCAACGGATTGGAAATATTTGAACAATCTTGGTAAAGGGTGGCCCAAGGAATAATTGTGCAAAATAATTTTCAAATCGGGCCAGTACTTTTGGACAAGAAGATTTTTAAAGTTTTAACAATGCACATATAAGGAAAAAAAGCTCCGTCCCCCGGCGGCCATGTTTTTCAACAATCTTGGTAAAGGGTGCCCCAAGGAACAATTGTGCAAAATAATTTTCAAATCAGGCCAGTACTTTTGGACAAGAAGATTTTTAAAGTTTTAACAATGCACATATAAGGAAAAAAAGCTCCGCCCCCTGGTGGCCATGTTTTTCAACGGATCGGACATATTTGAACAATCTTGGTAGAGGTTACCCCAAGGAACATTTGTGCAAAATAATTTTCAAATCGGGCCAGTACTTTTGGACAAGAAGATTTTTTAAGATTTGGCAATTTTCCCCTTTTCTGATGCCGCAGCAACCAAAGTTCTACTTGGAATTAAATTCTTTGAACAAATTTGAAAGAGGACCATCTAAGGACCATTCCTGTGAAGTTATTTTGAAATATGTCCATTGGTTTAGTAGGAGAAGTCATTTGTAGGAAATTGTTAACAGACGGCCAGACGCCGACGCCGGATGATCACAAAAGCTCACCTTGCACTTCGTGCTTAGATGAGCTAAAAAGAAGATGAAAAAAGTTATGTATGAAGTAATACACATTACTGAAAATGCAGTATTCATTGTATAATTACACTTTGTGTTTAACTATTTCCTCTTTTATCATCATTATTTGGACTGGAGTATGCCTGTCACATTTTGTGATAGTACTTGATAGTTATCGTACTGTTGTAAAATTACATGTGGACAATATTTCTAAGACAAAATGTGGTAACAAAGGATTGATGGAGTGTTGATTAATAATGAGTGAAATACCTTTATTGTAAAATTAAAGTTTCATTCAAATACAGATACACAAGACACTAATCGAGTCTGAATAACAATTTCTGTAAAAATATTTGTCCCTTTACAAACAGAAGCCGTATGATGCATGAAAACCTGGTAGTTTTAACGACTAATTGTTGGGTTGTGTGTGATGCTCGACGATGGGCATGGCTTAATGTACGACCTCGGATCAATGAACTCGTAAATATTATTCGAGACACAGAAGAAGAACATTGGTGCCTGCTTTAGTACTCGCTCCCTTGCAATGTCTGAATGTCAGTAGTGGGTTCAGTGGAACTTGATGTTCGCAAACGGTAGCCAATTCACAAATAATTGAAAGCTGAAATCCAGATGGCACGGAAAAAAAAAAAAAAAAAAAAAAAAAAATCGAATTCGCCCTAAATGTTATTCTTTATGTTATCCAAGTAAAACCAGGGTAAAACATGTATCGTAATTTATCAATAAAGTAAACTTGAGTCGTTTTCAATTGTCCCGATGAAGGGGTTTCCTATTAAAAAATACTTACCCCGTTACTGACAGGGTAGAATTTGCGATGGAAAAAGTATCGAAAACAAGAAAATCTCACCGATTATAGGGGTATATAATATATGTCAGTTATCATATTTTTATGTCAAAAATACATTACCAGTCATTTATTACCTGATATATACATCTCCTAACCCTTAATTCATCCAGAAAAAGAACTCGCCTAGCGTATCCCTCACGCCTGTGTGATATACACGGTCACCGGTAAATACCGGCGCACGAGGTCAACGTGTCACTTTTAGTTTCCTGGACACACCGACCTACAGGCTTGAATTTATTTTCATTTTTCTAAATTTATTTTCGTTGTCTAGTTAAAGCTTTCGCTTTAACGGGTCAATTCATTCAGTTAAACTGTACATTTACTTCTTGAACTTGAACTTTGTTTATTTATTGTTTGTGTTTAAGTTGTGTTTTTTTGTAGTAACAACTAGCTGAGAGCCGCGGGTGGTTACCCCACCCACTATTTCAGTTACGAGTCGGGTCTTGAATGACCGTGCATTAATTTTTCAATTAATTTTCAACGGTGAGATTTCCCGATCCGGTAGCGATAATATTGTTTATCGCCTTTGTTGTTGTTTTGTATAATTACATAGACATTTGGAGAATATTTAAAAAATATTTCTTCATTGAATTACGTCCGTAAAAACGAGTAGTGAAATAAAAGAATAGAAAATATTATTTTTTGTTTTTGAACTTCGTAATTTGATTTTGTATTTATACTATGTCACATAATGGTGAACAGAGGCGTGGCTCATGCGGTCATTTAGTGGCCTTGTGGGACACGCACTCTTCCTGCATTGCGTGCACTAAGTGCACAAAGGATTCACCATGTGAGTTCTGTTCGTTATGGTCGGCTTCCGTTTGGAAACAGGCCATATCGAGGAGGACTCACAAAAGCCGTAAGAGTAAAACTGTTCCTTTGAAGAAGAAGGTAAGTATTAGCTCTACGAGCGAAGGGGAATTCGAGGGTTTTTCCCCAACAGACTCCACGACTGGGTTGATTAGACGGAAGGACAGAGCTTTTCAATCTTCAGTCAAGACATACGCCTCTGTAACAGCCACGACGGGACCGTCTCGAAGTTCGGAGGAACGTATGATATCGTCTGGTCAAAACAGACGACTGGTGTTAGTGCTGAACCTTCGGGTGAGGCAATGGGGCATTCTCAGGGAAACCTAACAGAATGGCCCCCTCTTTCACCACACTCAGTTGATAGGCATTCTTCGGAAGCCTACAGCAGAGTTCCAAATTACCCGGTCGGCGGGCAGAATTTGGGGACCGGTGATGGAGCATTACAATTGCCTATCATTGGTCCACAGGGTGATGCTTCCGAGCAAAACCCTTATGACTCCGGGCGACCGGGTACCGGGCAACCGGGTACCGGGCAACCGGGTTCCAGGAAACTGGACAGTCATATTACCTTGGTTAAATCGGGCACCGGGCAACCGGGCACCGGGCAACCAGGCAGTCATTTTGAAATGACGAGACCGGTCACCGGGCAACCGGGCAATCATTCTAGAATGATACGACCAGTCACCGGGCAACCAGGCAGTCATTCTGAAATGACTAGACCGGGCACCGGGCTGCATGAAGCGACCGGGCATTCTGTCAGTCAATTCAGCATGACTAATCCATACACCGGGAATGAGGACATGGGTCATTCATTTCACGATGAATGGGAGAATCAGCAAGGCAGTCATTCATACATGACTCGACCTGCCACCGGTCAACCAGGTACCGGGCAACCCGGTACCAGGCAACCGGGATCAGTGCGTCTCGATCGGATAGATACACGTTATCATTCTTTCGCAGCACAGCCTGATTATTTGGATATTCAGAACACTGGTTTACCAGGTTTTAATAACCAACCTACTGACATAGATTACGGAGAGTACATATCGAGAAAATCATTCCGTTCTCCTAGGGGAACAGTGTATTATTCAAGAGATATTACTCCTCCACGTTACCAACCTTCATTACGAAGGAGTGATCGGTTCTATGACAGACAGGTTAGTGATGCCTACCGTGATCGTCAAATTCCTGATTATAGGAATTTACGACTCCCGGAAGGACACCTCTCCAAGAGGCAGTCCTTTGAAAGGCAATCCCCCGATCGGAATATTGCTTGTTCCGTTAAGGGGAAGTCGAAAAGATCACATACAGTGAGTTCGGCTCCGATGATTGACTCTGTGCAACCTTTCTCTGCTGCGGATAGAAGGTTGAGTTCACATGATCGTCACCAGCTTATGGATTTATCAGAGAATGAATCCATTTCTGGATCGGAAATTGGTCAACCGGTGGGAAGTCCGGTTAAGCACAATACTTCTCGTCGTAGGCCTAGACAATCCTCCACTTCTTCGTCTGACGAAGAAACGGAAAGTCTATTACCTATAGAAGACGAGCCGGCTGCGGATCGTTGGTCCCTGCAGCAGGCTATTGAAGAAGTTTTTAGGGTAGTGCCTAGTACGCTCTGCCCTAAGATCGACGCTCCCCCACGTCGTAAAAACCTTTCAAGTTGGGAAGAACATAATGCGGAGATAGGAGGGTCTACAACTCCATTACAGTTACTTCCGCAGGCGAATAACTTGGGAAGGTTATTGGACCAACTGCAGTCCACCAGGTCATTAGACACTGTTGAGTCAGCCTGGTCGGTCCCACTGGCCATCTCTAAGGAATGGGTGTCTCCTAAGGCTTATGTAGCTTCGAAGGAGTTCTTTCCCGTTAAAGTGCCGGCCTTAGACGGAGATGCGTCCACTTTGGGATTAACTGCACCCACCTCAATCACAGTTAGTGCTAAACTGGTTGAGAGATGGGAGGCCAGAGCGCGTCTGGGAGTCATGGTGGCTTCACATGACGATCATTTCGCCATAGCTCTGGCACTTCTACTTAAAGAGGAGAATGTCTCTAGCAGAGGGGCTAGCAGAATTCTGGAGGCTTTTGATACGGGGAATCGGCACCTGATGGCTCTGAATTTGCAGAACGCCACGGAAATGCTGTCCGCGAGGAGAGATGCGACACTTGTCAAATCCTCTTCTCTGCTACAAAATAGCAAGGACAGCTTAAGAGCCGCCCCCTTATCCTCCAATCATCTCTTTGGTGGAAGGGTTGCTGCAGTGACTGTTACTGATTCGTCAGAACAATCCAGACGCCTTTCGGCGAGTGCAGTAAATGCTTTGTCACAGAGTCGTAAATACTCTGCACCGGCGGCTAAATGGACTAATACTAGGAAGCCCCCGGCGAAAAAGCAGAAACAGGAAGTGAAGGCTGTACCGCCTAAACAACCTCCTTCCACGGGCCGGAATTATGCTAAACCGAAGCCCCGTTTCTCGGGGTTTCTACAGCCGTCTTTTTCTCGTTCCGAAAAAAGACGGTCGGTGGAGACCGGTGATAGATTTGTCAGCCCTGAATCTATTAATACCGGTCGAGAAAGTCAAGATGGAGTCGGCCCGCTCCATCAGAATGGCTATTCGGAAGGACGACTGGGCGGTCTCGTTAGACCTCACAGACGCCTATTACCACATTCCGATCGCTTCCTCGTCGAGGAAATACCTTCGGTTTGTGGTAAATGGAGAAGTGTACCAATTCAGGGCACTTCCCTTCGGCCTCAAGTCCGCACCTCGAGTATTCACGAAGATTATAAATGCTGTGGGAGCCTTTCTACGAATGAACGGGCCCCAGCTTCTTCAATACTTCGACGACTGGCTACTCCACAGAGCAGATCGTTTAATTCTCCTTCACGATCTGTCTCTAGCCTGGCGGACCATTCTGCGATTGGGCCTTATTCCCAATACGCAGAAGTCGGACTTAGTTCCGTCAAAGAGGTTTACATTCGTAGGGATGACCTTTCTCACCGACCTAGCGGTGATTCGGGTCCCTTCGGACAGAGTCGATTCTCTTTTCCGGAAGATCAGACTCACTCTGGACCAGGCTATGGTAACAGCCCGGTCCATGCTGTCACTTCTGGGGTCCCTGAGTGCAGCAGCCGACCTAGTCAGTCTAGGCAGGCTCCACATGCGGCCCCTTCAGTATCTTTTTCTGTACCGGTGGCGTCCGTCTGTGGACTCACTGGAACAGGAGATAGCTCTGACGGATTTCTTCAAGTCACACCTTCGGTGGTGGCTGGATCCGTTAATCTATCTACAAGGGGTGCCCTTGATCACATCACCTCCGGACCTGTACCTTGTTACAGATGCCAGTGCTGTGGGTTGGGGAGCTCATTTAGAGCCACAGGGCCTAACAGCCCAGGGCATGTGGACAGCGGAGGAACGTTGTTTGCACATAAACAACTTAGAATTGAGAGCAGTCCTGCTAGCTCTCAAACAGTTCTCTGCCTCCGTTGCGAACACAACTGTTTTATTGTCGACGGACAATACTACTGTTGTGTCCTACATTCGCAGGCAAGGAGGAACGCACTCCCATCTACTCTTTCTGGAGACATGGAAGTTACTCCTTTGGTGCCAGGCGACGTCGTTAGTAGTCTTAGTAAAACACGTCCCCGGCCATTTGAATGTCTTAGCGGACAGTCTATCCCGCCAAAACAAAGTTCTTCCGGCGGAATGGACACTGAATCAGAGTGTAGTAAACTCTGTATTCATGCGGATCGGGACACCACTGGTGGATCTTTTCGCCACCAGAGTCAACCATCGGCTGCCACTTTATGTGTCACCGATGTACGATCCTGCAGCCTGGGCAGTGGACGCACTGACCCTCGATTGGGACCGTCTATTCGGGTACGCGTTTCCCCCGTTCATTCCGGTCCCGATCGTACTACAAAAGGTTCTTCGTTCTCAACAGTGCAGAATCCTGTTGATAGCGCCATTTTGGCCCCAGAGGTCTTGGTTCAACGACCTCCTGGCCTGCCTGTCGGCACAACCAGTACGTCTTCCTCTTCAAGACGACCTTCTGTTTCAGCAACCGGGGCGGCATCTTCATACCAACCCGGCAATGCTTCATCTTCACGCTTGTACATTATCAAGCGATCGATCCGAGAGAGAAACTTTTCTCAAAAAGTTGCCTCTCGCATCGCTCAATCCAGAAGACGATCCACTAGAATCGTCTATGATTCCAAGTGGACAGTCTTCTCAGATTGGTGTCATGCTAGGTCGATCAATCCTGAGTGTCCCTCTGTAGCTAGGATTGCCGATTTCTTTCTTTTTCTTTTTGAAGATAAAGATCTAGCTGTTAGCACAATAAAAGGTTATCGTTCAATGCTTTCGAATACGCTTAAGTTCAAAGGGGGAGAGAGTATTGGTGCTAATCCATTTCTCTCGGAACTTATGCGATCATTCGAACTAGATAAACCCGTTTGTAGGAGTTTAACTCCAAAATGGGATTTATCTTGCGTTCTTTGGTCTCTTACAAAGGCGCCGTACGAACCTCTGTCTTCTGCTTCGTTAAAATTTTTAACTTACAAAACTGTCTTTCTTCTTGCCTTTGCGACCGCGCGTCGTAGAAGTGAGTTGCATGCGCTTTCAGTAGAAACCGGCTTTATCAGATTCAATGAATCTGATGGCTCGTTCACTCTACTTTGTCAGTCAGGTTTTTTAGCCAAGAACCAGTTACCTTCGGTCCTTCCTAAACCAATCACGGTTCCCAGTCTTTCTGCGAGCTGTGGTCCGTTGGATGCCGACAGACTTCTATGTCCCGTTAGAGCTCTTAAGCTTTACCTTAAGAGAGTTAAAGGGACAAGGGGCCGTAGGAAGAGGTTGTTTCTCCCTCTGATAGGATGTAAGGATATATCAGCGGCTTCTATTTCCCGCTGGATATCCTGTACAATTAAATTAGCCTACACTAATCTTTCAGTTCGCGATCTCTCGTTTTTACGGATTCGTCCACATGAAATTAGAGCACTCTCCGCTAGTTGGGCCTTTTCCAACAATGCGCCTTTAGAGGATATTCCTCGTGCCGCGGTATGGAAATCTCAATCGACTTTTTCAAATTTCTACCTGCGATCTATGTCTAAGCAAACTGAAAATCTTCACTCTCTGGGGCCACTGGTGGCGTCTCAGCGAGTTATATGCTAAATTACATATTAGACACAACAATAAAGTACTTAACGATTGAAATTTATCAATCCATTCACCTACTTTCACAGGCTGTTGTGTCTCAGTACTAAGTAAATAAATTAAATAAAAATAACTACAATGTGCTGCATTACCTGTAGGACTAGAAGTGTTGGCAGATGCCTCCCGACCGATGCTGAAAAGTCATCAGGTAATAAATGACTGGTAATGTATTTTTGACATAAAAATGAAGTTTTTAAAGTAAAACATATTTTTATTAGAAAATACTTACCAGTCATTTCATATTCCCGCCTCCCAACCCCGCGTCGTCAACCAACACTTACTTGAAAACTAAAAGTGACACGTTGACCTCGTGCGCCGGTATTTACCGGTGACCGTGTATATCACACAGGCGTGAGGGATACGCTAGGCGAGTTCTTTTTCTGGATGAATTAAGGGTTAGGAGATGTATATATCAGGTAATAAATGACTGGTAAGTATTTTCTAATAAAAATATGTTTTACTTTAAAAACTTCATTTTAATGCCCCAAATACAAAAATAACACTTTTTTTCTTAAAATTGGAAATTTTATTTTTTTTCGACAGTTGGGTATCTGGAGTTCAGTCGCTTTAACCCCTGTACTGGTACAAACCGTAATAACCTGTGAGTTACGAAATAATTTAAGTGAACACGCAAGGCCGCCCCTTCATGCAATAACAGCGGTGTTCAGCGAAACCTTGTTTGCTAACATAAGCAAATCCAGCAATCAAATTATAGCTACACCACCACAGGTTAATTACTATAAAACGGAAGGAAAGTAATCATTGAATAGGGTTTATTCTCCTTTTGGCATGATGTTTTCAAAAGTCGTCTGATACAGCCACGTCGAATTGCCTCTCTCTGTTGTCTTCATTTTCTTTGTGCGGGTTCAGAAGAAGCAACACAGGACAGATAAGGTCTTAAAACAAGGGGAGGTAATTTCACCTATATTGTTTTCCCTTTTCCTAGAAGATCTAGAACTTTTCCTTGTGGACAATATTAATTCTGATCTTATGATAGCTGATATTACAATTATTCTTATGTTATTTGCCGACGACATGGTAATTCACGGAAATAGCCCTGATGATCTACAGACCAGTTTAAATCTGTTAGATACGTACTGCTTAATGTGGGGACTCTCAGTAGATGTTAGTAAGACAAAGATTATGGTTTTTGGCCTGGTGCTTTAGCCCCTGGTCATAGTCGTAATACCATTTTTTCGGAGTTGGCAACCTGCCAATTGCTGTTAACACCCAACAACGCATTTTAGTGTGAGTTGGGGTGTCGTGGGGGGGGGGGGGGGGGGGGGGGAAGGAGTCAGGCTTGGGCCCTATGGGGCCCCCGCTAAATCAGCCACTGCATTTAACACGCGACTTACGTTTACCATTATTTTTTGTGTTGCATGGCCCCAGTTAATCCGCCACTTCGCGAATGTTAATAATGTTAATAAGTTTGTAAATGTGTTTAAAATTTTCCTTCAGTTTGGCCTAGTGACCTAGTTTTTAAACAGACATGACTAATATTTTAGCTTGGCCTACATATCACGACAACCATTCTGATAAAGTTTCAACATGCTTGAGTAAACAGGAGGGCCAAGATGGCCCTAAATCGATCACTTAAATGATAGTAAATTAGTAGCAAATTTAAATTATAGGTAACTGCAAATATCTGGGAAAATTTGATCAGGAGTGCAAATGAAACTGCAATGTGTGGCTCAGAAAAAGCTTATCAGTGAAAGCCATGTGTAATAACATGAATAAGGCACACTTTGAAATAAGACCACCAAAGGAACATTCCTGTGAAATTTGGTAGATATCGGTCCAATGGTTTAGGAGATGTATTTGAAGCTAAAATGTTAGGTTCATTTACCCATTTTCTGTGCCACATAGCATATCTATTTCAACCGAATAAATTATGGAACATGTTTATTAAATTATCCTGAAATCTAACAAGAACTTTAATAAGAATGGAATTATTAAGTTTTGTCATTTTGCTCCTTTCCTGATGCCGCTTTGCTGCCCTGTTTTTCAACGTTTCAATATGGCTTGAACAGCTTTTTATCACTCAAGTAACATTTCTACCAAATTATCTTGGAATCTAATAAACAAGCGAATTCTGGAAGAAAAGAATTTTAAAGTTTGGTCATTTTCTCACTTTCTGATGCCGCAGCAACCAAAGTTTTCCATGGAATTTAAATCTTTGAACAATTGAAAGAGGACCATCAAAGGAATGTTCCTATGAAGTCAAGTTGAAATCGGTCCAGTGGAATGGTAGAAGTTGTCATTTGTAGCTAAAAGTTCAATTTACCCCTTTTTGTGACCACGCCTGGTTGCTATAATTTTGTAACCAATCAATATGGCTTGAACAAATTAAGTAGAGGATAACTGAAGTATGATCTCTTTTAAATTTTCTTAAAATCAGAGAAGCACTTTCATAAAATTGGAATTTTGTCATTTTGTCATTTTGTCCCATTTCTGATGCGGCCTGGTTGCCATATTTTTCAACCAATCAATATGGCTTGAACAAGTTTTATAGAGTGTCACCCAAGGATCATTTCTACCAAATTATATTGGAATCTGACAAGCAGATCAGAGAAGAAGAATTTTAAAGTTTGGAAATCTTGCCCCCTTTCTGATGCCGCAGAAACTAAAGTTCTCCATGGAATTTAAATCTTTGAACACTTTTGAAAGAGGACCATCAAAGGAACATTCCTGCGCAGGAATCATCACAAAAGGGGTAAATTGAACTTTTAGCTACAAATGACAACTCCTACCATTCCATTGGACCAATTTCAACTTTAGTTGCTATGATTTTGTAACCAATCAATATTGCTTGAACAAATTAAGAAGAGGATAACTGAAGTATGATTTCTATTTTTTTTTTTTAAATCGGACATATAATATTGGAATCTAACAAGCAGATTCAGAGTAGAAGAATTTTAAAGTTTAGACATTTTGTCCCCTTTCTGATGCTGCAGCAACCAAAGTTCTCCATGGAATGTAAATCTTTGAACTATTTTGAAAGAGGACCACCAAAGAAACATTCCTGTGAAGTTTCGTTGAAATGGGTCCTATGTTTTGGAGTAGATGATGTTTAAAGCTAAAAGTTAACGACGGACGACGGACAGTGAGTGATCAGAATAGATCACCTTAAGCCTTCGGCTCAGGTGATCTAAAAATGCAACATCTAGAGTGTTAACAAGATTTCCCTTCAATTAGTTTCTAAACCAATATGACCCACATTCAAACTTGACCTAGTTATTTAAGACAAATATTCTGTCAACATTTTAACCTGCTGAAGCATAAATTGCGGCCTCTAGAGTGTTAACCCTTTCCCTCATATAGACGCTTTCTGACGCCTCTGCAGCAGACGGCTTTTTGAAAACATAGTGTCAAAAGAAGAAATTGCACAAAACGTGCAATTTCTCCTTTTGCCACAATGTTTTCCACTTTTTGTCATAGATTATCCATTCAATTATAGAGATTTTCTATTTTTTGACAAAATATTGTCAAAGTCGTCTGCTTCAGTATTGCCGTATGAGGGAAAGGGTTAACAAGATTGTCCTTCAATTTGTCCTAGTGACCTATTTTTTGATCCGACATGACCCATATTCAAACTTGACAAACATATCATCAAGACAAACATTCTGATACGGTTTCAACATGCAGCCTCCAGAGTGTTAGCAAGATTTTCCTCCAATGTGAGGTGAGCTTAAAATACAATGAACATTTTGACATTGCTTTGTACACAAAAATTGATGAAGAATATAGTTTACATATGTAAATATCTATGTTTTGTTCATCCTCGTATATGTATGTGTTATATCGAATTATTTTTTTTAACTCATTCATGAAGATTATACATGTAGTTATTCAAGAGAGGTGTACCCTCATAGATTTTAAATCTATCTTCACGATGGACGGACAAATTGTGATCACAATAGCTCACCTTGAGCACTTCGTGCACAGGTGAGCTAATAATACAACCTTAGTGTCAAAACCCTTTGTCAACTGTTTGATTCCTTTCTCGGTTCAAATCTGCTCTATGCATGCAAAATTAGTGGATTCTCAGTGTCAAAGCAAATCGAACGAGTTCACTTTAAATCCCTAAAATATATTTTACTCGTAAAGCAATCTACAAGTAATACAGGTACTTATGGGGATTTAGGTAGATATACGTTGTATATAACTAGATATTGCCGCATTATCACATATAGGTGTAAAATAATTGACACGGATAATTTAATTATAAAACGTTTGTACCACAAATATTTAAAAGCTAACTACCAATCCATGTGTGTATAAATATGATGAAGAATATATTTTACATATGTAAATATAAATGTTTTGTTCATCCTCGTATATGTATGTGTTATATCGAATTAATGCTTATAACTCATTCATGACTTTGATCAAATATGTATATACCTTTTTGTATGTAACTAGAAACTATTATTGTAAAGTTTACGTTACAACTATCTATCAATCTATCTATCTATTTATCTATCTATCTATATTTTCCCAGCAGAATATGGGAATTAAAACCTGACGTTACAGAATTTCTGCAACCACAGTGCAACCTTTTTCGAGCAATGTCTATCAGAAGAATATACATGTAGTTATTCAAAAGAGGGCACTCCACCATGACCGTCATACCGCGACTGAGGATCGAACCCGGGATGCCCGGTTTCAAATCCTCGATGCTAACCACTCAACCACAGCGGTTTCCAAATAGGAAAGAAGCAGCATTCTATAAACTAGCATATGGGTTGCGGACAATGTTGATCAAGATTAGACAGTACAAACGGGCTGGCTGATCATGGTCTACTTTGTTCGTCTATCTTGTGGAAGAACTTGTTCACCGAGCCTGTTGGAATTCATACATAACATAGTGTTGCTTAAAGGTGCTGAGCTCCAGATGGAGATCAAAGTTTTGAAATGTTGAAACTTCTGCAAATATTGCTTATAGTGACAACAAAGTAAGAACTAAATAGTTTTAATACTGTTTCGGCAATAATGCTGAAAAACAGTTAATTGAAAGTCATGATAATGAACACAATTTGACTTACTATGTATGTCCACCCAGTAAAAATGAAGCATAAACGATTAATATTTAGAAGTATATTGTACTGGAAAGTGAAATTATTACTCTAATTTTATCCGAAAATTATGATTCTAATATTTCAAGTCAACTTTTAAACAGTTTTAAAACTTTGACTAAACTATTTATAATCCGGAGTTCAGCACCTTTAACCCTTTCCCTCAAATAGACGCCTCTGCAGCAGATGGCTTTTTGAAAACATAGTGACGAAAGAAGAAATTTCTCAAAACGAGCAATTTTTCCTTTTGCCACAATGTTTACCACTTTTAGTCATAGGTTATCCATTCAATTATAGAGATTTTCTATTTTTTGACAAAATATGTTCAAAGTCGTCTGCTGCAGAATTGCCGTATGAGGGAAAGGGTTAAAGTGGCCCATAGAGGGATGATTGGAGAAAGCAGGGACACTATATGTAATATATATAGTGTCCCTGGAGAAAGCAAAGCAAAACAGAGACTTTATAAAGCTAGACGGGTGCCTTGTCAGCTGAATCCATTCTTTTTTCCTATATGTCTCTTTGTTTCAATGGTAATGTCCAGGTACCTAAGTGTTTTGGTGAACTCCCGTGCGTGTCCTGGATGATACAGACTGGTGGGACAAGGTTCACAGGAGATTCCATCAAGTTTAAATGTCTGTAACCGCCATTAACTATGTCCGTGTTCTTCGTAGTTTTCAATTGTGTTGTGACTAACAGCTTGCTCCCGCTTGAAGAAAAATGGTCTAAAATCTGAAAGCATAGTATAAATACAGCCAATCTCATGTTAGCGGTCACCTCTGTTAGAGGGACTGAACACCATAATGGTCCAAAATCGTTATATTTTATACTTATTCTAATTAATCCAAAATACGTCAATTAATATGCAACGGAATGTTGTAGAAGGTCGTACAAGTCTTGTTTTTCATTATTTCATAGGAAATAAGCAGTTAAAAAAACGTCCGCTCCGTGTTTTCCCGTTTAAAAATACTGTGGAATTTCCTCTTGCTCATTTGAATTTGTGGATTCAATTCGGCATTCTCTAACACTATCGACTCATTTCATTCATGTATGCGTGAGAGTAAGGAACGACAACTCTGCGAAGGAGATTGTCAATTCGGTTGTAGTGATCACGTGATAAATATACAGCGATATTTTTAGATTTACTGGGTTACTAACCCAGTAGATTTTACAATGCAAAATAACGAAAAATCTCCGCAATATTAATAGTGTGCATATATTGTAGTACATCAGTCAGCAAATCTCAATGCCTTACATGCAAAAACATCAAGGTAATAGCAATTTTTAACAATTTTCTTCTTTTTTTCGCTTTTTTCTCATATGGTATTCAGTCCCTTTAAGAAGCCAACCTGTATTAAGCATCCGCTAGAACATTAACCAAAGACACTTTCATAAATTTGTGTCTAGTGTTAAACAGTCACATGCCTTCTAGTAGCCATATTTTGACTCTATCTAATAGGGACGCTTATTGTCAATCAGGTAATTTGAAGTATTGTGCAATTTATGGAATAAACATGAAATTTTGATTACAAGCCCAAAATAATGTTTTGACCAATATAAAAATTAATGTGAGGGCATTTTGAATTTATTTTTACTTTCTGTCTTATTTCCAAAATGGCGGATAACATATTCCTATATGCTTTTTATGTTAATTCAAACAACCTTATTCAATGAAAAAACAATAACAGATAGGCGTAACGTGAAATTAGCATAACTTGCCATGTAGATATCAAAACATTGCAAACAATGGAGTTGCCTGACTTTAAACTTGAAATACACTGTAGTCTACTTTTGGAAATTCATCGCTTGAAGAGTTTAAAAGGTTTTTGCTCTAGAAAGGTGCATTTATAAAAGGTTGCACTACATCTTTTAGCACCGTACACCCTTTGTAGCGGTAATAATCTTTTGTTTATCAAGTTGAGTTAATTTTCTACATTTGATCCGCTCAGCTCATTTTCTTTATTTACAGATGTATTTAAGATCAAAAGTGGCATGCAATTGACAATGACAAATAATCTTTTTTAAAAAGTACTTTGACCATCGCCTCATAATAGATAACATTATATAAATTCTATTTCCTAAAACTAATACTCTTTCAACAAAATGTGAGCTAAATTTCTCAGTTCCAATGAATTAGGATTTCGAAAGATATCGGTTCCATCGTTTAATGTTATATATTCAGAAATATCTGTTTGGTTATGATTTTTTCGGATCGCTCTTCGAAGGCTATTGATTCCATCGTTCATGTTTGTATATGTCTTCGGAAGTAATCAATTCCATTGTTAAAGCTTGTATAGATCTTCCGAATTGATCAGTTTGGTGGTTCATTTTCGTATCGCTCTTGGAAGTTTTTGATTACATCGTTCATGTTCGTATAAATCTGCAGAATTTATCAATTCAATCGTTAATGTTCGCAAAGAAATAATCGGTTCCATTGTTAATATTCTCATTAATCAGCGGAAGTAATCTGTTGCATTGTTAATATTCGTATAGATCTTTGGAAGTAATCGGTTCCATCATTAATGTTCGCATAGATATTAATAAGTATTATATTCCGTTGTTTATGTTCGTACACTGTACTCATTACAACGCTGTACTTGGGAGCCATGGTCTTGCACAGCAATATTAATGGGGTTAAATGGATAACGCTGTTCCAAAAATCCGCCGAGTCATTACCCCACCCATCCACCTATAATGCATACACTAATTTATTTACAAAGAGAGTGTTTTTGGCTAAAACAAGCTTGCAAGATATATTTACCTGTTTCTTTGACATTTGATAGATGTATCAGGGCTCAAATTTAAGCTCGCATGCATACTCGCGAATTGCAAGTGCAAATTTCAGGCACCAGAAATTGTTTGCGAGTGAAATTTTTGGACCGAATAATATGCATTTATAATCCTCGATCTTTTACAGGGTTATTTCTTTGACAATTCGCGGTAATTGCAGTGAACTGTTGAGATTTACAGAGTGACTGGGACTGAGTCACTTTCAGTTTTGCAATATTTGTGGAAGTTTACAATCAATACATGTCTCGTGCGCATGCCTATTCAACGGCCCCAATATTGATGACGTTCACTGCATACATTTGGCCTAAATAGTTTTAATTTACATATAGCAAATATGATTGGCTGGAATAGCCACATGTTTATTTTGGGTTTCCCAAGTTGTATTCACTACGGAGATCGAAGAAATGGATGACATCCAGACAAAATTTTGGGCAATTTTCAGAATTGGTTGTTGTTACATTATGAAGTTTAAAATTGAGCTTGTTTGTTTGTCACACCATGACAGCCACGGTCGTTTAAAGTTGTATCAGTTTGCAAGGTGACTGAACACAATAAGCATAATGCACAAACAATAATTACACCCGATATCTGTCTATTGTTGTAATATTGAAAGCGTTATGCAAACAGCCGCTCAATAACGATATCGATTTATTTTTTTACCTGTCTATTGCTGTCTATTGCTGTTATGTTGAACAAAGCGTTATGCAAACATGTGGATTAATCTATTACTCAGATTGTATTTTGGTGTTTCAAATGTTAGGTTTTTGAAAATGTATAATTCTATTCCCACATATTTCATGCACTACAATTCGGGAGCCAAGCAAGACCAGCGTTATATCGAGAACAGCAGTAAAATGGGGGTCGTTATAGAGGGGTGCCAGTGTATATAGTTTCGAAAGTTATCAGTTCCATCGTTAATGTTTGAAAGAGCTTCGGAAGTAATTGGTTCCATTGTTAATGTAAGTATAGATCTTCGGAAGAAATCTGTTCCAACATTATAGTAGTACAGAACTTCGGAAGTAATCGGTTCTGTCATTAATGTTCGCATAGATCTTAATAAGTATTACATTCCATTGTTTATGTTCGTATATAGTTTCGGAAGTTATCAGTTTCATCTTATTGTTTTGAAAGAGCTTCGGAAGTAATTGGTTCCCTTGTTAATATTCGTATAAATCTTCGGTAGTGTTCAAGTTAGATGTGGAAGCGTTATATTAAATTGTTATGTGCATACAGAGTGACTGAATTTTACGAACATTGATCAAGGTGCCGAAACTGTATATTTTTGACGAATACATTGGTTACCATAAAAATCTATTAAGAAGTCCGTGATCGATATGTTTTCACATATGTATTATATAATTTTAAATGCTAAAAAAACTCTTTATTCCACTTACCTGCATCACATCAGTATTTTTTAAATGTTGCAACATATCTCTACTAAAGATGATATCGTACGATTCATTCAATCTGGATTGTACAATGTCCATGTGCATAAACTGAGCATTTTTCATGTATTCATAATTCTTCCTATGTCGAGCTATGAGAGTCGGTACGATATCTATGCCTGTGTACTTCACGTCTGATCTCTGTCCCACAAGCTCTTTCATCCAGTAAAAGTCTCCACATGGAATGTCGCCAATAGTTATAATGGATTTATTTAGATAAATCTTTAGTCGATCGATCAGAGTGTTCAGGAGTGCAAGCGGGGACTGGAAATACACATAGGAAAATTTAGGTGAACATAATCGATAACTCGAACATTAAAACAATCAAATATATCAGTTATCTGGTATGAAACTGTCTGTTGAAAACAGCAGTTCTGATTGCTCTTTTGAGCTATGAGATATGTTGCTGTTTTGTTATCTTGATATGATTTTATCATTGGCTTGCTATTCATAATGAACACTTAATTAATTAACCCTTTGCCTCCTGCAGATCCATTTGACACAATAGCAGGAGACGACTATTGAAAACATTGTGCCAAAGGTAAAATTGCTCATGATGACCAATTTCTCCTTTGGCCACAATGTTTTCATCTTTATTTAACAATTAAGCTATCTTGTATGGAGATTATCCAAGTTTTTGTTACTATGTTTTCAAAGTCGTCTACTGCAGATTTGTTTTATGAGGGTTAATATAAATGAATAACGAAGCTGACACTAAATAAAAGAATTTAGCATAGTTCAAACCATCTCTCGAAAACGTCAACAACTCAAAGTAATTTATGGGTCACTGTATAGATAAAGTTCTGTTTGTGCATCCATGCTATTTGTTGATCGTTAATGCTTATTTGGATGGTTTTCGAGACAAGCTGACAGATCATGTTTATTTTTACTGTAAGTCCATGCTTTATATGTCGCTATTTTGTGACCAGTGAAGATCCACATTTACTAAGCTTGTGCCTTGGTTAAGTGTGACAACCAAGATCAGCATTGCTTGCAACCTTGTGGTACATGCTTCCTGTGGAGAATTGAAATCTACTGTACACAAACCAAAGAGCCATGCCCAGAGAAGACCAACCTGTGTGTAATTATGCCCTTTCAAAGAAAAGGGGTATATTGTTCTGAACATGTCGGTCCGTCCGTCAGTCGGTAGACCAACAACTAATGACAAACTGACCTTCCATACCCAAGGATCCAAATTAAAACTTGATTACATAAAGTGTCTTGAAACCTACTTTGACTAGTTACCTAACAGTTTAGAGACAGGTAAGACTGCACTGATGCATTGGCTGATCTGGATTAACCCTTCGCAGCAAACGGCCTAACGCTTGGTTTTAAAAGAGCGCCGCTCAAAAGTTTATCGCATGTGCAATGGAAATTAAACGCACAAATGTGATTTGGCTCAAACATATAAATATCTTTTGTTAGTGAAAGTATATTAGTGATATGCAAAACAAGGCAAGTCTGTTACATGTGGAATGTTTGTGGCATGCTAAGAGGTATGTATGTGACATGTTGGAAGAAAATATGTGGTATGTTACAATGATTGATTGGAGTTTATCGCCGTTTTCAACAATTGTTCTGTCATATAATGGCGGCCAGTTCACCTACTCTTGGTTTTCCTGGCTTTCTCACACCAGTACTCCCCACCTCATATTTTCCAAGCAAATGACTGCTTTTGTACGTAGACTGTTAGCCCCTTGGTGAAAGGTAAATGATGCTTGTCACTGTGACTGTTGTCAAATTCAGAAAGAATGTTGGCTGAGCTGGGATTCAAACTCACAACCCCTTGATTGACAACCTGTGCCGCTACAAACTGAGCAAGCAGGTCTCAGTAAGTTAGAGAGATATGGTAAAGGGTATATTAAAGAGTGTATAATCAACGCTTGTGACATGTAAGAGGGTGTGTGCCTGTTAAATATATGGAATACGGTATGTTAGAGAGAGTATGCCTGTAACATGGTATAGGGTATGTTAGAGAGAGTATGCCTGTAACATGTTAGAGATATGGTATAGGATATGTTAGAGGGTGTATGCCTGTGACATGTTAGAGATATGGTATAGGGTATGTTAGAGGGTGTATTCCTGTGTCATGTTAGATATATTGTATAGAGTATGTTAGAGAGTGTATGCCTGTGACATGTTAGAGATATGGTTACGGGTATGTAAGAGAGAGTATGCCTGTAACATGTTAGATATATGGTTACGGGTATGATAGAGAGTGTATGCCTGTAACATGTTAGAGATATGGTATAGGGTATGTTAGAGAGAGTATGCCTGTGACATGTTAGATATATGGTTACGGGTATGATAGAGAGTGTATGCCTGTGACATGTTAGATATATGGTATAGGGTATGTTAGAGAGTGTATGCCTGTAACAAGTTAGAGAGTTTATGCCTGTTACATGTTAGAGATATGGTTTAGGGTATGTTAGAGAGTGTATGCCTGTGACATGTTAGATATGGCATAGGGTATGTTCGAGACAGTATGCCTGTGACATGTTAGATATATTGTTTAGGGTATGTTAGCGAGTGCATGCCTGTGACATGTCAGAGATATGGTATAGGGTATGTTAGAGAGTGTATGTCTGTGACATCTTAGAGCTATGGTATAGGGAATGTTAGAGATATGATAATAGGGTATGTTAGAGAATGTCTGCCTGTGACATGTTCGATATATGGTATAGGATATGTTAGAGAGTGTATGCCTGTGACATGTTAGATATATGGTATAGGGTATGTTAGAGAGAGTATGCCTGTGACATGTTCGATATATGGTATAGGGTATGTTAGAGAGTGTATGCCTGTGACAAGTTAGAGAGTTTATGCCTGTTACATGTTAGAGATATGGTTTAGGGTATGTTAGAGAGTGTATGCCTGTGACATGTTAGATATTTCATAGGGTATGTTAGAGAGATTATGCCTGTGACATGTTAAGAGATATGGTATAGGGTATGTTAGCGAGTGCATGCCTGTGACATGTCAGAGATATGGTATAGGGTATGTTAGAGAGTGTATGCCTGTGACATGTTAGATATATGGTATAGGGTATGTTAGAGAGAGTATGCCTGTAACATGTTAGATATATGGTTACGGGTATGATAGAGAGTGTATGCCTGTGACATGTTAGATATTTCATAGGGTATGTTAGAGAGAGTATGCCTGTGACATATTAGAGATATGGTATAGGGTATGTAAGAGAGAGTATGCCTGTAACATGTTAGAGATATGGTATAGGGTATGTTAGAGAGTGTATGCCTGTAACATGTTCGATATATGGTATAGGGTATGTACGAGAGAGTATGCCTGTAACATGTTAGAGATATGGTATAGGGTATGTAAGAGAGAGTATGCCTGTAACATGTTAGAGAGTGTATGCCTGTAACATGTTCAATATATGGTATAGGATATGTTAGAGAGTGCATGCCTGTGACATGTCAGAGATATGGTATAGGGTATGTTAGAGAGTGTATGCCTGTAACATGTTAGATATATGGTTTAGGGTATGTTAGAGAGTGTATGCCTGTGACATGTTAGAGATATGGTATACGGTATGTTAGAGAGAGTATGCCTGTGACATGTAAGATATGTTGTATAGGGTATGTTAGAGGATGTATGCCTGTGATATATTAGATATATGGTATGTAAGAGAAAGTATGACAGTGTTGATAGAGACTGTTAGAGCGTGTATACCTCTGAAATATTAGAGAACGAATGCCTTGAAACATAGAGAATAAATGTCTGTGAATAACAAGAGGGCCATGATGGCCCTAGATGGCTCACCTGAAATATCCAATATGATTTCTAATGCAAAACACATCAAGACAATTATTCTGACAAAGATTCAAAATGCAACCTCCAGAGTGTTAACAAGATTTTCTTTCATTTGGCCTATTGGCCTATTGTTTTTTACCTGATATGACCCATATTTGAACATGGATTAGATATCATCATGACAAACATTCTGACAAGTTTCAACTTGCTCAAAGTAAAAATGCGGCCTCCGGAGTTTTAACAATATTTTCCTTCAATTTGGCCTTGTGACCTAGTTGTTTTGAACAGACATGACCAATATTCAAACTTGACCTAAATATCATTAAGACAAACATTCTGATAAAGTTTCAGCATGCTCAATTTAAAAATGCAGCCTCTAGAGTGTTAACAAGATTTCCCTTCAATTTGGCCCAGTGACCTAGTTTCTGACCCAATATGACCCATATTTAAACTTGACCTAGATATCATTCAGACAAACATTCCGACAAAGTTTCAAAATGTTCAAGCTAAAAATGCAGCCTCCAGAGTGTTAACAAGATGTCCCTTCACTTTGACCTAGTGACCTAGTTTCTTACCCAATATGACCCATATTCAAACATGATCTAGATATCACTAAGACAAACATTCTGACAAAATTTCAAATTGCTGGAGCAGAAATTGCTCCCTTTAAAGTTTTAATAAAGATTTTCCTTCAATTTGACCCAACATAACCCATATTCGAATTTAAATTACATTTCATCAAGATAAACATTCTGATTAAGGTCATCATGCTCAAGTTAAAAATGTGGCCTTCAGAGTGTTAACAAGATTTCCCTTCAATTTGACCTAATGACCTTTGTTTTTTGCCTAATCTACATTTTTTAAAGGGACGAAAAGTATACCCCGAATGTACTCTCTCTCAAGATATCTTGAAGCATTATTATTTTCATAAAAGTTGTGATACATTTTCACTGCTCTGTCCTTTGCTTTTTTGCTTAATCAACATCAAATTTTGATCCCTGTTAATTTAAATGCATATAAAAGATCAACAGTATGTCGGGAATGGGTCGAATGTTTGGCTGTTGCTAGGGTCAGTCCTTATCAGTAATCTATATTAAGTAACAAATGTTTGACCCCGAATACACTTGGCACGTAACCAACACTTTCCCTCATCCACATACAGACATATTTATTTTAGTGTACAGCATACAATATTTTGTAATTATTGTATACTTTGATTGCATTGCAGAAAGTGGTCATGACTGGTGTCAAGGATTGATCATGACCGTAGATAAAAGGGCGTGCGAAAATTCCGCATAATTTACATGCTTGGGACTATTTTTGTATGTAAACAAACATGGCTGACCTAAATATCATTATCATAGCTCATGTGACTATTATATTCTCATATACTCCTCATGGGCAATTTCTTACTGTCTCATGCTTACAGTGTGTACTGTTACATGGCATGTGCATCTCTAAAATGTTGGTTATGCACATGCATGACGTCATTTAACCCTTTCCCTCATATAAACGCTTTTGGACGCCTCTGCAGCAGACAGCTTTTTGAAAACATAGTGACAAAAGAAGAAATTGCACAAAACGTGCAATTTCTCCTTTTGCCACAATGTTTCCCACTTTTAGTCATAGGTTATCCATTCAATTATGGAGATTTTCTATGTTTTGACAAAATTCTTTCAAAGTCGTCTGCTGCAGATTTGTCATATATGGGAAAGGGTTAAAAGAATAACGTCACCTTTATAATTTAACTTTCCAAACGGCATTTGCAACAAAATTACATAAATATTAACAAACAGTTCGTTTCGTTTTCTGAAGCAGATTTATAGATAAAGAAGTCAAACGTTTAAACCAACTAGTTTGCAATATGAAAGTATGCAATAAAAACGTTATTGACCCTGTACTGTGAAATCATCGTTGGACCTTGTTCTTTGGCGTACGTAGCCTCACAATCTCGGCAACATCAACCAAAGAACTCGGTCCAACGATGATTTCACAGTACAGGGTCAATAACCAATAATATTGTGTCAAAAGAAAAAATATTGTCCACAAGCAATTTATCAACTATTCCAAAAAGAACAAGACGAATGTTTGACGCAAAGCGTCAAAGAGAAGCCGCAATTTTTCGTTGTTCATGTAGAAATAAGAAAAAAGAACATTTAAATCCACAAACAACTGTAGACGGTAATACGCTGACATATTTATCCCTTTGAAGACTGTTGTATATACTTCAAATTACCTCCCTTTAAACAATACAAGGATATTTACCTTGTGATTCGTACGAATAAGATTAATAAACATTGAAATTATATGAATGAAAACTATTATTTAAATTAGTAACAAGATCAAAATCAAGTTTAAGCCAAGATAAATGTGTACACATTTCATTAATTGTTTGTAGATACCCTAATGTATAGGTATGAATATAAAATTTATAAAATTATAAACAAATTTTCATTTCAACGTACTAAGTCTGTGAATCTCACAGAAACACCCATTTCAATATACCAACATGTAAAAGTAAATTTAAGTATGAACCGTTTTTGTATGTACTGAAACTAGAAACGTCCGTTTGTTTATAAGTATATTTCCAATATTTACGATTTTATATTGGTACTAGCTAACCCGGCACGACGTAAACTTTCCTCTACCAAATTGGTTGTTGTATGTGGGAAACAGTTAGCTGCTGAACATGTATTTAAATGTTTAACTGTGTTAAATATGTGTATTCCCTTTAAATTGTTTATTTAAATCGTCATACATGTATATTATTAGACAAAGGTGTCGGACCAAATGGGAACTTAGTTAAATTGTGCGTATATACTTCAAATTACCTCCCTTTAAGTACTACCAGGATTTTTTTCTTGTGATTCGTATGAATAAGTTTGATAAACATTAACATTTCAACTAGACGGCAACATTTATTGTGAAACAGATATTTCTGTGGTTTATATATGTCCATGCACTTCTTCATCTAGAATTACTGCGTAATATATGATAGCTGGCAGGTCTAAATATTCTCCTTGTTCGAAATTTCTAGGCATCCCTACAGGAAACCTACAGGAAACCGCCTTCTGGCGGCTTCCAATAATTTCATGTATGGAAATTTTCCTTATTTTTGCATAGATGTTTTCAAATTCATCTGCTGTGATTAGTTCTATTTATTTAGGATATGGTTAAACGGTTAAATCAGGACTTAGATTAGTCCATTTATTTAACAATTTATAGCTGATATTTTTATGATACTTTAACATTAGCGTCTGCTGCAAGTCTAACCAGGGACCAGTAAATAATCGTAAATACCATGACAAAAACAGAAATACGAGGTTAGAGAATGCATGCCTGTGACAGATTGAAGGTCTATGAATGTTAGAGAATGTATGCAAGTAACTTGTTTGAAAATGTAGGTTTGTACTACTTTAAAGAAGATATGTCTATTCCATGGTCAGTAGAGTCGAGCCATAACAAAATAGATTACCTTAGCTGCTAAAAGGGAAGATCCTCCGCCTGACGCTCTGTACTCCGGAGACATTTTATCAAATTTGGAAGCCCGATCCTGTTCTGACATCCATGCCCGGCTTTCAAAAAGCTTTTGAAATGTTGCCTGTCTCTGTGAATCGTCTTGTCCTTTCACCATTAAAACAGTTGTTGTGAAGTTGCGACTAGCCGTGACCTTTGGGACTGTTTCGAATACATCTCCAGAAAGGCAGTTGTAGATAACCCCATCCTAGTGTAAAGGATTATAATAACAAGTTATCTTGTTCCCACATGCAGAGGCATTTTAACCAGAAAACATCATTTCGTAAATATCGTGGAAAATGCCAATTTGATATTTTCATCTGGTACAATGTTTTCAACTCTTTTCATTTATTGTTGCCTGATTGCTTTTAAGGCTGTGATTTCATATTCTTCATTTTTGCTTTATGAAGATAACTAAAATTTGATTTTCATTGTATATGATATTGAGAAAATTAAGATAGAATACGCCTAAAGGGCTTGGCAATTTCCGTTCAAGGCCGAAATTCATTAAGAATACGATATGCTAGGCGATTTCCGTTTGAGGTCGGAATTCATTAAGGATATATATATATATAAGCTCTGCAATTTCTGTTTAAGGTCGGAATTCAATAAGAATATATATCAGCTCGACTGTTTCCGTTTGAGGTAGGAATTCATTAAGAATATATATAAGCCAAGTGATTTCCGTTCGAGGTCAAACTTCATTAAGAATTATGTTAGCTCGCCGATTTCCGTTCAAGGTCGGAATTAAATAAGAATATATATAAGCACGGCAATTTCCGTTCGAGGTAGGAATTCATTAAGAATATAATTATGAGCTTGGCGATTTCCGTTTGAGGTAGGAATTCATTAAAAATATTTAAGCTTGCTGATTTCCGTTTGATCAAACATATGCTCTCAATATAAAACGTAAGATTATTGCGCTCTTCACTTCCCAAACATTCTACGCAGGTCTTAGTTAACGCAGTCGTAACACCAAGTTACGACAGTGAAACAATTTATCAAAAGGGTCGTACCTGTAGCTGTACTGGATCAGTAAATACACTGTTTCGGAGCCTTTTTGATTGCCAAAGCATAGTTTCCGACAGCATATTTACTCTATATATACCGAAGTCAAACCAAGGATCGGAGGTTTGTGAATTAACCAACAGTTTAAAACTAGAAAGGATACATTTAAGCTTTTGCAATAATTTATTAGGTGTACGATTCCAAACTCAAAACGATTTAATATATGGTGAACTCGGAGGAACTAGTCTCAGAACTAAAAGATCGATTAATGTTATCAAATATTGGCTCAAAATCATTCAGTCTGATTCAACAAAATATATATGGAGAATGTATGACGTAATGTATAGAGACTAACAATTAAATCATAACCATAACTCATGGGCAAAAAACACAATTAGAAAAACAAGAATTAGGTTTTAATGAAGCATTGTACATTGTTAAATATTGTATACTGACATGGGCATACTGCCCACTGCTCATTTTTCATCTATTTCCTTCCTTGTTCAACCAATTATTGCAGTCCAAAGGAATGTTTGTAAGTAAGAACTGAAGTACTTCAATGACTTTAGCAGAGACTGATCCGTGTACTCTTAACGCTCATAATCAAACATTTTCATATGATAGGGCTATTGGTCACATGGTTTCACATGATACGGCTCCTCCTTAAACTCATGGTCATACATATTACACATGATGGGGCTACTCCTAATGCTAACTTAATGATGTTAACACATGATTAGTCTCTTCCTAAAGCTCATTATCATATGTTAACACATGATTAGTCTCTTCCTAAAGCTCATTATCATATATTAACACATGATTAGTCTCTTCCTAAAGCTCATTATCATATGTTAACACATGATTAGTCTCTTCCTAAAGCTCATTATCATGTATTAACACATGATTAGTCTCTTCCTAAAGCTCATTATCATATATTAACACATGATTAGTCTCTTCCTAAAGCTCATTATCATATATTAACACATGATTAGTCTCTTCCTAAAGCTCATTATCATATACTAACACATGATTAGTCTCTTTCTAAAGCTCATTATCATATATTAAAACATGATTATTCTCTTCCTAAAGCTCATTATCATATATTAAAACATGATTAGTCTCTTCCTAAAGCTCATTATCATATGTAAACACATGATTAGTCTCTTCCTAAAGCTCATTATCATATATTAAAACATGATTAGTCTCTTCCTAAAGCTCATTATCATATGTTAACACATGATAAGTCTCTTCCTAAAGCTCATTATCATATTTTAACACATGATTAGTCTCTTCCTAAAGCTCATTATCATATATGTTAACACATGATTGGTCTCTTCCTAAAGCTAATTATCATATATGTTAACACATGATTAGTCTCTTCCTAAAGCTCATTATCATATATGTTAACACATGATTAGTCTCTTCCTAAAGCTCATTATCATATGTTAACACATGATTAGTCTCTTCCTAAAGCTCATTATCATATGTTAACACATGATTAGTCTCTTCCTAAAGCTCATTATCATATATGTTAACACATGATTAGTCTCTTCCTAAAGCTCATTATCATATGTTAACACATGGTGGGGTTACTCTTTTACTATGTTTTCCTAAAGCTCGGGATCTGATGTTTTTAAATCACCAGATTCGAAGGCCACAATGTGATCTATTCTGAACAATCTGTCTGTCGTTTTCCGTCATAAACGTTTAGCTTTAAACGACATCCTTAACTATTTGATCAATTTCAGTCTTACTTCACAGGAAAGTTCCTTTGGTTATCTTCTTTCAAAATTGTTCAAAGATTTAGATTCTATCGAGCAGTTTGGTTGCTGCAGCATAAGAAAGCGGGAGGGGGATGCCCAATCTTGGAAAGTATTCTTAAAATAAGTATTAAATAAGTATTTAATAAACATGCAGCTTCTAGAGAATCCACAATGGTTTTCTTCAATTAGACCTAGTTACCTAGTTTGTGACCAGACGTGACCAATTTTGAACTTGGCCTAGATATCATCAAAACAAATGTTCTTACAACGTTTCGACAAGCTCAAGTTGCAAGTTCCTCCTTTTGCCTCAATGTTTTCAAAAGTTGTCTGCTGTAGAAGCGTCAGAAAATGTCTGTATGTAGGAAAGGGGAAAGACGCTCAAATTATGACAAACACGGCTCCAGGTACTTTTAGAACTTACTCTTTAAACTTATATATTTTACATTGATTGTGAAACAAGCTATCAGCTTAAATTAATCAAGCTCGATGTCTGCTTCCTGAGGCCGACGCTTTAGTACTGCACCTGACTGTCAGCCACATTTATAACTTACGTTTTCCTTATACTTCTGATCAAGCCCAACGAATAGATCGGCAATGGTGGTCCTGTTGGTCCATCTGTAGGTGTTTCTCTGGATAGGTAGCACTGTATCTGGAACAAATGGCAGTAGAACTATGAGTAGGGAATATCATATGGGTTAAACCTGACGCGTTATGACGCATCTGAGGAAGACTGCTTTTGAAAACATTTGGGTAAAAGTTGGAACTGCTTATAACGAGGAATTTTTCCTATTCAAACAATGTTTTCCACTGCCTCCCCCATAACACAACCAGTATTTGGCTCATTTGTGTTTTGTTAGAATTGGTAAATATTATGTATCTAGATAAAGAGCTTTTCGTTCTTTTTCTTAAGGATAAACTGTATTCTAATATTATGAAGTTTTACACACTGTAACAATAATGCAGCTCATTCTCTATGTTAGTCAAGTTACAAATCCTTATCCATCATGATTCAAAACTGTTACAAATCGAAAGGCAAAGTATCAAAACTTGACACATTGTTCGACAAAAAAAAAAAACAGTACACGTTAGGAACAACTTATCCTACTTAATGCAGACTCTTTCTGACGCCTCTTCAGCAGATAACTTTAGATAACATTGTGACCAAAGAAGAAATTTCTCTTTTTGCCACAATTTTTTTAAATTGACCTCTGCTGCAAATATGAAAGGTTGTCTGTATCTTTTGATTTACATTGAACATAACCGATTTATAGTTTGCTAAGATTGTAATAATCGTTGTGTGATCATATTCTTGCTTGAACCACAATTACTTTTAAAACAAACAGTGAAAGGGACTGAAACATTCTTGAAAGCGACATAATGGAGTATAATTATTAAACAGACAAAAATAGGTTCATCTAAAAAATGTACATGTTAAAAATCTTTTTTTTTTTCCTGGCCCAATTTAAAATTCTTCAAGGAATTTTAGATCATAACACATTTAACCCTTTCCCTCATACGACAATTCTGCAGCAGACGACTTTGAACATATTTTGTAGAAAAAATGGAAAATCTCTATAATTAAATGGATAACCTATGACTAAAAGTGGAAAACATAGCGACAAAAGAAGAAATTGAAAAAGAACAGAATATGTTGACAGACGACACACGACTTTACAAAATTATGATTCTTAATGCTAATGAATTCTTCCATAATTAGACATTTTCAAAACTTTTGCCTAGATGTTTTCAAACTAACATGCTGCAGATCTGTTGTATGTGGGAAAGGGGTTAAGGGCTGTTTTATGTGGAAATCAAAGGCATACACTACCGTTAGAATTGAAATAAAAAGAAACAAGAGAAAGTTGATGCAACGCATCAATGTCGCCGGAAATCTATACTGCAGTTACGCATAACACTAAGTCTTACATTATAGTAGTTGAAAAAACAGTAATCAACTAAGGGGCATATTGGAACATCAGGGGTGAAGTGAAAATGTATCAAAACTTGCATTTTTTTGTCAACGAAGTGAATGTCCTTCATTGAAATATAATGAAGCATTTCATTGTTTATGACCAATCTCCATTCTAAGGTAGGTTGACCATACACACAGCCAACTCATTATTGATCATAAACAGTAATGGAAATGAGTGATTTTACCTAGTCTTAGTATGTATGATACAGTGCTTTCATTAAGGAATAATTATAAGATTTGTGAATTTCACATACACTTTTCAAGATGTTTGTCAGAATATTTGGATTTTATTATTTGTCAATAAAACCACAAAACAGACCATTTTGGATTTGCATGCAATCGCATGTCATTTTACCTTTCACCTATTAAAGTCAACATTTGACACTCTTTTTCTCAAAATGATATTAGCTTGGCATCCTAATTATATCATACTTTGACAAATGTTTAAATGAAGTCCAATATATTTACAAAGTAGACCACCCTCGAAATATAATTTCAGCTAAAGACTTAAATTTCACTGAAATTGTTGTATAATTTCAAACTTAATTTCGAACATAAACTGAACCCTATAATATGTTAATTTATTGTAATTCTTTCCTTCCTTTTTTATAATGAAAATATCAAACAACTCATGTTTTAAAATTATATTATGATGAGCGCCCTTGTGTCAATGATGCATTACAATATGCAGAACGTAAGCAAAATGCCTGTAGGGAATCTAATGACACATTTAAAAGTGTCAAGGACGAAATAATTGTGTACGAAAGACCCGATTTGTGACACATACTTCTTCGCATAGTTTTTGTTCTTTACACTCTCCTAATAGGCAGAGAGTGTTCATTCAAGGTCATATTTCTATTAAAACCAGTTTTATCTCAGTTTGTTCTTTTCTTCATTTGTTTCGAACCAAATAAACAACTAAAATCACCTATAATTAACTATTAGTAAATGAGTGTAAAGAACGGAACTCTGCAAAGGAAATTGATCTACGCAGTTGGTATTTGCTAGTCACGTGACAGCGCTCACGTTAATGGACTTATTGGGCGTTTTTACGCCTGAAAAGCGTTCCCGTAAGCCCAAAATTGACAAGGGAGACATCCAAGTACGTCCAGGAATTAAGGGTATACGCCGGCAATCAAACCACAGGGCGTATACTTCCAGTTGAAATCATGTGTAATTATTCTGCAATTATTGTGTATTGTGTTTGATTAAGTGTCAATGATGGACAGTGGGAGTTATCAATTGGTAGATTTAAGCCAATCACTATCGAGAATCCGTAGTGGAGAACAATTTCAATAACCAATTTGATAACAAACCAGGATATGATAAAAGAATGTCCCTATATTAATTTAACTGTTTAAAGATTATGTTTTTGTTTACACATTTAATCCATAGGAAATTATTTTCAATTGCCGATATTTTTTTTTTTTTGCCATAAAGATCAAAAAAACTTGCCTATACAACTAAATAACATTTTTGGCCATTTTAGTTAATTTCTTTTTAGAAGATAAGAAATATTGAAGACGAAAGGAGAAAATAAATATTGTAATGAGCTTTCGTGCATTTTTCTACTTTCTGAAAATCGGAAATGTCATTCACGAAAGTATTACTTGTACTTATTTGTTTTAAAATGTTATCATTGTAAGAGCTTAGTATGTGTTTCGTTAATACAACTCTCTGCAGAATAGTTGATTTACTGGTGTTTAAAATGAAAGCACTGCAGACAGTCTCAATATCAGAAATCATTCCTTTTTCCACAATGCATGTGGTTTAAGAACATGATTCATGATATATGTGAATCTAATGAATCATGGCCATGCCAATTTTTAACGAATTATTTTTTCTCAAAAAATAATACAGTTAACGCGATCGTTTTTGTTTCCGGAAGTCACGGTTAAACTACACTTCCGCTTAGAATACACATTCGCTGCACCTAAATAGTCCTAGTATTTTTTCGATATTAAAATGACTTCTACGTGTTATTTCAATACAGTGAAGTCATAATTATACTATCGAATCATCATAGATAATCAATTTTCTAGAAAATATCAAATTAACAGTACGCGCATATATATTTCATTTGTCGGCAGGTACGTATAAGCCACGAGTATGAATTTTAGTCGTATGCCCATTCACTAGAAGTCGACCCACGCTGTATAGAACAATGTTAATCTCACAAATATGCCACTACGCAGAGCTCAGTGAAATAGTCAGTGTGCATTTTAAACGCTCGCATAGCCGTTGTTTCTCCTTCTTCCAACATGATAACGATAATCAAAGGGGCTTTCTAATTATAGATCATGGTTTACATACGCGCGCATTCAGTTAGCTTAATATATATACGAAAGTAACGCTCAAAGTTGTATCAAAGTACCGTGGTGCAATGGAGAGCGTGTAGAACTACTAATCATGGACTACTTATGGACGCGAGTTCGAGTCCTAATAGGAACTATTTTTTTTTTTTTTTTTTTAATTCTTATTTTATGCGATTTGTTAAACATTATAGATTTATAATAATTAATTCACTCACATGAAACATAGTTATAATATAAGCCGAGATCCTGGATCCGCCCCTGGTGACGAAAACAAATCAAACTAACAATGTAAATCTCACAAATATGCCATGGGTGTTTTGACAGACTTTACGCAGAGCTCAGTGAAAGAGTTAGTGTGCATGTTAAACGCTCGCATCGCCGTTGAAATGCTACATTTACTAAAACTGTCAACTGATAAAAAAAAATCTCTGGACAAAAATATTAATAATAATAAAATAGACTAAATTGTGCAATAGCATGATCAATTGCATTCATAAATTAGATTTTACAAATGTTCAAAATAATTCGTTACCAGTACTTCAGTACTTTGATTTTGATAAATGTTATGCTAGATAGATCATGACATGTGACTAGAAGATAGCATAATCAGTACTGAGCATAATAGATCGCATAAAACACAGTGTGTGTATACCACGTGACTTTGACGTCACAAATGCTACGGTGGATAGAAATATTTTACTTCGGTTTAGAAGTAAAAACAAAGGTAACTTTTTTATTTCTTCATCATTTTTAATGAAACATGGCGCATTCTACGCCTCTTACAGAGCCCTATCTCCGGTTCTTCAATTGACTTTGATAAGTGGTTTAGTTTCTTGAAACACTTCGATGAACCTGTTCTCAAAATTGATTAATATCGCCAACAGCCGGAGCATTATCAAAACTGGATTTTGAGAACAGGTCCGTTGAAGTGTTTGAAAAAACTAGACCACCAATCAAACTCCTGTAAAACCCGGAGACAAGACATTGTAAGCGGCGTAGACTGCGCCATGTTTCATTAAAATGGGTGAAGAAATAAAAAAGTTACCATTGTTTTTACATTCTTATCAAGAGCAATTATTGCTGTCTGAGGATGCAAATATGACATCAAAAGTCACGTGGTATACACACACTGAAAAACCTACTGGTTTAAAAGTGTAATGAAAGAAACTGAAACAATAACATCATTTACAAAGGAGCAATATAAGCTTTATGTAACAATTTGCTTCTTTTCAGATAATGTTTTTTAAAAAATAAAATTGAAAACATTGTGACAAAAGGAGAAATTTCTCACAATGAGAAATTTCTCCTTTTGCCACAATGTTTTCAATTTTATTCAATGATCATACTTTCATTTAAGAAGATTTTCTATATATTTGCCTAGATGATTTTAAAATGGTCTAATGCAGATTAAATTTTGTGTTGTACGTATGTTGGAAAAAGTTTACTTCTCAAACTGTAAAATCAGGGCATTGGATTAACATTAAAAGTATTTTTATATTAATTACACAAATTTAAAGTCAATATTTTGTTAACCATTTCCTTCAAACATATGCATTTTAACGCCTCTGCAGCAGACAACTTTTGAAAACATTGTGACAAAAGGAGAAATTGCTTATGAGGAATTTTTACTTTTGCTACAATGTTTTCTACTTTATGTCCATGAATTATACCTTTATTTAGCGAGATGTTCAATTTTTCTAGCTCAACTATTCGTCAGCGTTGCAACTTTGGTTAAAGTTTTGTATGCAAGGTCGTTTTCTCACAAACCACAGATGCTAGTTGCTTTGAAACTTTACACACTAATTAGACATCATCAAATGATCTTGCAGGACAAGTCCCAAAACACTATATCAGATTTTGACACATTTACCGTATGGTATATGCCATTTTTGGTTAAAGTTTTACAGGCAAGATACTATCATGGATATATCTCAGTATTACAACCACTTAGTACAGTATTTTCATTATGTTATTTAAAATAATCAGCATTTATGTATTTTAACCATATTTACAAACAATTCAAAATAAATTGACAGCAATATGTTTACACTTGAGACCACAAAGCCCAATGATGCCATAGAACTCTTCAAATTGAAGATAACATGCAAATTAAAAAGGTCACCGATTTTGATCCCTCACCGAAACAGGGCAGTAAACGTTAACTTTTCAGAATTTTCAATTAAGCATGGAGTACGTTTTCTGAAGTTTTATTATTCCGACCTTCCGAACTCGATACTCATGTTGAGAGCATGGAGGACGTTTAAAATAGTTTCGTGGTCACTATTTCGTGGCCGTAAACGGTTGAAATCGCATCAAAATTTCTATAATTAGTCGCCGGGCAGAAGCCCGCGACTTCTATTTTTAATAGGTTTTCGGAAATCACATGGAAGGAGGGGTTATTATTAAAAAAAAAAAAAAATTAAATGTCTTGAACATATTACAATTGCGTTTGTTTAAAAACACTAAGTTATGACACATCTAAAATGAAATAAATATTCCGATGTTTTAAGTATGTGCAGTTTCTTTATTTTGACTGGCATTTACGTTTTTGTGTTTTATTTACGAAGACAAATAGTCCCTATTAGCTAGACTGGGATACTTTATTTTCATAAACTATGTAATCAAAAGGCGATAACTACAAACCTTTACGTCGCACAGTCTAATTTGATTACATACGCGCACCTGCTTGCAGTCGATTATCGATATTAAAATCACGTCGAATTCTCCTTTTAATAGATAAATATCAACATAAACTGGTAACAGAAACAAAAATAAATTTAAGAATAATTGGTGAAAATATGTCTCAAATATAAGCCTGTTTATCGGTCGTGAACGTCGAAACGCCTTTTCCTCAGTTTGTGACCTAGTTTCATATTGTCAAAATGTAAACAAAGCGAAGTAACCGGAAGTAAAATGTAAACTTAGAAAAGTGACTTTTTTATGCATACAAAAAATGTCGCACGACAAATTGATTTCTTAAACGTCACGAAACGAGTGCATGGGTCGAATATAGGAGAAAGACAGTTACTATAGAAATGCTTTTTTCTCTCGAATGCAATAACGCTTTGCCTGATGTTTTATTCACTTTCTTCGATGTTTGACACTACGACTCGATTTTGAAATGATCGAGGGTCAACATTTCGAAAGAATGCTCAAACACCTTATTACAGATAGATAGCTAATATTACACACTTAAATGTTTAAATATATGTGATATTAAATGATTATTTGGCTTGAAACAAATTAAGAGAAGAACGAACTCTGATAAACAATAGATTTAGAAATAAAGAAAATCTGCTCTTTCGCACCCAATTAATTTCTAACTTGCCACCTATTAAATAGTAATGGGACTCGCAACTGGCATTTCTCTTGCGCCAAACATATATTGTATGCATCAACGATTTAGATAAACAATTTAGCTGATATGTTGTTTCAAGTGTGGTCTACTTTTTAAACATTTTAACATCTGTGAAATATTTATTATAATTATTATTAAAAAGGTGGAAGTTCATGTCTTCAGCAATGTAACCGTTTTCTCAATGTTTTAAGCGTTTAAGGGTTTTCATTGTTGCTTCAAACATGGAAATATTTAATAGCTTTTATTGCATGTAGATTTAAATCCCAAAATGTATTAATTTGTTGTGGTTTTATTGACAAATACAAAACATCCAAAATCCTGACCAAAAGAAATCCTGAAATTTGTAGATCTATGTGGAATTTCAAAAATCCTGGAATTAGTCCTTATGAAAACATTATGTGTATGTTTAGACTAATGAAAGTCAAGAATACATGTGTGTTAAAAAATAAATCAATGCAGCTTTTCCGGCGACATTGATGCTTTGCATCAACTTTCTCTTGTAATTTATTATTATAATGAGGCTATCATAAACAAACACGTTACTGTAGGTTAAAACGTTACCTCTATTAAAGCTAGTTCCAGGTTCTTTATAATAATAATAAGTCGTACACAACAACAAAACACATCCGATACCAACGGGAAGTTGCTTTATGATTTTCGGCATTTTTAATACACTCTATGATCTTGGCAGATGCGAAACAACCAATACGCATGCGCGGTGGATGGAGCAGTGTTAAGCGTCTTTCCTACACGATTTTGAATAGGCATATCGGCTTTTTGAAAGGGTTGTTATAACGAATAAGGAGGACACGGCTTTGCTGTAAGTACTCTCCAGGTATAGCTGTTCTCTTATTTTATACTCGTATTAGGTTTTATCCCTGCAAGAATAGTCTATGCCACAAACAGCGTATTAATGTTCACAGGCACTCGTTTCGCTTTGCAACTTTCAACAGCGGCAGGTTTTGAAATATCTGTAAACTGATCTCATGAAAAGTGTATACTGTTAACTGATGTAAAATATTCATTCAATTATTCTGCTAAAATGTCATTGATTGCTACCACTTGATTGATTTGTTTGTTTAAATATCTGGAACAACTTCACTCAGCCTTTTCAAGTTTGTGTAGACTTGTCATACATTCGGATGGAAGAATTCCCGACGAAATGTGCCCTTTATCATTTCGAGATAAATAAAACATGTGCTTTCAAAAGCAGATAATTAAATTCAAATTATGTATTGTTATAGTCCAGGTTTCTGTACTAGGGAATGCGATTTTATATTTTGACTTCGCATCCTATAATGCAATATGTAACGTCGATATATTAACCCTTTCTCTCATACGACAATTCTGCAGCAGACGACTTTGAACATATTTTGTCAAAAAGTAGAAAATCTCTATAATTGAATGGATAACCTATGACTAAAAGTGGAAAACATTGTGGCAAAAGGAGAAATTGCACGTTTTGTGCAATTTTTTCTTTTGTCACTATGTTTTCAAATAGCCTTCTGCTGCAGAGGCGTCAGAAAGCGTCTATATGAGGGAAAGGGTTAAGACTAGTATTGCTATAATGAATTAACTGCATACTTTGGACATCATTCGGTCCACTGCATTTTAAAAGCGGTAGAATCTGTACTGTCATGAATATTGCTGTGCACAGAAATGGCTAATACAACTGGAACCTATCAAATTTTACCAAAACTCCCAACTATGGTTTCTACCAAAATCCATCCAAAATGCAAATTTATAGAATATATTGTTTATTTATTATGGCTATCATATGTCATCTATAGGAAGATCAAAAGTAATAATTGCTTTTTTTTATCTGATTAAAAGGGATTTCAGCTTTTATAGACAGTAAGCTGCGATATGCATTCAGTCGATCGTTATGATGGGGATTTTGGATTTTACCAATCGGTGATTTTATCTATTTATTTATAATTTATGATGTGACGAAATTGCAAAAGCGAGACTAAGATTTTGCTTTTCTAGCAATGGTGGCTTTATTAGCTCACCAGAGCACGAAGTTTTTGTGATCGCCTTTTGTCCGTCATTCGTCGCCTACTTTTGCCTTGTTAACACTCTACAGGCTACATTTTGAATCTTCATGAAAGCGTATTAAATATTTCTCTCCATCAAATCTTGGACAAGTTCGAAACTGGGTCATGAATATTGGGTCAAAAACTAGTTCACTAAGTCAAATTGAAGGAAAATCTTGTTAACACGCTAGAGGCCATTTTTTTTTTGTCTTAATGATATCTAGGTCATGTTCGAATATGGGTCATATTGGTTTATAAACTAGCTCACTAGGTCAAATTGAAAGGAAATTTTGCTTCAGCAGCTTGAAATTTTGTTAGAATGATTGTCTTAACCCTTTCCCACCTACAGACGCACTCCCCCACCTCTGTTGATTACCCCATACAGCTTGTTTGACCGCGTCTATCGATTACCCCATACAGACGCAATCAACCGCCTCTATCCGTTATCCCATACAGACGCATTCGACCGCATCTGATTTTCAACAGCTTAAATCTCGAATTTTCCGTAAGAAAATTACTCCCGAAAGTTAACAAACCTAAACTTCAATTATTCAAAATGCAGTTCCTAAGGTTTTCAACATATTGTTACTATATAAAGTTTGTCAGTAAATAATAAAAAATTGTGGCTCTGATTTCTTCTATACGCAATGTTTACAAAAAATATAGCGTGACCAAGGAAGGTAAACAAAAATACGACCTTGACATGTGTAAAGAATATCAGAAATTTGAAAATTCTATAAAAGATAGTATGATTGATTATTAAAAAAAGTGGATAACATTATAGCAAAATTAGAAACTGTTAGATTTGAGCAATGTCTCCTTTATTTATAATGCTACCTCATAGTGCGTGAGGAATTTACTCAAATGAGCTGCATCACCATAAAAAACGCATTTCAGATGTTTCAGTGTTAATTGCATTATTAGATTAAATTGCATATTTGTGTGGTAGGTTTTTGGTAATGAATCATCTCAAGAGGCTTACAGAGCGATTCACAACTAAAAAGCAAACAGAGAAAATCATGATCAGACTGCAGAGGCTTGAAGTGACCTCTGCCTCGCAAGGTTTTTGTGTGACGTGGCACAAATCATTTACACAACAATGTTCCAGTCGCGTGTAGACAAAAGTGAAATGGATTTCCCGATTTTGTTCTTCCTTGCATGTCCTACATACTTCTTTCCTAATGATATACTATTTTATACCATAAGAAAGACAATTCAATTGACTACAACTTTATTTTAATACAAAAAAGGTTTAAACAATAATGTGATATAGTAATTTTGGTATAAACAAGACAGGTGTCAAATCACTACTTTTTTCCAATAATCTGTATCCATGGTAATGGTGTAATAGCCAATTATCTAGGTGGGAAAGTGTTAATGATATCTAGGTCAAGTTTGAATATAGGTCATATTGGGTCAAATACTAGGTCACTGTAACATCAAATTGAAAGACAATCTTGTTAACATTCTAGAGGCTGCATTCTTAGCCTAAGCAGCTTGAAATTTTGTAAGAATGTTTGTCTTAATGTTACCTAAGTCAAGTTTGAATATGTGTCATATTGACTCAAAAACGTCAACATCAACGACTTGCTTGTTGACTCTCTCTTGAGTCCACTATTATCATTTAATCTACATAAAACTTATTCAGTTTGTATATCTTGCTGATTTGGGTCATGTCGGGTCAAAAACTAGGCCAAATAAAAGGAAAATCTTGTTAACACTCTGGAAGCCACCTGTTTGGCTTGAGCATGTTAAAACTAAGTTTTAATATGGGTCAGGTCCGATAAAAAACTAGGTCACTAGGCCAAATTGTAGAAACATCTTGTTAACACTATAGAAACTGCATTTTGGACTTGAGCAGCTTGAAACTTTGCCAGAGAGTTTGTCATTTGGGCACTTGGCCAAATTGAAGGAAAATCTTGTTAAAACTCTGGAGGCCGCCTTTTTAGCTTGAGCATATTGAAACCTTGTCAAACTGTTAAGGTGATAATGTTTTTGAAGTCGATAATTCCGGACGATAATTAAAATAGAGAGATTTGCTATTTTTGGTAGGGAGATTGGTGTCCCAAAGAGGGAGCTTTTTTCGCGGCAAGATTTTCTGCGATAGGTCACAATACTTTTCATTTGATGTTACAATAGGGTCAAATCAAGCAGGTTAAGGGATGTAATAATTTGCTAATTGAAAATAATATTTTATAATCATTGATTATTTTATTACTTCAATTTTATTCATGAAATAACAAAAAATATGTATATATGTTAGAACTAGTCATAAAAAAACAGCACATGAAACTTTAAAGCACTGAGATCACCAAAGACATTTACTCTGAGGTCTAATTTGGAGCAGTAAACTGGTCTTTTCCAACAATAACTCTCTTATGACACTATTTAACCCTATGTTGTGGGTACTCAAAAGAATTGTCTCACTGAAGGTCATATAAGGATTTGGGCAGCTATGTTTACTACTTTCAAAAGGCACTATCAGCACATGAGATTTTAATGCAGTGACATCACAAGATTGTTATGCCATATTGAAAAGTTACTTATATAAAATGTGCACACACTTTCACAAGTAGAAGAGGCTTTAATGCTCTACAGCACTCTGTCGTTTATAATCAGTACAGGTTGTCTTTGCTCTTTTCAAATTTCTGCTGTCTGAGAGTAGCTTTAGCAGTTCGAATCATTGTTCATCTTAATATTCATATTTTTTTCCAATTTCGAAAATATGATTGTGAAAATAAGGGAATTTCGTAAAACATTTTTCATTGTTTACTTCTGGCTAAATTCACATGAGGTTGTTTACTATTCAGAGGCCTAAAATATTTTGGGACTCAAATGTAACCTTTCTCAGCTAAAATAATAATGACGTTATTATTTGACCTGACCTAATTATCCCAGACAAAATTAGCCACGTCAAATGAAAATCCACCTTAAATCAATGAAAGTTAAAAACATATTTCATACTTCTACTGTCAGTTTATTTTAAAGTCATTGTTCTTTCCATGCGGAGTCAAAGAGGCTTGTGTGCGACTACCGCAGGAGAACACAAAATAACCTGATCAGACTGCAAAGGCTTATATAAATTGTGGCTGGTTGTAGAGACCCCCTCCTAAAAAGGTCCTTTTTGTATGATGTGGTTTATTTCTTGGGGAAAAAATTATTTGCAGAAAATGACTAGCAATTATTTGACCCTTAACTATTTGCAGACGAATTTTGAAACATCTGCATCAAACAGCTTTTCATAGCATTGTGACACAATGAGAAATGGAGGCAACCTATCCTTTTACTATCCCTTTCCCTCATACGACAATTCTGCAGCAGACGACTTTGAAGATATTTCGTCAAAAAATAGAAAATCTCTATAATTGAATGGATAACCTATGACTAAAAGTGGAAAACATTGTGGCAAAAGGAGAAATTGCACGTTTTGTGCAATTTCTTCTTTTGTCACTATATTTTCAAAAAGTCTGCTGCAGAGGCATCAGAAAGCGTCTATATGAGGGAAAGGGCTATGATGATTTCAACGCTATTAATTACACTATTATTGTTATCAACAGTTTGTTAGGATAAATTAATTCTGGATTGAATGGGATTTTAAAAGGTAGAGTCGTTCCCTTAACTGTGATTGAAGTGGAAGTATGTTTCTATGAGAAGTTCTTCCACTGGAAGAGGAATCTTCTTCACCACAGCCTGGCAGACTAAGTGTGATAATCCACTAAATCAGAGGTTGATTGTCATGTATAAAAATCAACACGCTTTTTAACTCTAATTGACATTAGCCAAGGGTCATAAATTTACACATTACTGTCAGGCGCGTAGCTAGGCTTAAGAAATATTTTGAGAGTTCCAAAAATAAAAATGAAACAAATGCGAAAAATGCAATAAAAACTGAACCCTAAGGTGAAAACGGACAAATCAGAACAATTCAGACATGAACAAATTGTCAATTGAAGCATCTATATTTATTGATAATATTAGATGCCCTATGTAGTTTGTATACATTTATATAGTATTTTCATATTGTACATGGGAGTACAATATTCGAAGTCCACTGTGGAGCGTATTGTGGTTCGTGCCATTTACTTGGATCTGAGATGAGATCGCTAGTGTTGCATTCTGCAACCAGCAACCGACACAAGCAATCTTGACAAAGTCATCACCACTCACATTAAGTGCAAGACACATGCGCATTCGCTTGAAGCGGCTGAACATTTCACTGCAGTTATGTCTGGAATTAATAAAGGCATTGCCCAATCAGTTTCCTCTGCCAATGATGTCCTAGTTAGCAAGAACAAGGCATAATTGATACAATTATCCTTTGTGGTAAACACAATCTAGCTATACGTGGTCATGAGGATACAAATAGTAACTTTAAAGCACTTTTAGAATACAAAGCCAAATAAAACCCTGTGTTGCGTGATCATTTGAGGAACGGTGACCCAATACACTTCACCCGATATTCAAAATGAAATTGTGCGCAAATGCAATAGTGCTCCGTTCTTTGGGTTTATGACAGACGAAGCCACCGACGCATCTACTATGGAGCAAAATGCGCTCTGTTTGAGGTACTTTGACCATACAACCAAGTTGGTTAGGCTACGATGGAGCATCCAACATGTCCAGAAAGTTCAGTGGTGTTCAAGCGAGCTCTGCGGACTAAATTACAGTTGCACTTAACACTGATCTGGTTGAAGCCGTGAAAGAAGCGCGAACGGTAACTCGACAGGTTGAAGCCGAACGGATCGACCCAGCTGTATGGGATGCCCTTTATAACAAGTCCGTCAACATGCCTCTACATTTTACTATCAATGCCCGTTAAAACGGTTTCGACCGCCACTGCGGATTGTTCGTTTAGCACTATGAGAAGAGTGAAAACATATATACGGCCAACCATACCACCGGTAGATTATCCGGGCGTGGTTTGATGAACATTCACCGTGATCGTCACATAAACACTGATTTAGTACAAGATGTGTTTGCAAGAAGAAAGGAGCGACGACTAGCCCTTCTATTTCGCGTGTAGGCTTAACAGAAAAGACCTAGTATGAATCATCTGAATGTACAGTAAAACCTCCTTGGCTCGAACATGGGAAAGGTCCAACACACTGGAAAACTCGAACTCCTCCCTTGGTCCCGGCCAAACCCTTATAAAATTCATGTTTTTACTGATATGTCAAACTATTAACTGTGGGCCCTTCGAGTTTGAGTCTTCGAGGTTTCACTTTTGTTGAAGTGACAGTCAATGTTAGAACAAATAAATTCCGAATGCTGCAAATGATTTAAGGGTATTTTGTGTATATATGCTGTACATAAGGGTATCAAGTAGGCTCAATAAGATATTCTTAAATATACGCCAGAAGTCACCTGAGCCCATATAGACGATTTTATTTCCCGGGGGAGCATGACCCAGAAAAAATAAATTCCGAATGCTGCAAATGATTTAAGGGTATTTTGTGTATATATGCCGTACATAAGGGTATCAAGTAGGCTCATTTAGATATTGTGAAATATACGCCAGAAGTCACCTGAGCCCATATAGACAAATTTTTTTACCGCGGGAGCATGCCCCCGAACTCCCCTACAATGGTACGTAGTTCACATTTCGACCCAGCTATGCCCCTGACTGTGTACTACAGGTAGTTTACATACGACACGACTTAAACCTTTACCCAGAAAGTATTTATCGCTTTACACCACTGGATGATGTAAAACTTTTGAAATTACGAGCATCTGTTTTAATTTAGGTAATTTTAATTTTTTTTATTATCCCCCGCTTTTTCGAAGAATAAAGGGGTGTTATTAATTTGGGTTTGTCCGTCTGTCTGTCTGTCTGTCTGTACAATAACTGCCACAAATGTTAACCGTTTTTAATTCAAACTTGGTAACAAGGTTAACTGCTTTAAGGGCTAGGCCAAGTTCAATCGTCACTTTCGGTGGACTTTATTCAGTGGAGTTATGGCCCCTTATTTAACAAAAAATGTTGTTTGTTGCCGTTTCCATGCAAACACTGCCACAAATGTGAACCGTTTTTTTTTCAAACTTGGTAACAAGGTTAAATGCCTTAAGGGCTAGGCCAAGTTTGATCGTCACTTTCAGCGGACTTTATGTGGTGTAGTTATGGCCCCTTATTTAACAAAAAATGTCGTTTGTTGCTGTTTCCGTGAAATAACTGCCACAAATGTGAACCGTTTTTTTTTCAAACTTAGTAACAAGGTTAAATGCCTTAAGGGCTAGGCCAGTTTTGATCGTCACTTTCGGTGGAGTAATGGCCCCTTAATTAACAAAAAATGTCGTTTGTTGCTGTTTCCGTGCAATAACTGCCACAAATGTGAACCGTTTTTTTTCAAACTTGTTTACCCTATAATACATGTTCAATAAAAAGTCTACTGACATGTTTAAACCTAACCTCAACATTTTCCTACAATATTTCCTGCAAGCGGGGGATATAATTTTCATGAATTTGCTTGTTAATCTTTTTTTTCCGGCGGGAGATTTCGTTACCGGTCGGGAGAGAGTAAGATGAGGCTTCAAATCGGGAGCTTCCGTCGATATCGGGAGAGATCACATGTCTGCATGACATATAAGGCAGAAGTTTTAACTTCATTTCATTTCATTTGTCTTTACAATAATTTACTTGCAATGTTCAAAAACTCAAATGACCGGCTTGGCAACCTGAATTATGTTGACAAAGAGAACCAGTTCAAACCGGTTCATAATTACTCAAATAGGTAAATGTACTTACCTAAAAAATGGATTTCTCCAATTATGTCAAAAATGTTTATGTTTATTTGTATGTAGACAAAACAATGTTTACCGTACAGATAAGAGAAATGTATCTTCTTTGGGCCACCAATCCTTTTCTAGTAAGTACTATATTGGATTTTATTAAAAGGCAAATATATTTCAAGACTAGTCTGCTTTTCGAAAAAAGTCCAGCTATTCAGCTATTGTCAAATTCTTGGTGTCATTGTTGTTGTCATGCAAATACTTTATCATAACCTTTATATCTTTAGACCTAATCTCATCAAATTACATACAGAATTCTAACCAAGGACTTCAAGTCTATCATTCACTTCGATGGAATTATTCCCCTTAGTAAAAAACAAGCATTTGCATGTATACGCATGATTTCCTCTTGATTTCTTGACATCGGAGTTTGCTGGCGAACATTATGCAACACTTACATCACAAGAAAATAGAGCTGACCAGCAAACAAAAAGTGTCCGAGCGGTGCCTCAGCATCAATGCGGTGGAATATCAACCTCCATCTCAACAGTTCTACCCACAAGCACAAGCATTCCCTCAACCACAAGTGCCAGCATCTAGCGATGCATTAACGTACATGTATCTGCCAAATACAGGCATGGTGAATGTTGGATCTGCCAGGGATACAACTATAAGCTAGCCGTTAGGACTTGATACACAACCATGCAGTCATTTGACTAGTTGTATTGCCAATTTGTTGCATTGAAATGCGGTTGAACTTTTTCGTGTAAACAGTGCTATAATTATCCCCTAGTCTAATGAAGTAAAGATGTAACAATTTTACGTCCTGAGCGGTAAATATTACATAAAAATCAATAAATCAATTTAACAGCTATAAATTTACCTCAGGGCTACCTAGCCTTACAATTAGTACAAATGATTATATAAAGGATTTAGATACAAGGAAGGATCAATAATAATAAAACAGAAACGGGTATCAATCACAAAAACTAATTCATATATTGCGTGAACTTGCAATATATATAAAGGGCGCAGTTTCACTTACTGTTTGACCTGGCTTCTTTGAGGCTATGCCTCAATAAGCCACAGCTGCTCTCTGGTGACTATCAAGTTCACCCTAGCAATCAGGCGAGGCCCGAAAGCTACCCAGAAGGAAACGATGCTTCTCTTCTGTAACACAGCGCTTGATGCTTCACAACGTCAAGCTTCAAAACGCCAGGCTTCACAGCGCCTTGTATAGTCCCAGTATCTCCCTTACATCAAACGTCCTAAACAAGCCCACTACACTCCGAGCAACACGGGGAAGCTTGCCAAACTGTTTCACGTTCTCAATACAGCGAGGCTGCCTCGAGAGTGAATTTGTTTCAGCAACACCTAACACCCAAAAGCACAGGAGAACTATTTAAAGTCAATGATGTTGCCTGGTCAGAGATTCGGCCCAGACTGATTCAAACTGCAGAGAACTCGGTATTTATACTGCTTATCCGCTATGCCACCTAGCAGATTCCCGAGTATTAACGATCTTTACCGAACATTACAAAGAAACCTATAATTAACATACCTGTCTGTATTTATTTATAAGACAACAAATGGCGGATCTTTAACAAAGGGAGGTAACTACTGTGTGGAGTATTACGGCTATTAAAGTTTGTCACAGTAACGGGACTGTTCGTTTGTTCGTTCGTCTGTGCATCCGTCTGTAACAACCTTATGACCATTCTACATCCTTCCTGAACATCCTTCGACCGATCTTAACCAAACTTGGTATACAGTTAGTATATGGCAAGGTCTAGAAGTCTATTTATTTTCAAGGTCATAGGTTAAAGATCAAGGTCAAAATTGGATTTTGACTATTTTCCCATATCAACAACCTTGTGACCACTCTACACAAAACATCCTTCAACCGATATTAACCAAACTTGGTATACAGTTAGTATATGGCAAGGTCTAGAAGCTTATTTATTTTCAAGGTCATAGGTTAAAGGTCAAGGTCAAAATTGGATTTTGACTATTTTCCCTTTCAACAACCTTGTGACCATTCTACACTGATCATCTCTTGGCAGATCATAACCAAACTTGCCATACAGTTAGTATATGGCAAGGTCTAGAAGCCTATTTATTTTCAAGGTCATAGGTTAAAGGTTAAGGTCAAAATTGGACTGACTATTTTCCCATATCAACAACCTTGTGACCACTCTACACTGAACATCCTTCGACCGATCTTGACCACACTTGCCATACATTTAGTATATGGTAAGATCTAGAAGCCTATTGATTGTAAATGTCAACGGGCAAAGGCGGGGTCATTTGGCAAAGGCCAAAGGCGGAGACAAGGACAAATTGCACTTACTTCTCTGGTACATAACATTAATAACAATTTAATAAAGGCAAGGACAAATAACATTAGTTTTCTGGTACATAACATAAATATCTAGATCATTTTCCATATTTTTAGCCATATTTTTAAATTGAATACCGAGGGGATGCATCCGCTTTGCAGTGCTCTTGTTTGTACATAAATGTCCTTAAATTGCAATGCTTTATGAATTTGATTACCTTACTTTTCTTTACTGATATTGGTCTTTCAGAGTGTTGTATGTATGCACAGGTCAGTTGCTTATGTATTATTTTAAGTTTCGTTACTCAAATTTAAGATGCAGTTAAAGGATTCTATGATAAACTTCACGCTAGTAAAATACAAAAATTTTGGTGGATGAATGGAATACTTACCCACAGACACGAACATGGGCGCATACACGGATGTCGGATTATGGAACTATGGAATACAGGCCTTAAAGCATTTTCACATTCCTTCATATTGACCAAACACAAATTAAAAACATATTTTTTTAAAATACATTTTATATAGTTATTTTCACTAATTATATCTTTTAAGGTGTTGGATGCATATAATGTCTTGCTCTTTAACTCAACACAGGAAAAGGAGTCTTCACATAGTTAGGATCTGCTTAGAACTGCTTATTAGTGCAGTTTGATAAATAGCTACGCTGTTCACTTACATCCTCTAGACAGCTTCTGTGGTTGCAATGGTATATATCATGATCAGTTGTACGCATCATACATTTACAAAAAAGACCCCCTTTCCTATGACATTGTCTGAAATTGGCCATTTAGTCTTAAATACGCAAATTCAATACAAAATGTAAGGAATTTGTTCTCTATATATGCAAAAATAAAGTCAAGTATCCGTTTAAAAGTATGCTATAGAGTATTCTCACCTTATCCTTTTCCCACATACAACCAATCTGTAGATGACTTTGAAAACTTATATACAAAAACGTGAAAAACCTCCATGAATGAGCGATAAATTAATTAAAAGTTGGGATGGGACCGAGTACGCGAGTACCCGAGTACTCGGTCGGACGTCCGAGTACCGGTTATCAAAATAGGTATTCGAGTACTCGATTATTTATTTTCCATTTTTTCTATCTTTCGTCGGATAAAAGTATGTTAAAGTAAATAAAAACTTAAAATGTATTGAATCTGTTTTTCTTATTGAGAACAGCTAACACCTTTTCGTCTGAAGATGATACTTAATCCATTTTAATCCCTTTTAATTGGCGATTTGATTGCAATCGCGAATCCTTTACGAACAACATGACAAACAGGTAGTCGGCGATATCAATATAATTTCCAGTAAATTAGTAACCATATGTCAAACAACATGTCAAACAGGGAGAGCCGTCGGTTTTTCACAGCCTCATGGTAATAGTGCTTTCAATTGTCAACACGTTTTAATTGGATAGTTGTAAGAAATACACATCAATATGATTCGTTAAGAACTGTTGCAATTGTTTGAGTAATTGTTCGTCAAATAATTAGAACCATTTTCTATCATTCTTATCTATTCGAACGAAAGGAAAACAACAAAATTACAACCATGCCTCCTGCTAAATCCACCGTCTGGAAACATTTCAAGCGCACAGCAGACGACAAGTCAGTTAAATGCATGTTGTGCACAAATTACGGACATCGGTTAATTCGAAAACCGAAAGAAAAAAACGCATTCTGATTGTTGATTTATGTTCCTTATTTTCATAGATGATAATAATATTCTTTTATTAATTGTATTGTTTATCATTCTTGGTATTGTTTTCCATCCACAATTTGACTTGCTTTTTTCCTGGCGACTTTAAAGATATATACAGTCTGCACCCAAACGTTTGGATGTTTACGCCAATGCAAATTCTGGATGTATTTGTTGAATTATTTTGTTTTCAAAAACAAAACAACTATTTTTTTTCCAAATATCAAATATTAAATGTAGAGGTGAAAACAAACGCATGTTTGTTCTTATAAAAATCAATTCAAATTTAGTGCACGAGGACAATACTATTCTGAGAGACAAGACGTTTGATGAACGAATTAAACGAATTGAACGATTTATTGCAAGTACCCGAGTACTCGATTGGAAGAGTTCACGAGTACCCAAGTACTTATATCGGTACCCGTTCCCATTCCTTATAAAAAGATTTCTTCTTTTGTCACAAAGTTTTCAAAAGTCGTCTGCTGCAGATGCTTATAAATGCTTCTACAGGTGGGTAAGGGTTAACTTGCATGTGTTTCTGCTGCGAGTACACTTGTATTGGAACTGTTTTCGTCTGTGAAGCAGAATCATGACGTCCGGCTACTGGTCAGTTGATGTTGACGCCATGGCGTTATGAATGACCGGATCTAAGACGAGTTATTCTGCTTCTCAAACTGTTGTTCCGACATATTCATTGTCTCTTTTCACTTTCAGATGCCTTTGCCCTCCTGATGAACCCTTAAATCCAGGTTTGAACATTGTATTTGTCCTTCTCTTGTCCCCTTTTATTATTAAAATCCTCAAAAAACAAAGCTTAGATAAATAAAAATGTGTATATCCTCTGTGTATGTTGCCTAAATGCTTGTACACAAGGGAGTTAGTCATGTCTGTGACAGAAAACACCCCTTCCATGTTGGTTAGTTGGTGTTGGCTTATTTTGATATATCTGTTGTTGCATCCTTCATGAATTTCTACTCAGAGCCTTGGAATTTCTTTCCTGTAAAATGAAAATAGATGGGGGTGTAGGAAAAGGTCTATCTTTGTGGATCAGTTCAATGAAACAGTGTTGCTAACATTAGGAATAGAATTTTGTCATAATCGTCTGTTAAATAGGCCTAATTAACTTTCACATAATAAAGGGTTCTGTAATTAAAATTTTGATTTGTAATGTTAAATACACTATAATGAACTTAACCCTTTCCCTCATACGACAATTCTGCAGCAGACGCCTTTGAACATATTTTGTCAAAAGATGGAAAATCTCTATAATTGAATAGAGAATGACTAAAAGTGGAAAACATTGTGTCAAAAGGAGAAATTGCTCGTTTTGAACATTTCTTCTTTTGTCACTATCTTTTCAAAAATCTGTCTGCTGCAGAGGCGTCAGAAAGCGTCTATATCAGGGAAAGGGTTAAACTATGAAAATATACTGTTGAGCTTGGTTATTATTAGTCGCCGGGCAGAAGCCCGCGACTTCTATTTTAAATAGGTTTTCGGAAATCACATGGGAGGGGGGATTATTATTAGGAAGAAACACATTTAGATGTCTTGAACATATTACAATTGTGTTTGTTTAAAAACACTAAGTAATGACACATCTAAAATGAAATAAATATTCCGATGTTTTAGGTATTTTCAGTTTCTTTATTTTGACTCGCATCTATGTTTTGTTGTTTTATTTACGAAGACAAAACAGTCCCTATTAGCTAGACTGGTATACTTTATTTTTACACTATATACTACATGTACTCAAAAGTTGATAACTACAAACCTTTACGTCGCAGTCTAATTTGTTTACATACGCGCACCTGCTTGAAGCGTGACTCGCGAATACCAACTGCGTAGATCAATCTCCTTTGCAGAGAGCCGTCTCTTTACACTCACTTACAAATAGTAAATCTTAGGTGATTTAAAATGTTTATTTGGTTCGAAACAAATGAAGAAAAGAACAAACCGAGATAAAAACTAGTTTTAATAGAAAAATTACTTTGAACGAACACTCTCTGCCTATAAAGAGAGTTTCAAGAACGACACCTCTGCGAATAAGAAAGAATCGGGTCTTTCGTACAAAATTATTTCGTCCTTGACAATTTTAAATGTGTCATTTAATTCCCTAAAGGCATATTGCTTCCGATCTGCATATTGTTATGGATCATTGACACAAGGGCGCTCATCATAATATAATTTTAAAACATGAGTAGTTTTGTTATTTTCATTATAAAAAAGGAAGGAAAGAATTAAAATAAATTAACATGTTGTAGGGCTCAGTTTATGTTCGAAATTAAGTTTAAATTATACAACAATTTCAATGAGATTTAACTGTTTAGTTGATATTATATTTCGAATGTGGTCTAATTTATAAATATTGGACTACATTTCAACATTTGTTAAAATATGATATAATTAGGATGCCAAGCTAATATCATTTTGAGAAAAAGAGAAAACTCAGCTATTTAACCCTTAACTCATTGTTTTAAAAGTATATTGCTGCAAACGTGTCCACTGTTGAGTTTAATAGAGGAAAGGTAAAATGATGTGCTTTTGCGTGCAAATCCTAAATTGTCTGTTTTGTGGTTTTATTGAAAAATAATAAAATTCAAATATTCTGACAAACATCTTGAAAAGTGTATGTGGAATTCACAAATCTTATAATTATTCCTTAATGAAAGCACTGTATACATACTAAGACTAATGATTGGCAAGATTTCTCATTTCCATTACTGTTTATGATCAATAATTAGTTGGTTGTGTGTCTAGTCAACCTACTTTGGAATGGAGATTGATCATGAACAATGAAAGGCTTCAATTATCATTCACTTCGTTGACAAAACAATGCAAGTTATGATACATTTTCACTTGACCCCACCCCTGATGTTCCAATATGCCCCTCAGTTGATAACTGTTTATTCAACTACTATAATGTTAGTGCTATGCATAGCTGCACTATGGATATCCGGCGACATTGATGCATTGCATCAACTTTCTCTTGTAAGCTACTTTTTCAGGATTATTTTTTCTCAAGGGAGACTATTCTACATGTATTACAAGTGTATAGCATATTACTATATTCATAGCAGGGCTCCGGAAATGTTAAAATCTCAATTGTTGTGGTGAAATTTTTAAGTGGCTACTTTTCCTAACCGTTTGACCAAATTGATTGAAACTTTTTATGTAAGTTTGAAATATCCTGCCATATATACTAAAATATAATGCCGTTTAGGTCAAAGGGAAGCAATTCATTTTACATTGTAGCATTATGGGTTATGGTTCTTTTCCAACATCTCAATGAAGCCACAAACCTGTATTAAATCAAAGTCCATTCTTATATCTACCATTACAACACCAGAAACTCAGGGCTCATCCTACCATTTTTTTTAGCTATGACGTCAAATGATAGGTCACCCTTATCCCGCACTGAATTTCACTTTAAATTTCAGGAAATACAGGACGTTCTAAAAAATACTCTGAAGGTGTCAATACAGTCAAAAGCAAACCAGGGTTTGATTACAAATCACTCACAGGATTTTATAGTTTTCAAAAAAATAATTCAACTTTCAGCAAAACATTATTGTCCAATGGGTGACAATGACAATTTCAGTCTTACATATTCAGAGAGACTGCCTTTCTGGAGATGTATTCGAAACAGTCCCAAAGGTCACCGCTAGTCGCAACTTCACAACAACTGTTTTAACGGTAAAAGGACAAGGCGATTCACAGAGACAGGCAGCATTTCAAAAGCTTTTTGAAAACCGGGCATGGATGTCAAAACAGAAAAGGGCTTCCAAACTTGATAAAATGTCTCCGGAGTACAGAGCGTCAGGCATAGGATCTTCTTTTTTAGCAGCTCAGGTAATCTATTTGTTATGGCCCGTCCTTCCTGGCCATGGAACAGACATATTTTCTCTAAAATGATGCATACATACATACATGTTAAAACATGTCACTTGCCTACATTCTCTAACATGCATAGTCCTTCAATATAATTCACAGGCATTCATTCAATATGATTATATTTGTAAAGAGTCCTCAAATGAACATTTCTACCATATTATTTTGGTATCTGACTAAGCGAATTCACAGTAGACTATTTTTTCAAAAATGGGCATATTTCTGATGTCGAAGCAAGTCTCTCCATAGAAAATAAATACACTGAGCAATTTCCACAATATTTTCAAAAGTTGTCTGCTGCACCACAAAGAGTCTATATGTAGGTAAGGGTTGATATCTCGGGTTTATAATTCTGAATATTTCAGAATAGAATAGAAAACATTGTGACCAAAGGATATGATTACTATGGGGCAAGAAAGGGTTACAGCTTACAAAGTTGAGGAAATGGCGTAGTGATATCAAACTTACATCTTATTGATAAAAAACACGTTACTTTAAAGTTAGTCGAACTTCAGATATTAAAGAAGTTTGGAGTAGATTACGTAACAACATCAAACAACTGTGAATATGATTAGTTATAATCATAATTTCAATTTAACTTAATTCAACAAAAAAGAACAGGATCATTGCAAATGACGTTTATAAAATACTTAATATATAATATTCTGATATTACATACATAATACAGTGCAGCCCAAGTTGACCCGACCCGAGTCGGAGTCATTCTAATGCTTAATTACACTTAAATATGATATATGCCCATTCTGTGACATGTTATTATGTTTGGTTACCTATAATAAGCCGATTCTTTTTAATATTTGAATTTCGTTTTTGTACAATTGTGTTAGCGTACTGATTTTGATAGAATTGGTGTCCTCAATTATTTATATCATGTGACTTAAACATTTCATCTGTAACAATGGTTTTCGCTGCTTTGCAACTCTACCAAAAAAGCGACCATCAAGTTTGTGCATTTCAGCCGTCCCGCAAGAAAACCAACATTATGGCATCTGCGTAATGTATCAACCAGATCAGCCTGCGCTGTCCGCGCAGACTGATCCTGGTCGACACATTCCGTCTCAGGGGGATAGATGTATAGAGTAATGATTCGTGAAACAGAAAATCCACAAGCCTTGAGGCGAAAAGTGTCTATCTGGTAAGCCTGCGCGGCATGCTTAGGCTGATCTGGATCGATACTTTACCACAATGTTGGTTTTCTCGCGTGACGGCTCATTTGTATCAGATTGCATGGATGCGCAAACAGAGCTTTATCAATACAGTGAACTTGCGATAATCCGAAAGGGACCAATACATTACTTCGAGTTAGCGATGTTTTCGAGTTATCGATGTGTTTGAGTGATCGCTGTGTTTTATGCTAAAGTCATTATTTAGTGTCAACTTCGTAATTCATTTATATAAAGTGTTCATTGTGAATAACAAGCCAGTGATAAAATAATTAAGGATTGATTAGTATTTTTCGTGCGTTCATGCAGTATGAACGCCCGGCCACGATTTTGAAAATCCATGAAGCTCTAAAATTTGCAAAATCGCAGCCGAGCGTATATGTACATTTTCCCCTTTTCATTACTTTATTTTGTTCGGCCTCAAAGTGTTCGCAAACAAGTCTTTAATAACAATAAAGACATAAGCTTGTTTAAATGAATAGCTGATATTTGTAACGTCGTATAACATTGGTTTAATCCAATCGGAATGCAATATTGAGATAAACAATGACGTCATAATCCCTTACGGGTTATACAATACGAACATCAAGTTTGATCTATACAAAGGACTAGGCAAATGTAAATATTATCCTTATAACAACATAGCAGCATATCTTATATATCGGAAGAGCAATCAGAACTGCCTTTTTAAAAAAAAAAAAAAAAGAAGACAGTTCAATTCCAGAAAATGGAATATATTTGAATGTTCTAATGTACGCTTTATCGAGTATTGGTCATTTAAGTTGTCCTATGTGTATTTCCAGCCCCCGCTTGCACTCCTGAACTCTCTGATCGACTGACTAAAGATTTATCTAAATAAACCCGTAATAACTTTAGTCGACATTGCATGTGGAGGTTTTTACTGGATGAAAGAGCTTGTGGGACAGAGATCAGACGTTAAGTACACGGGCATAGATATCGTACCGACTCTCAGCTCGACATAAGAAGAATTATGGAAACATGACAAATGCAGAGTTTATGCACATGGACATAGTACAATCCGGATTGAATGAATCGTACGATATCATCTTTAGTAGAGATATGTTGCAACATTTAAAAAACACGGACGTGATGCAGGTAAGTGAAATTTGTTTAGCATTTAATATGTATGAACTTTGCAAAACTTTGCTATACCGTCTTTCCAATAATTTGTGTCCAGAGTGGATTTTCGATGCAGTCACGATTCTGCTACGTTTTGATTGGATGAAAAGAAAATATCGAAACAAAAAAAACTTCAAGAGGAAATAATTAAATATGATAATACGTACTCGATAAAGGAACGGACACAGCTAATTGTATGTGTGATAATGTCCGTATTAACGATGGACTTGAAGACATCTGAAGATCTATACGATCATTCACGTTGGACTCGATTCAGTGGGTCAATTGTAATGAAACTTTACAGAAAGCATCCTCTCAATGACTTCACCAGAATTCCTTCAAATTTTTGGGATCCATGTAGAATTCTGGTGTCCATGGCAACGAAACGAAAAAACTTTAAAATTCTTCTCTTCCCAGACTGGTTGGCCGATTTTCAAATAATTTTGTAGAGATGTTCATTGGTTGACACTCTACCAGATTCCATCAAACCATGTTGATTGGTTAACAAAATGTGGCCGCCAGGGTACGAGGATTTTTTCCGTCTGACCGATTTTCAAATAATTTTGTAGAAATTTTACTTGGGTGACCCTCTATTTATTCTTTCAAGCCATTTGGATTGGTAAAAAAACATGGCCACCAGGGGGCGGGGCTGTTTTGCCTTATATGCATATAGTCAAAACTTTGTCAGATTTTTAAATAATTGTGTAGAAATAATTCTTTGGTGACCCTCTTTTAGATTCCTGGGGCCCGTTTTATCAAAAAAGTCGGATCTTAGCTACGATTGTCGTAAGTTTTGAAGTTACGACCCGGTCTTAAGACCGTTTTATCAACGAGGTCGTAACTTCAAAGTCGCAGCTAAGATTTTAAAAGTCGTAAGTCTATTTATAACTGCGAGCCAGTCTAAATATCAGCTTCCGGTTTTGCGACAACAACAATAAAAGCTGTCTGCAATCACCTCGAAAACGTAAACATGCCTCAAATTTCGATACGAAGTCTACACAGACATCAACGATTGATGTTTAATGATGACAAATAGTTCATACGGACAGTGTTCACGGTAATGTACACGATTAAAATATTTTGTATCGCCTGCTGATTCATAAAATCTGAGGTTGAACGCTTTCGTATTGTGAAACTGAAAATGTAATCGGCTTAATTTTTCACTGCTGTTCTTCCTTGTCTTTAGTACATTGTTATTGATAATTTTAGTTCAATGGGGCTATACTATTTACTACTGAGAACAAAATTCTGATCCTAAAATGTCGAAGGTTAAATTTACAAGGACGTAGGACGTAGAGTCTAGTAGAGAACAAAATGTGACCTTTGCTATTCCAAGCTCAGACATTTACTTACAGCATTTTACTTTGATCTTACCAGGGATGTTTCTGGTGTAACCAGAGACATTTGCAAATGTTTTGTGTCTTTCCTGTCGTGATATAGTGACACTTCTATGTAGTCTGAGTATTGACAAGTGAAATATATTTATTAACTTTCTTACGTGCAATTAATAAGCTTATTTCCTACAGTTTTTCATGTATAAAACTCATACTGTCAATTTAATTATTTCAGGGTCACGTGGTTCCCAATAAGCAGCAGAAGTGTGCACTGTATCAAGTATGATGGCCCAGGAAAAACAATGGTGAAGATTCAACCAAATGTACTTAGAAACTCTGTAAAATGTCAATATTGCTTTCATACACTATTTTGAAGTGTCTCTTATACTTTTGACAACTCTGAATAAATTTGTTTTCAATAATCCTGGAAATTACTCAAACAATCAGTTTCTCATTTGCTATCAATGTTTTCTACACTGCTTTCATATTAGAAAAGCTATCTAGAATTTCTGTTGAATTTCTGTTACTTCATTTTGAAAGATTTTCTGAAATATATATTTCTCCATGGTTTGTGGTAGGTTTCTAGGTTTTAATTCCATTATACATTTTGTTTTATTTATTACATGTATTCTTTGATTTTCAGTGTGCATATATTCTCATTCAATTTCATCATGGTAGCTCAGTCGATAGCGACGCGGGCTGTCAAGCCAGGGGATGTGAGTTTGAATCCCAGTTCGGCCAACATTCTCTCCGACGTTTGAGAAGTCATTGTGTCATGCGTCATTCGTCTTTCACCAATGGGCTTACAGTCTATGTGGATTAGCAGCTATTTGCTTGGAAAGTATGTTGTGTTGAGTACTGGTATAAGAAAGCTACGAATAGAGTGAGAAGGTGAACTGGCTGTCGATATATGACTGAACAATTATTGAAAACGGCGTTAACGTTTAAACCCCAATCAATCAATCAATCTTTAATCACTCACAAAATGTATATGGAATTTTTTTCCACATTCAGTAAATCTGTAGCAGAACACAAATATAGCAATCTTTTATTTATGAAAGTTGAATTATTGAATAGAGGACAAAACATTGCCGCAAAAGGAGACATTACTCATTATGAGCATTTTTTCCATTTCCCGCCTAGTTTTTCAAAATAAGTCCGTTGCAATGGCGTCTTATGTCGTCTGTATCAGGGTGAGGGTTAATTATGTCCCCTATATAATTCGTCCGGAAATTGTTAAATTGTCAAATGCATTCATACATGTATGCTGATGGATTGTACATATTTTTTGCTAAAATAAATATATATACATATATTGATTCTGAAACAGACATCTTCTAGTAGGTAAATATAGGAAATCTCTCTTAATAACAGTGCATTTTTAGAATAAATTCGGAAACATTGTTTGAAAAAGAGAAATTACTCTGTCTGTCTTATAACCCTTTCCCACTTGCAGACGCATTTCAATGCATCTGCAGCAAATGACTTTTGAAAACAATGTGGAAAATGGAAAAATTGCTCATAATGAACAATTTCTCCATTTGCCACAATATTTTCAACTCTATTCAATAATGACATCATCATTTGTATATATTTTCCATACTTTTGCCTAGCTGTTTTCAAAGTCATCTGCTGCAGATTTCCTGTATGTGGGAAAAGGATAATGAGCAATTTCTTCTTTTACTACACCACAGTGGTTAGAGTGTCAGACTCATGAATGGGAGACCACGGTTCAATCACCGATTTGTTCATACAAAAAACTTTAAAAATGATAGAATTCGCTTCCCTCTTTGGTGATCATGTTTGAGGAGATAACATTACAACTGATGCATTATTGTCAGGAAAAGCTTACCAGCTGTACTGGTAATATATCCAGGAAACGCTGTGATGTGCATGAACAATTTTGAAAGTGACATAAAACACCATTGAAAGAAACAATCCTTTTCCTACAATGTTTTAAAATGTTATCAGCTGCAAATATTTCAAAATATCGTCTGCACGGTGGAGAAGGTAAAGACATTATTTTAACAAATACCCATATTTAACCATCTAAAACAATTAACATTCTCTTTTTTTCCCAAGGAGATGATATCTTGAAACAGTCATATTAACAGGCTTCTCAGTTGATATATTCCATTTGTACAACACATATGAAATTTTGCTGTAAATATGTTAATAAAGAAATTTCTCTTGAACCCAAAACATATTTTCTTTCTTGGTCTGATGGAATACATTGTATTTGAGACTAACTCTTTTCCCTGATAGAACCCAATTTGACACCTCTGCAACAGATAATATTGTTGAAAAAGAGGGACTTGTTGGACAATTTGTCTTTTTCTTTCAATGTTTAATGCTACTATTACTAAAACCGTTATTAACCCTTTCGAACATATGCGCATATTGAAGTATCTGCAGCAGACGACAACATTTGAATTGTGGCAAAAGGAGAAATTAATGAAATGTATTCATTAAATGTACTTTCGATTGTGTAATTTTTTGCCGAGACATTTTTAATGTCATACGAAGATATGATGTATGAAGGAATGGGTAAGTTGTGTCGCCAATGAATGTGGAGTGAGACATAGCAGTCACTTTTCACCCTGTTTCACAAAACTTCAATTGCTTAAGGACAGGATATAGCATGATAAAGTAACTATATACATGTGCTTCATTGTTAAAATATTCAAAATTACATGATAAAAAGCAATATTCAGGTGACTTCAACTTGTAAACTCAAAATTGAGCATCAATGTAAGATATTTGGGGAGATATGCATACTGAAATTTCATTAAATACGGTTTAATAAATTTTATTCAAAATGTGTCAAAATAAAAGTACAGTACATGCATCCAGTGCGAATATCAATGTGTATATCTTTGTCTTCATTATAGCCCTTTCCTCATACAAATGCATTTTGAAAAGGAGCAATTTCTCATATTTGCTTTAAACTACATACCAAACAAGCAAATTCAGAGAATCATGGTCCCCCGCCAGGGTCAAGGTCACAAAAATTGGTATTGATGGAAAGGGGTTGTCACAAGGAATACACATGTGAAATATGAAAGCAGTACCTATTACGGTTCAGAAGTTATGACCAAGGTTAAAGTTTTTGTGACAGCGTGACTGACGGACTGACGAATGAGAAATAATAGTCCCCAGCTTTCGCTAAAAGCGGGGGACAATAACCTGTAATCTTTCATTTATAGATATTTTCCAGTTTTGCATATGTTTTCAAACCACTCTGCTTTAAATGTATTGCATGTTTTTCCAAGGGTGTTTTATACTGTCATACAGACACACCTTGACACCTCTGAAGTAAAAGAAATTTGAAAATTTGAAAATATTGTGACAAAAACAAATTGCCCGAAATGAGCAATTTCACGTTTTGCCACAATGTTTTCAACTTTCTTTCCTTTAAAAAGATATTCAATGTTTTTCCAAATACATGTTTTATATCTTGAGAAATAAGGATATCCATAAAATAGGATGAAACATATTTAAATTAAATTTTATATTAATTTATGATTTTCAAATAGTAAAATCCGAAAATTAAACAGCATTTGAAAAATGACATTTAAATAAGGCAATCCTTAACAAGTATTGGAAAGCCAATCTATCGAGCTGGCTTTATTATTTTTTTCAGAGGTTTACCAGAGGATTAATTCATTTATTGAGTTTTAATGCTGTTTTCAAAAAAAAATCAGTTGTATCATAGTGGCCATTCTGGCTTTCTCACACCAATACTCAACTTTACAGTCCTTCTTAACGACTTGCTTCTTATCCATGCACTTTTCTCCCTTTCTGATGCTGCAGCAATCAATGTTCTTACATTGAATTTAAACTCAACAACATTGGAGGTACATTCCTGTTAAAATTGGTTGAAATTAGTCCAGTGGTTCAGGATATATTATTTGAACAAACATTTACCGATGGACAAAAGTCCTCAGGTCATTTGCTCTAACATGTGACATTGTCCCTTTCCCACATACAGCATATCCACAACAGATGACATTGAACATATCTGGACAAATATCTGTATAAGTCGAAGTATAATTATTGAATAAAGTTTAAATCATTTGGACAGAAGAAGAAATTGCTCATTATGGGCAATTTTGTCTTTTGCACACTGTTTTCAAAAATTGTCTGCTACAGAGGATTCAAAATATGTCTGTATGAGGGGAGGTTTGTTATCAATTAAGATGGCAAGTGTTTGATTTTGCTTATCCCTTTCTCTAATAAAGACGCCTCTGCAGCAGACAGCAGTTTGAAAACATAGTGACAAAAGAAGAAATTGCTCAAAACGAGAAATTTCTCCTTTTGCCACAATGTTTTCCACTTTTAGTCATAGGTTATCCATTCAATTATAGAGATTTTCTAATTTTTGACAAAATATGTTCAAAGTCGTCTGCTGCAGAATTGTTGTATGAGGGAAAGGGTTAAATTTTATTCAAATCACATTTCCTAGGTAATTAACTATTGCTAACAGAAAGTTCATCCTGACATTGATGCATCACTCATAATGCTTTCTCAGCTAGAGAATACACAACTACAAGTTTGTTGGTATGACCTTGGCATCAAATCGTGGACAAAGCACCGAACATTATGAAACGAATAGAAAATTGCCTGTAATTAGCAATTTATGTTTTTCTTGTTTTTTCCTTATTTGTTTTGTCAACATTGACATACATGTCTGTGTTCTCTCTATACTGCTTAGAATACTTTATAGGTCCAAATCATATCAACTGTCTGTAGTCAACATTATTTGCTTCATTTTCTTCTCTGTTTAATTGGAAGCTCTTTACACTAGGATGTTTCACAGTCACTTGAATCAAATGGTAACATAAACTTGATATCCTAGTAGCAACACCTTGTCAGGCTATTTCTGTATTGGTGACATAACCAACGACAATGTATGTTGTATTGTTAATCAGTATTCACCTGAAAAATTAAGTTGTGAAATTCAACAATTCATTTATCAAAGGAAATTTGTAATGGCATATTGAATAAATACATCAAAATTCAAAGCTACGAAAGAAATCTATGCATCAGCTGAATTCTAAAAAAAATCAGATTACTTTTTTCTTCAATAATTTATGACAAATTTAAAATATATATTATAATTAACCTTGTCCAATTTAAGTACAATATATCTGCAGTAGACCAGTCAAGTTCACACCTCAAAGGCATCTGAGTTTACCCTTTCTCACATACAGCAAATCTGCAGCAGACCACTTTGATGACAATTAGTAAAATAAAATAAAAATCTCTATATAAAGGTATAACAACTGAAAATAGTTGAGAACATTGTGAAGAGTAGGTCTTGTTTCAATGAGATTGAAATTACCCCTAATATAAGAAAGTATGAATATACAAGAGTGTTGAAAACATTGTGGCAAAAGGAGAAATTGATTGTTTTGAGCAACTTCTTCTTTTGTCACTATGTTTTCAAAAGACGTCTGCTGCAGAGGCATCAGAAAGCTTCTATATGTGTGTAGCCTAGGTATATGTATAAGGGGACACTTATACTGCCTTGCTATAGAGCTAGCTTTTATTGCGACGTGGTAGAGCGTTCGCCTTCGGATCTAAAGGTCCATTGTTCGAGCCCTGATCAAGTCGGATCTTTTAGGACTGTTACAATGGCGCCCAATAAGGGACTACATAGAAAAAGCCTCAAGAACGTTTCACAACATGAGAAGATGAAATGAAACCTGGTTGACATGTGGGAAAGGGTTATATAGCATCAATTAAATGAATCAAAATATTACTTCTCATAAGAAACCATTGATAATAAAGCTCATCATAGAGTCATCTATTTTGTTTATGAGAAAATGTATGACTTTATAGCATTTCTGAACAGTATTGGTTCAAATCCATCTGGTTTTCTGCTAAAATCAGAATACACACAAATTGAGCAATTTCTCTTCTCGCCACAATATTTGAAAAAGTTGTCTGCTGCAAATGCATTGAAATTTGTCTAAATATTTGAAAAAGATCATATCTATAGATGGAATATAACTATATACTTATATAATATATAACTATAACTAATACTTACTTATTTCCCTCAATAAATGAACAATGGAACCAAAAGTAGAAAGAACAGTGATCTTCATATTGGGAAATATTCCAGGCAGTGAGTGAGGCTGAAAAAAATAAAAGTATAAAAATAAAATATGTTGGTGTTTTACAATTGTAAACTGTAGGCATCTTACCTCTTTTTTAGGAGAAATTTGCACACAATAATTGCCACAATGATTGCATAAGGCAAGAACAGTTATCAGCATATGAAAAGGCAAAGTAAAATTGCTGAAATTATTGTAGGCAAAAGATAGCCTGCTCATGTTATAAAATCCCCTCCTTTCTCATAATGTTTTCAGAAGTTGGTAGCTGCAAAAGGTAATGAACATTATTTGAAAAATCAGATCAAATTTCATTCTAGTATGTGTTTGAATTAGTATTCTGAGATTTATCTGCTTAAAAACAAACATCAGTATAATTGAGTCTTATAACAAGACACAAAACAAGAGCTGTCCATAAGACAGCTCGCTCGACTATTCCAACGCGTATTAGCTACTGAGATATGGATTATAATGCAGTTGCGTGCAAAACATTATTAAACCAGAATTTCTTAAAAGGTGATAATTTTCATTATATGCAGAATAGATTTATATAATTTAATTTATTTTCATACAAGGTATGATAGTTGCGAAGGGCTGTATAAAGTTTCAATACAATGCATTAACTAGTTACTAAGATATGGACTGTTAATGTAGTTGTAAGCAAAACTTTAACCAGAATTTCTAAGTAAAAAAAGGGCCATAATTTGCATTAAATGCAGGATTGTGTTATACTTTTTGATTAGTTAAATAGATGTGCTGGTTGGGAAGGGTTGTATAAAGTTTCAATGCAATGCATTAAGCAATTACTGAGATATGGACTCTTAATGTAGATGCACGCAAAAGTTTACCCATAACTTGTATATAAAACAAGGGCCATAACTTGCATTAAATGCCGAATAGAGTTATCTTACTTCATTATTTGAAGAGATGCGGTAGTTGGGAAGAGTTGCATAACAATTCAATGCAATGCATCATTCTGACAAACAGCAAATTTAATAGTCTATAGGTGGGAAGGAGGTAAAATATGATGTATAATCCCTGTATATGTTTGTCAACTAAAGATCAAACAACTAATCAATTTAATTCAATAATCATAGGCATGACATGACAGTCATGGAATTTGAAGATATATATATATACAACTTCATAAAGTTTAACCCTTTCCCATATACAGAAAATCTGTACCAGACGACTTTGAAATCATCTAAAAAATATGGAAACTATCAAGAAATGGAACACTTATTGAATAAAGTTTAAAACATTGTGGCAAATTGAGAAGTTGTTCATTGTGAGCAATTTCTCCTTTTGCCACAATGATTTCAAAAGTTGTTTGCTACAGAGGGGTAATAAAGTGTTTGTATACATGTGGGGAAAGACTTTAAACATCCACCAAAAGTCATACCTTGCAAGTCTGCAACTGCCTCTGGGAGTCTGGAATAAGATCTGTCAAATAGCTAACATGTCTCTTTGTTATGGTAGAATAGACCAATTAACTAGTCAGTCTGTAAGTAAAATAATTGCGAGATATTAAATTGGTAACAGGACCATTGCTTTATTAATATGACACAGAGAGAGAAAAACATGCAGCCAGTCTGGAGCTCAAACCTGATATCTCTAGTTTTCAAGGCGGATACTCTACCGTCTGAGTTTTGCTATGTTCATAACCGATAAAATATCAGACAGACTGAGACTTGTGTGAGACGGGTACACTTATAACATCTGAGATTCTGTATGTATTTCCACTCATTTTCAAGGGTAGTGGTTCGAATGATGTATTCATGTGTGTGTGATCAAGTAGTTGTCAAATTGAAAGTCTATGAAATTCACATGATTAAACGTGTTCACAATTTGTTTAGTTGGTCTGTATTCTGTGCTAACGTTATGCCTTGTATCACACATAAGCATGCCAACTAAAACTTCATAATCATAATAAACAACAACCTCTCACACAGTGAGTGTTTATCTAAATTGACCAACATTTTCAATGCATCTAGAGCTATTGAAAGAATGAAAAAATATATATGTCTTTATTCGTGACATTTGTAGTATGCCATGAATAATTGAATTAAGATGACTGAGTTGATGAACAGTCTTACTCATGAGACATTCGGTACGTTCAATCTTGGGTACGGGTCGTATAGTTTCCTAAACACAACATACCCGTGGCGTTTAAACAAATTAAGCATGTTAAAATGAACAAACACTAATTGATGATTTCATACTATTAAAGAATCCTACAGAAATCAATCAAACTTATCTGTAGTTAATAATGATCTTCTCGCAGCATTAGCGTTTTTGAACTCGATATTTGACCGGCCAAGAACTGTAAACTGAGAGTACCGTCCCTTAGATAATTTGACCTAGATATGTTCTAAACCCAACCTATACGCAAGTTATTACATTTGGGATTTTATTTCAACATACTATAGAGTATACGTACATTTAAAAACATTTCTCAGATGACATGTGTGTGGCTGCTGGTAGTTGGTCGAATGTCGTCGTCTTTTGACTAACCAGTGTGTTTTCGATCTTTGAAATACTTCGACTCGGATTTGTATGTCGAGAGAACACCACGGCACCACATAAAAACACCATGATTGTCTCTGGCAATTCAGACGAGACGAAAATAGTTTTGAGTCGACGGATTTTGATCTGATCGCCGCCATATTTGCGACTTTTCACCGACTTAAGACTGCCTCCGAGCAGTCGTAACTTTTGACCCGAAACTTACGACTATCTTAGCTACGATTGTTTGATAAAACGGTAATCGGACGTAACTCCGGACTTACGTCCAAACTTACAACAATCTTAGTTAAGACCGAGTTACGACCGTTGATAAAACGGGCCCCTGCAAGCCATGTTGTTTCGTCAAAAAACATGGACACTAGGGCGTGGGGCTGTTCTGCCTTATAAAGCTATATCGAAAGCTTGATAAATCTTCTCATCCCAAAGTGCCTTGCAGATTTTTGAATAATTTTGTAGAAATGTTCCTTGGATGACCCTCTTTGAGATTCCTTCCAGCCATGGTTATCGGTTTTAGAAAAAAAACACGGCCTCATATGGGCTAAAGTGAGAAAAAAATTAAATCAGGTGAGCGATCCAGGGCCATCATGGCCCTCTTATTTGTAATAGTAGTGTCAGACAAGCATGCATATCAAAACAATTCTTGCATCATAAATTGTATGCTTTTTCGGCGAAGCTTCTTGTAGCACGGCTTTTTCTGGTTTTGGTAGTGAATGTACTTTATTGCTGTTGCACAAAATTACCAAGGAGATGTGGACTTTTTATACATGAAAACATCTTTCAATCTTAACAGTTTTAAGGGCAGGTGACTGTTAATACTAGACAAAAATATATGAAAGTCTGTTTTGGTGAACCTTCTAATGGATGCTTAATACAGTTTCGCTTCTTAACAGAGGTGGTCGCTTTCATCAGTGTGACCGGATGTATACTATGCTTTTAGGTTTTAGACCATTTCTCGTCAAACGGGAGTAAGCTGTTAGTCACAACACAATTGAATGCTACAAAGAACAGGGACATAGCCAATGGCGATTTCAGACATTTAAACTTGATGGAATCTCCCGTGAACCTGGTCCCACCAGTGTGTATCATCCCGGACAAGTGCGAGAGTTCACCGAAACATTTGGCTACCTGGACGTTACCATTGAAACAAAGAGACAAAGGAATCAAAGTACTCAAAGTACTCAAGCGTACTTAAAGTCCGGCTCACATGAAAACACGGAAGTTTGAATAAATTAAAAGGTGTTATTTTTGCCATTGGCTAAAAGTGGCTAAAAACAAAATGCATGTGGCTAAAGTCCAATTTCACTCAATTGCAAAAAACCTCTGCGTTTAAGTAATCAGAAAAATGTTCATTTCTTAGGATCAGACATTAATGACCGATTATTACACAGATCTTTATAGGTAAGAAGGTGTGAGTAACACCTTCAGGTTGAGTGAAACAGGAGTAATAGGGTCACATAAAGACTATTAAAAGTAGAACAATGTCAATTTGAGCAAATATTCTGCGTTGAACGTTTCAGGGGCTTGATTTCCTTATATGTACATGGACAACTATCTAACTTTTGTTACACAGGTTAGCGAAATAGGACCATAATGGTCCTCGTGTTTATTATTTTTTCAAAGAAAACTACGTAAATTGTATTTTTCTACCTTTCATGACCATCATATATTTAACATCCTGCAGATGTTCACACTTAATTCTACAATAGCATGCTGGCTACTTCCCTTGTGTGCTTATCAAGCCCGCCCCTCACACGAGCATTGCAAACTAGGGAGTGGTTATAATGGAATCTGGTCTGAATGTTGTTGCCATAGTCAATACAAAAACCCATGGGCATACTCAAATTTAACTGCTTTTTCAAAGTGACTAACCTCATTGGTAAATGAGGCATTCACATCTGACAAACATCTCTTGTTTACATACACATGCAACCGCCTGTCTGACCTTAATTTACAAGTAACAACACAACCGTCCAACCGTACGTGCAGTGCTTTAAGCCACTAGTACCTTCAAAGCGCTGTTCACATCATCTGTTTGACGTGAACATTACCCTGCTTAGATCTATTTGTTTCAGCGGAGCTGCCTATGTTATGAGGAACGTAGTAACTCAGTAAAACTGTTTATATATTGTGTAGTTTGTTGACTCTGGAACGAATGTCTGTCGACAACCGTCCCAACTGTTTTTAAGTAATAGAAATGTATATTGAATTTGTATGGTGTTAGGCATAAAAATCTTCAAATCAGGAAATAGAAAATGCGCGAAAATATCAATTCCAATTTACCATAACCTAGACACTTTACACACTAAGTGTGTTTACATACGACGTGAAACCTTGCATAGAAAATAGTCGATATCGCTTAACTCTGCTGATTGAATTATTATCATCTATGTGTTTGAGTTACTGCATGATTATAACTTATATCATTTTGTAAAAAATCCCAAACATATTGGATAGTTTTCGGCAGGATATCTTTTATCCCAGATGGTAAGCGGAAATAAGATTTGACATCAGATCCTTCCGCCAATACTAAGCAACTGAGCATGATTACATGTATGTGAATCGCCTGTCTCCGGCCATCTTAAGAAAGTAACATAATTTCGTTTAACATGCAAACTTATCTACTGAATCAAAACCATATATATGTGTGTGTTTCCAGAGGCATGATTTCAACAGTTACTGCGAAATTATGAAGTTATTCACTTCTTAGCAAATTCTTCCCCAGGAAATCCCAACAAAGTAGACCATGATCAACCTGCCAATTCGTGCTGTCTAATCTTGATCAACATCAACATCAAAATACTTTTAAATATGCATATCGAAAACAAAACTTGGCTAATATTCTCATTTAATTCCAGGTTCCAGGATTATGACGTAATGTCTGATTCAGTCAGGAAATATTCATAATACCTGTAAAAAGGATATTTTATCATCTTTGTTTCCCAAACAAAAATGCTAAAACCCCTTTTGAATGTTATTTCTTACACACCGTCTACATCATCAATCTTTACTTCTGCCTTTTCAGAAGATTTCAGTGAATAATAACTTGTATACAGCCTAATGTACGTCCCTCTCAATCACTCGCTATCATACTATATTTTAGCAATACAAATGATAATGTTTAACAATATATATAAACAATATATACATAATATAATAACAAGCTCTGTTGTGTAAATCACATGTATACGTAAATTCTATCATAGCATGCAATATACGCATTTAATGTACATGCGATCTTCTGTCTATACGATCTAAAATAATAAGTTAAAAGCGTGCTCCGTGGAAGACACCAGAAATTCATTGTTACCATAAAATGATCGGGTTTGGGGTAATACACTAAGTATCAATAGAACATTATATCCCATTGTATTTTATCCCATTATTATTCCAATATCTGTAGAGCACAAGAGAAAATTGATGCAACGCATCAATGTCGCCGGAAATCCATACTGCAGTTATACATTATAACACAAACATTATAGTAGTTGAATAAACAGTTATCAGCTGAGGGGCATATTGGAACATCAGGGGTGGGGTCAAGTGAAAATGTATCATAACTTGCATTGTTTTGTCAACGAAGTGAATGATAATTGAAACCTTTCATTGTTTATGATCAATCTCCATTCCAAAGTAGGTTGACCATACACACAACTACCGGTAACTAATTATTGATCATAAACAGTAATGGAAATGAGTCATATTGCCAATCATTAGTCATAGTATGTATACAGTGCTTTCATTAAGGAATAATTATAAGATTTGTAAAATTCCACATACATATTTCAAGATTTTTGTCAGAATATTTGAATTTAATTATTTTTCAATAAAACCACAAAACAGGCAATTTAGGATTTGCATGCAAAGCACGTCATTTTACCTTTCCTCTATTAAAGGCAGCAATCTACTTTTAAAACAATGAGATAAGGGTTAAATCGCTGAAGACATGAGTTGTCTCTTTTTCTCAAAATGATATTAGCTTGGCATCCTAATCATATCATTCTTTAACAAATGTTGAAATGTAGTCCAATATTTATAAATTAGACCACTTTCGAAATATAATATCAACTAAACAGTTAAATCTCATTGAAATTGTTGTATAATTTAAACTTAATTTCGAACATAAACTGAGCCCTACAACATGTTAATTTATTTTAATTCTTTCCTTCCTTTTTTTATAATGAAAATAACATACTACTCATGTTTTAAAATTATATTATGATGAGCGCCCTTGTGTCAATGATGCATAACAATATGCAGATCGGAAGCAATATGCCTTTAGGGAATTAAATGACACATTTAAAATTGTCATGGACGAAATAATTTTGTGCGAAAGACCCGATTCTTTCTTATTCGCAGAGGTGTCGTTCTTGAAACTTTCTTTATAGGCAGAGAGTGTTCGTTCAAAGTAATGTTTCTATTAAAACCAGTTTTTATCTCGGTTTGTTCTTTTCTTCATTTGTTTCGAACCAAATAAACATTTTAAATCACCTATGATTTACTATTTGTAAGTGAGTGTAAAGAGCGGCTCTCTGCAAAGGAGATTGATCTACGCAGTTGGTATTCGCGAGTCATGCGATCAACAGTTTTTAGCTTAGAAACAGTTCATATGTTAGATATACATGGATAAACATTATAAAATGCCTTCTTCACAAATCAATACATCTCTTTGAACATGTAAATAACATTCAGTAAGTTAAAATTGCCATTAAAAGGAGAATATTCGACGTCATTTTCATCTCGAAGCAGGTGCGCGTATGTAAACAAATTAGACTGTGCGACGTAAAGGTTTGTTATCGCCTTTTGATTACATGAAGTATATAGTGTAAAATAAAGTATGTCAGTCTAGCTAATAGGGACTGTTTTGTCTTCGTAAATAAAACAAAAAAACATAAATGCGAGTCAAAATAAAGAAACTGAAAATACGTAAAACATCGGAATATTTATTTCATTTAAGATGTGTCATTACTTAGTGTTTTTAAACAAACACAATTGTAATATGTTCTAGACATCTAAATGTGTTTCTTTCTAATAATAATCCCCCCTCCCATGTGATTTCCGAAAACCTATTAAAAATAGAAGTCGCGGGCTTCTGCCCGGCGACTAATTATCTCTTCATTGTATTTTATCCCATTGTTATTCCAATATTTGTAGAGCATTATCTCCTCATTGTATTTTATCCCATTAGTATTCCAATATCTGTAGAGCATTATCTCCTCATTGTATTTTATCCCATTATTATACCAATATCTGTAGAACATTATATCCCCCATTGTATTTTATCCCATTAGTATTCCAATAGCTGTAAAACGTTATCTCCTCATTGTATTTTATCCCATTATTATTCCAATATCTGTAGAGCATTATCTCCTCATTGTATTTTATCACATTATTATACCAATATCTGTAGAGTATTATCTCCTCATTGTATTTTATCACATTATTATTCCAATATCTGTAGAGCATTATCTCCTCATTGTATTTTATCGTATTATTATACCAATATCTGTAAAACATTACCTCCTCATTGTATTTTATCACATTATTATAGCAATATCTGTAGAATATTATATCCCCCATTGTATTTTATCCCATTATTATACCAATATCTGTAGAGCATTATCTCCTCATTGTATTTTATCACATTATTATACCAATATCTGTAGAACATTATATACCCCATTGTATTTTATCCCATTATTATACCAATATTTGTAGAGAATTATCTCCTCATTGTATTGTATCCCATTATTATACCAATATCTGTAGAGCATTATCTCCTCATTGTATTTTATCATATTATTATACCAATATCTGTAAAACATTATCTCCTCATTGTATTTTATCACATGATACCAATATCTGTAGAACATTATCTACTCATTGTATTTTATCACATTATTATACCAATATCTGTAAAACATTATCTCCTCATTGTATTTTATCACATGATACCAATATCTGTAGAACATTATCTACTCATTGTATTTTATCGCATTATTATACCAATATCTGTAGAGCATTATCTCCTCATTGTATTTTATCACATTATTATACCAATATCTGTAAAAAAAACATAAATGCGAGTCAAAATAAAGAAACTGAAAATACGTAAGACATCGGAATATTTATTTCATTTAAGATGTGTCATTACTTAGTGTTTTTAAACAAACACAATTGTAATATGTTCTAGACATCTAAATGTGTTTCTTTCTAATAATAATCCCCCCTCCCATGTGATTTCCGAAAACCTATTAAAAATAGAAGTCGCGGGCTTCTGCCCGGCGACTAATTATCTCTTCATTGTATTTTATCCCATTGTTATTCCAATATTTGTAGAGCATTATCTCCTCATTGTATTTTATCCCATTAGTATTCCAATATCTGTAGAGCATTATCTCCTCATTGTATTTTATCCCATTATTATACCAATATCTGTAGAACATTATATCCCCCATTGTATTTTATCCCATTAGTATTCCAATATCTGTAAAACATTATCTCCTCATTGTATTTTATCCCATTATTATTCCAATATCTGTAGAGCATTATCTCCTCATTGTATTTTATCACATTATTATACCAATATCTGTAGAGTATTATCTCCTCATTGTATTTTATCACATTATTATTCCAATATCTGTAGAGCATTATCTCCTCATTGTATTTTATCGTATTATTATACCAATATCTGTAAAACATTACCTCCTCATTGTATTTTATCACATTATTATAGCAATATCTGTAGAATATTATATCCCCCATTGTATTTTATCCCATTATTATACCAATATCTGTAGAGCATTATCTCCTCATTGTATTTTATCACATTATTATACCAATATCTGTAGAACATTATATACCCCATTGTATTTTATCCCATTATTATACCAATATTTGTAGAGAATTATCTCCTCATTGTATTGTATCCCATTATTATACCAATATCTGTAGAGCATTATCTCCTCATTGTATTTTATCATATTATTATACCAATATCTGTAAAACATTATCTCCTCATTGTATTTTATCACATGATACCAATATCTGTAGAACATTATCTACTCATTGTATTTTATCACATTATTATACCAATATCTGTAAAACATTATCTCCTCATTGTATTTTATCACATGATACCAATATCTGTAGAACATTATCTACTCATTGTATTTTATCGCATTATTATACCAATATCTGTAGAGCATTATCTCCTCATTGTATTTTATCACATTATTATACCAATATCTGTAAAAAAAACATAAATGCGAGTCAAAATAAAGAAACTGAAAATACGTAAAACATCGGAATATTTATTTCATTTAAGATGTGTCATTACTTAGTGTTTTTAAACAAACACAATTGTAATATGTTCTAGACATCTAAATGTGTTTCTTTCTAATAATAATCCCCCCTCCCATGTGATTTCCGAAAACCTATTAAAAATAGAAGTCGCGGGCTTCTGCCCGGCGACTAATTATCTCTTCATTGTATTTTATCCCATTGTTATTCCAATATTTGTAGAGCATTATCTCCTCATTGTATTTTATCCCATTAGTATTCCAATATCTGTAGAGCATTATCTCCTCATTGTATTTTATCCCATTATTATACCAATATCTGTAGAACATTATATCCCCCATTGTATTTTATCCCATTAGTATTCCAATATCTGTAAAACATTATCTCCTCATTGTATTTTATCCCATTATTATTCCAATATCTGTAGAGCATTATCTCCTCATTGTATTTTATCACATTATTATACCAATATCTGTAGAGCATTATCTCCTCATTGTATTTTATCACATTATTATTCCAATATCTGTAGAGCATTATCTCCTCATTGTATTTGATCGTATTATTATACCAATATCTGTAAAACATTACCTCCTCATTGTATTTTATCACATTATTATAGCAATATCTGTAGAATATTATATCCCCCATTGTATTTTATCCCATTATTATACCAATATCTGTAGAGCATTATCTCCTCATTGTATTTTATCACATTATTATACCAATATCTGTAGAACATTATATACCCCATTGTATTTTATCCCATTATTATACCAATATTTGTAGAGAATTATCTCCTCATTGTATTGTATCCCATTATTATACCAATATCTGTAGAGCATTATCTCCTCATTGTATTTTATCCCATTATTATACCAATATTTGTAGAACATTATATCCCCATTGTATTGTATCCCATTATTATACCAATATCTGTAGAACATTATATCCCCATTGTATTTTATCCCATTATTATACCAATATTTGTAGAACATTATATCCTCATTGTATTTTATCCCATTATTATACCAATATTTGTAGAACATTATATCCCCATTGTATTTTATCCCATTCATGATTATACCAATATCTGTAGAACATTATATCCCCCATTGTATTTCTTACCATTATTATACCAATATCTGTAGAACAATATAACCCCATTGTATTTTATCCCATTATTATACCAATATATGTAGAACATTATATCCCCCATTGTATTTGATCCCATTATTATACCAATATCTGTAGACATTATATCCCCCATTGTATTTTATATCTTTGTTATCAATACATGACAAGAGAAAGTTGATGCAACGCATCAATGTCGCCGGATATCCATAGTGCAGTTATGCATAACACTAACATTATAGTAGTTGAATAAACAGTTATCAACTGAGGGGCATATTGGAACATCAGGGGTGGGGGTCAAGTGAAAATGTATCATAACTTGCATTGTTTTGTCAACGAAGTGAATGATAATTGAAGCCTTTCATTGTTTATGATCAATCTCCATTCCAAAGTAGGTTGACCATACACACAACCAACTAATTATTGATCATAAACAGTAATGGAAATGAGAAATCTTGCTAATCATTAGTCTTAGTATGTATACAGTGCTTTCATTAAGGAATAATTATAAGATTTGTGAATTCCACATACACTTTTCAAGATGTTTGTCAGAATATTTGAATTTTATTATTCTTCAATAAAACCACAAAACAGACAATTTAGGATTTGCATGCAATAGCACGTCTTTTTACCTTTCCTCTATCAAAGTCAACAGTGGACACCTTTGCAGCAATCTACTTTTAAAACAATGAGATAAGGGTTAAATCGCTGAAGACATGAGTTTTCTCGTTTTCTCAAAATGATATTAGCTTGGCATCCTAATTATATCATACTTTAACAAACAAATGTTGTAGTCCAATATTTATAAATTAGACCACCTTCGAAATATAATATCAACTAAACAGTTAAATCTCATTGAAATTGTTGTATAATTTAAACTTAATTTCGAACATAAACTGAGCCCTACAACATGTTAATTTATTTTAATTCTTTCCTTCTTTTTTTATAATGAAAATAACAAACTACTCATGTTTTAAAATTACATTATGATGAGCGCCCTTGTGTCAATGATGCATAATACTATGCAGATCGGAAGCAATATGCCTTTAGGGAATTAAATGACACATTTAAAATTGTCAAGGACGAAATAATTTTGTACGAAAGACCCGATTCTTTCTTATTCGCAGAGGTGTCGTTCTTGAAACTCTCTTTATAGGCAGAGAGTGTTCGTTCAAAGTAATGTTTCTATTAAAACTGGTTTTATCTCGGTTTGTTTTTTTCTTCATTTGTTTCGAACCAAATAAACATTTTAAATCACCTACGATTTACTATTTGTAAGTGAGCGTAAAGAGCGGCTCTCTGCAAAGGAGATTGATCTACGCAGTTGGTATTCGCGAGTCACGCGATCAACAGTTTTAGCTTAGAAACATTTCATATTTTAGATATACATAGATAAACATTATAAAATGCCTTCTTCACAAATCAAGACATCTCTTTGAACATGAAAATAACATTCAGGAAGTTAAAATTGCCAATAAAAGGAGAATATTCGAGGTCATTTTCATCTCGATATTTACACATAACAAACAGTCTGCTTCAAGCAGGTGTGGGTATGTAAATAAATTAGACTGTGCGACGTAAAGGTTTGTAGTTATCGCCTTTTGAGTACATGTAGTATATAGTGTAAAATAAAGTAATCAGTCTAGCTAATAGGGACTGTTTTGTCTTCGTAAATAAAACAAAAAAACATAAATGCGAGTCAAAATAAAGAAACTGAAAATACCTAAAACATCGGAATATTTATTTCATTTTAGATGTGTCATTACTTAGTGTTTTTAAAACAAACACAATTGTAATATGTTCAAGACATCTAAATGTGTTTCTTTCTAATAAAGTATTATTATTATTATTATTATTATAATAATAATCCCCCCTCCCATGTGATTTCCGAAAACCTATTAAAAATAGAAGTCGCGGGCTTCTGCCCGGCGACTAATCAACCGCAACACTTAAAACATACTCAATCACCACAAAGTAATACATACGATAACAATATTGTTTTACAAAATGTGTCTTCTTTGTGTGTATATGAAAACAATGTTGGGTTAAGTATGTACAGTTATGTGTCTTTTATTATGATATTGTTTGTTTTAAACTTACCATAACACTTATAGTTTTCATGCAATAAAGTATATTGTATATTGCCGTGTATTTTATGATATGTACAAAACAAATAAACACAATTTACTACAACTACTGTTTATAACGCTTCCAACAGTACTTCAATAACGGCGTTCTCTGGATAAATTCCTAGCTAATTTAACCTATTCCCACATACAACAAATCTACGGCAGACGAATTCGAAAACAAACCCACCAAATGTATAGAAACCATCTTTAAATGGAAGTATAATTAAAAAATAGAGTTGAAAACAATCTGACAAATTGAGAAGTTTCTTCATTGGTCAAAAGTCGTCTGCTGCAGAGGCGTCCAAAAGCGTCTATATGTAGGAAAGAAAACACCATGAGTGTGAACTGTTTAATTACAAGTTATGCTGGTAAGCCCATCGTTTTACCCACTCAAGACCAGACCGGGGTTCGAACCCTGTGGTGCCGCTCTAGCCACTGCACCACCAGAGCGGTAATAAGTGGAAGACAGTGGTGCAGAGGTATAGCGTCGGCCTCTCGTATCAAAGGTCCCTGGTTCGAGTCCCGTGATGAGCGGGTCATTACTTTGGGATTTTTTCACACCAACGGCGCGATTACTGGTAAAGTCTCCAGGAAGCAGACATCGAGCGTGATTAATATAAGCTGAAAGCTTGCTTCGCAATCGATGTAAAATAAATAATGTTTACATTAAAGCGCGAATGTCAGTTGTAATGATATTTCGCATAGGTCACGCGTGATGTTAAATTCCCCAACGATTATCAGGTGATATTAAACTATGGTTTGATGCAGGGGCACTGTAGGCACGTGCCTACACAATTTTTCTCAAAATGCCCAAAAATGCAGCTGCGGCGATAGACATCTGCGTAATGTATCGACCAGATCAGACTGTTCCGGCCGACACATTTCGTCTTAGGGGGATAGATGTATAGAGTAGTTATTCCTGAAAAAAAAATCCACAGGAGGCGAAAAGTGTCTATCCGGGTAGGCCTGTGTGGCATGCTTAGGCTGATCCGGGTCGATACTTTACGCAGAGTCCACAATGTTGATTTTCTCACGAGACGGCCTACGTATTGATTATTGCAAAGATACGCACCTGTGATGTATTTATTTGAGTTTAAATACGCCAAATACGCCATTATCTGAAGCCTCTGTCAAACTATTTATTTCAAGATCGCTTAATAGACATGCACGATGTTTTGTTTTACGATAAAAGCTACCCAAATAAACTTCGCTGGGATGGGGCACGGCCACAACGTGCCCACTGCGTAGTAGGATAAATGACACATGAGCCGTTCCACGAGATAACCTACATTATGAACTCGGCGTATTGTATCGATCCAGAACAGCCTGCGCAAGCTTAGCTGGGTCGACACATTTCGTCTCAGGGGGATAGAGGTAATAATGATCCCTGAAACAGAAAATCCACAGGAGGCAAAAAAAGGGGGATAGAGGTAATAATGATCCCTGAAACAGAAAATCCACAGGAGGCAAAAAAGTGTCTGTCCGGGTAAGCTTGTGCGGCATGCCTTTTTCGGATCCGGGTCGTTACTTTACGCAGTGTCCACAATGTTGGGTTTCTCGCGGGACGGCTTTTTTAAAAAGAGATTAAAAACCCAAGTATGCCATGACAATAAAAGCAAATCTTTTGACAAGGGAAATAAATGTAAAAAGATCACTGAGGTAGATTGTAAGACTTATGTCCCTTGATATTAGAGGTCTCGTAAGAACTTGGGATTTATAACATTGCCTTAACCCTTTCCCACATACAGACGATTTTTGAAAATATTTTTACAAAAGAAGAAATTGCTAAAAAATAAAACGAGCAATTTCATCTTTTGTCACAATGTTTTCAACTTTTTCTAGTAGTTTTACCTTCATTTTTGATGATTCAAAAGCCGTCTGCTGCAGACTTTGGAAAAGGATTAACAGTATTCCTTACTGACAAATCTCTGTTAGTTTACTACTAGGGGTAAATTAATGACCTTGGCATGTTAAAGGTCAATTCACAAAAAGAGAAAATGCGTCGATCATTTGTTACAGGGTATGTTACTATAGAAACCAGCATATTTCCCTTGTACAGACGACATATGAAAACAAAATGTTTGAGAAAAGACTGAAAGGGATCATTTCGCGCAAGCTTATTCGAGCCGACACATTCCGTCTCTGGGGGGATAGAGTAACCAGTCCTGAAGCCGAAAATCCACAGGAGGCTAAAACAAGTGTCTGTCCGAGTTAGCCTGCTGATCCGGGTCGATACTTTACTCAAAGTCCACACTGTTGGTTTTTCTCGTGAAACGGTTCATTTTCTATTCAAATTCCGGCTATTTTTTAAGAGTGGAACTTTTGTTTTGTTTATGGTCCGCAAACTAACATACAGACTATTTTAGCCATTTCCCCCCGTGCACACACCCATTTGCAACAGACGACGTTTGTAAAGTGAGCAATATCTCCTTTTGCCCACAATGTTTTCAACTCCTTCCAACAAGAATACTTCACACAATCGATTATTTCCATACGTTTTCCAAGATATTTTCACAGTCGCCTATTGTTGATTCGTTTTAAATATTACTCATTCTCCACTTTGTAATATCCTCCACCAGACTTTATTTTTACGATATGCAAACTTGACATTTGACATTATATAGGGTGAGTAATTTACAATTCTATGCCATGACAGAGTTGTAATATGTACTGATAAGTCAGACGAAAACTTAAAGCTCCAGATAAGGGGCGTTTTGCATGTTCTAAAATCTTTATTTGATGTGTGTGTGTGTGTGTGTGTGTGTGTACTAAAAAGAATCGTCTCAGTGAGACGATTCTTTTGAGTTCCCACACAATAGGATTTTGTTTAAATAATAAGAGAGAAATTGAGGGGGACAGAGCTGAAAACCCCTTCTTATCTGGTCCTCTGGAAACAAGAACCTTGTTGCCTCCCCGTTTTGGGTCACATAAAAAAGTATGTTAGTGAAACAAATGGGGATACAACTCCAGAATTTCGTCAAAAGTTACATCAATGGCTCGTATAGGTTTAGACGGATAGTGAAGATTCGGGTGAGACTGCGTCAGCGCGAGCTGTCCAGAGACTTCACTATTCATAGATGCAACAAGACCCGTGTTACCGGACGTGGATTATTGTGTTTTTTTATTGCGTTTTAACCCTTTCCCTCATACGGCAATTCTGCAGCAGACGACTTTGAATGTATTTTGTCAAAAAATAGAAAATCTCCATAATTGAATGGATAACCTATGACAAAAAGTGGAAAACATTGTGTCAAAAGGAGAAATTGCACGTTTTGTGCAATTTCTTCTTTTGTCACTGTTTTCAAAAAGCCGACTGCTGCAAAGGCGTCAGAAAGCGTCTATATTAGGGAAAGGGTAAGCTTTCCCACCTTCAGACGCATTTTGACGCATCACTAGGAGACGATTTTAGAAAACATTGTGTCAAAGGGAGAAAATGTTTGTAATGAGCAATTTTTCAATTGGCCAAAATGTGTTTAACTCTATCCAATAATTTACAATTTCATTTATAGGGGTTTTCCGTATTCATAAAATGTGTAATATATATTGGAAAAGGTTTGTAAAGCGTAGAAATTTCGAATACTCATTTTTCAATTGATGATTAGGGTATAAAATAGTGTTCGGTCTATTAATCAGAAAATAAAGGTGTTTTCTTTAACTCTTTCAGCGCCAAAGGCAATATTGAGTTTTTTGCAAACAATACTGATCCAGGTGAGTCAGCTCGTAACGAGCTGTCTCACCTGGAATCAGCATTGTTTGCCTTTTATTACCAAAATAGTCCAAACTTTTATTACATGAGAAATGGAGACGCCCGATTTTGAACATGGACGAGTCTACTCAATTCGTCGCTGAAAGAGTTAAGACAAACATAAATATTGTCCGTTCTCCGCGGTACAACGTATAGAGGAGAACAATTGTCTCAACAGGTTTGTATACAAAACTGGTTTGACCAGTTTGTGTCACGTGATTGGAGGCTATTTGTGATAGGAATAGTCAGTTCTACGCAGACCACGAGACGGTTAACTTTAATTCACTTAAAATTCAAATTTGGAAATGAAAAGTATTACAATGCGTGAACAAGCTCATCACGTGAATCACACTTATCACGGCTGATATGACTTAACTAATGTTGAAAACATGTTAATTAGAAAATAGGTATGCATGCATGTAAGATCTCCGTTATTCAGTATTTCGAGGAATAGTCGGAGCATAGCTACGGGAACACGTTTCCTCCTTTCTTTATTGAGATTTATTGAGAGGGGGTTGTTCGTGGGCGGCTCGTATTCTGTTTGAGAAATACGCAATTAAAGTCGGTTTAAGAATCTGTTGTCCGAAAACATAAGGAATTGTTTATCTTGTAATATACATGTAAGGTTTTGTTCTGATAGGACACCGACTTGATTGCTGCATGTTTGAATTGAATATTCAAAGTCTCTTTAGAGATAGTACATTAATAAGATTCGTTTATTACTGATCACATTACTGAAAATATTTTATTTTTGTATGTCAACTTGTACGTTAACCGCAATTACATGGGTCGCACAATGCAAAATAGGTGTTTGTTGTTTTGTGTAAATGCTGTTGAGACATATATATATACTCGTCGTAGTTATTGCCCTTACACGATGAATGACACTTGCGAAACATGGTTTTAGCATTTGGCTTACTTCTTGAAAACCTCGTCAAGTGAACAATCAAGACTCGACGCAATCCAAATATTTGCTATCAGTTCGATGTGTCTAGATTTTACATTGTGCATAGATAGTTTTACACACAGGTATATCGTGTACGTTCAAAAGATAAACTTTCAACTTAAGGTTGTGTTTAAGGACCGAGGAATATTTAACATAATGTGATATTAGCTAGTGAAATATTAACAATATTTAACAACAAAAGTGTGATATTAGCAATATTTCAATATTTAACATAGTGTGATAATGAGCAATATTAAACTCGAAAGTGTGATATGAGCAATATTTAACATATTGTTATATGAGCAATGTTTAACACGAAAGTGGGATATAAGCAATATTTAACATAGTGTGATATGAACAATATTTAACATGGTGGGATATGAACAATATTTAACATAGTGGGATATAAGCAATATTTAACCTTCGAATGTAGATATGGAATACATGCTTCTTGGTAATAGTATCCCTTTCCCACATACAACAAATCTGCAGCGGACGACATTTAAAATAATGGAATATCTCTAGAAATAATAGTTTAATTATTGAAAAGAGTTGAAAACCTTGCAACAAAAGGAGAAATTTCTACTATTGCCACAATATTTTTAACAGTCGTTAGGTCCCTTTTCCTGATATGCAGAAATTGCTCAAAACGAGCAATTATTTCTCCTTTTGCTACAATGTTTTCCTCTTTTAGTCATAGGTTATCCATTCAATTATAGAGATTTTTAATTTTTTGACAAAATATGTTGCAGAGTTGTCGTATGAGGGAAAGGGTTAAAATGCACCTTTATGTTGAAAGGGCTATATATGTAGATATGTTTATCATTATATTCTTATCTAGGACACTCTTATAAATAACCTCAGTCGCTAGCGACTCGGGCTGTCAATTCAGGGGGTGGTTATTTCGAACCCATGCTCGGCCAACATTCATTCCGCCGTTTGACAAAAGTCACTTTGACAAACGTCATTCGTCTTCCACCAAATGGGCCAACAATCTATGTGGAAAAGCAGCCAGGTGCCTGGACAGTCTGTTGTGTGGAGAACTGGTATGAGAAATCCAGGAAACACATGGGTATGCGAACTGGCTGTCGTGATATGACAGACAAATTGTTGAAAACCCAATCAATCAATCTTTTAACCCTTTCCCTCATATAGACGCTTTCTGACGCCTCTGCAACAGATCGCTTTTTGAAAACATAGTGACAAAAGAAGAAATTGCACAAAACGTGCAATTTCTCCTTTTGCCACAATGTTTTCCACCTTTTGTCACAGGTTATCCATTCAATTATGGAGATTGTCTATGTTTTGACAACATACGTTCAAAGTCGTCTGCTGCAGAATTAACGTATGAGGGAAAGGGTTAAATAACGATTTCGTTTTCCTAGTATATATATATATGAGTCCGTGCGCACATGTACAACTCGGTATATCTGTTCTGTGCAGGTTCCCTTCATCCTTGTACATCTGCTCAGTCTTGTAAATAAGAATATACTCAAGTTGACAGAATCTTCTTACAACCTTGTTTAAGTAATATATGAGTCGTCCCGCGAGAAAAACCAACAGTGTGGACTCGACGTTAAGTATCGACCCGGATCAGCCTTAGCATGCCGCGCAGGCTAATTCAGGCAGACACTTTTCGCCTCCTGTAGATTTTCTGTTTCAGAAATCATTACTCTATGCCCCTGAGACGGAATCGGTCGGCCCGGATTAGTCTGCGCGGACGGCGCAGGCTGATGTGGGTCGATACATTACGCAGAGGCCATAAGGTTGTTTTTCTCGTGGAACTACGTGAATGTTGTGATCTACACTGTTCACAAAAGCGAACGTATACAGTTTCCCATGGACGAACTCTTATGATGTGCATTAACCCTTTCCCACATACAGACGCTTTCTGACGCCTCTGCAGCAGACGACGTTTGAAAACATTTTGGTGAAAGAAGAAATTGCTCTTACCGAGCAATTTCTCCTTTTGCAACAATGTTTTAAACTTTATTCTATAATTCTCCCTTCATTTAGAGAGGTATTTTTTATATATTGGTATAAATGTTTTAAAGTCGTCTGCTGCAGATTTATTCTATGTTGGAAAGGAGGTTAAATATACGTATTTATATGGGTTTACGTATGTGTGTGTGCATGAATGAGTATATAGATATATATAAGTTGAAGGCCATATGCTAGATAAGATCATTGTCTTTGTACATCAAAGTACATCTTAAAAGGTAACCTTCATTAAATAAAGATATTATTATTATTTTTATTATTATATGTATACATGAGTTGTGCAGGTAAACACACCAAAGTGCATTTGTAAACTTTGTAGTTCGGCATGGACTGAATCAGAATATCCACTGTTTGCAAATCAGGGAAAACATGCTTAATATTATTTAAACCTTTCCAACATACAGCAAATCTGCAGACGACTTTGAAAACATCTTGACAAAATGTGAGAAATCTCAATAAATAATGGTATAATAATTGAATAAAGTTGAAAACACTGCGGCAAAAGGTGAAATTGCTCGTTTTGAGCAATTTCTCCATTTGTCATAGTGTTTTCAAAAGTCGTCTTCTGCAGAGGCGTCAGAAAGCGTCCATATGGTGGAAAGGGTACATTTGCATCAGCGAACCATAGTCTCAGTCTCACGTATACCTTATGGTTTGGTTTTCCTTGATCTCACATCTAGAATGAATATATCTATTACGTCTACCCGGGTGTAACTTATACATGTACCCTTTTGAGATTTTAAGACAGAAAATAAAGTAAACACTTTCCCACATATAGAAGCTGACGCTACGGCAGCATCCGGCTTTTGAAAACAGTGTGATCATAATGACCAGTTTCTCCTTTTGCCGCAATGTTTTCAACTTGAATCAATCATCAAACTTTCAGTAATAGAGACTTCTTCTTGCCTGGATGTTTTCAAAGTCGTCTGTTGCAGACGTTTGTATGTAGGTTAAAAAAGGGTAAAATGTATTCTTTCCACATTTTAATCAGAATACTTTTGAAAACATTGTAGGCAAAAAGGAGTTCGCAGATTGTTCTCTTTGTCAATGTAATCGAATTTGTATTGTATCACAATTCTACTTGTTCTTATCTATCCTTTCTACCATTGCCTCCAGTGTAATTATTATTATATTATACATATATATTTATTATTTAACCCTTTCCCTCATACGACAATTCTGCAGCAGACGACTTTGAACATATTTTGTCAAATAATGGAAAATCTCTATAATTGAATGGATAACCTATGACTAAAAGTGGAAAACATTGTGACAAAAAGAGAAATTGCACGTTTTGTGCAATTTCTTCTTTTGTTACTATGTTTTCAAAAAGCCGTCTGCTGCAGAGGCGTCAGAAAGCGTCTATATGAGGGAAAGGGTTAATGATTATTATTATTATTATGTTATGCAGTCACCGGGGCTATCTTACACAGCTGTATTACGACGGTAACCATGGACACCACCTACATAACTTGCAGGTAAACTATATGCAGAGTCTAACAGCAGAGACATATAAATGTCTCTGCTATATGCTAATTTTACTGTTTACCTGATCATATATTTCATAACTGTCTGCTTTAATTTATATATGTTTTTGGGCAAAAAATCTGACGTAGGGGAAATTGGTAGTTTACTTTTGATACAAAGTTTAAACAATTTCTCCTTTCCCCAAAATGTTTTCGAATGTCGTCTGCGTCGCAAGGGCAGCAAATGTCGTGTCGTCAGGGAAAGGGTTAAAACAAAGAAAACATTTATTATATTTTGAGGTTTTGGTCCTTCAAAGTGAACCCCTTACAACATATCTGCACAGCATATAATTAAAGTACGATTTTAGTATATTGTAGAAAGCATTGTGGGGAAGGGAAATATTGCTCATTATCAGAAATCGTCCTCTTCCACCTATGTTTTCAAATCTGTTCAATAATAATACTTTCATTTATAAAGAGTTTATACGTTTCAACCAAGATTCTGCTCAAGATGTCTTGTATATGGGAAATGGTTAATTGGAAGAGAGGAGGGTTACTCGCCGTTTTAAACAGTAGTATTTTAAATGTGCTTACGGCGATGGTACACTTACTCAGCGATGCATTGTTGACGTATATTCGTAGGCAAGGAAATGTGCCTTTCCTACTCAACCGTGACCAATTAATTTTACCAGGCAGTTATATCGAACCTCACCCACAGGGACGTGCTCCTCTAAAAATAAATATGACCCTATGCATAAATATCATATGCATATTTATGCATAGGGGCATATTTATTTTCAGAGAAGCACGTCCCTGTGCCTATCCCAGTATTTTATTTAGTTTCCTATTGAACACGATTAGAATAAACTTTTATGTTAGACTGAGATACCAATAAAAAGAAAATGAGTCGTGTAATGACAAACCAGGCCTTTGGACATTTTGCAACAAGCGATGATGATCCTAATCCATGAGTGCGTCGGTACAATCAGATCAGGATCTACACTGTTCGACTTACAACTTAAAAGCATTTTAGATTTACTTAAAAAACTGTTACAACTGTCCCAAGGAGAGAAAAACATGCACCTAGTCCGGGGCTCGAACCCGGGACCTATCGCTTTCAGGGCAAGTACACTTCCGACTGAGCTAACTATAACACGGAACTTCAAGTACGTAATCTGATTCCCATCGGAGTTATAACTTCCAGGTGACGGTGTATATGTATCGTGACGCAAATTGAGCGATGCGCAAGGAAACCCAACCATCATTATTACACGTGTAGTACCCATATTAGACTTCGCTTATCCGTAACCTGATCTAGGTTTGGACAGGCCGCAAATGCACCAAGGATGGTTTTCACAGAGACACGCCAATTATCATTTAACTTTCTTTCAGAGCTCCCCCTTTGACAGTTGACAAGGCTCTAGAGTGTTACAACGAATATCTGTTAAACCAACAGAACTGGACAGAATGCGCCGAATTAACTACAGATGGATGTTTCCCACTTCTTATATGTAAGACCATGTTCTTTTTCATCTCGGTACATACTCGCCAAGTAGTGGCTGGAAGTTACAAGACCTTTCTGTCAAATAGTGTGCCTTTGGATCAGATTATTTGATATCCAGAAAGACCTTTATCTACAATTGTAACAACTACAGTAGGTCTAAAGTTAGATTATCTTGATGATAGCTCATACTTATATGCTTCGACTCAATCTCTTGAGTTGAAAGAAGTGTTCACAGAAGAGTGTCTTCTTCAATGTGAGGCACTGTTTTCAACATAGTGTGATTCATGTATATACGCTTCCATTTATAGATATTTTGTCCATATCTTTGCCAAGACGTTTTCAAAATCGCCTGCAGCAGTTTTGTTGTAAGTTTGAAAGGGATAAAAAGATATAGAAATCCGCAGTTCAAATGTTCAATTTCTTTTCTGCTTGTAGATAGACAATTCCTTGAAGACCACAACATAAGTTTACCAGAAAGTCAAGACAATCAAAACGCCCAAAACATCTCCGAAGCTTATTCAAAAGACATGTCTACGTTTGGAAGTGATGTTAATCCTTCTAACATAAGCAACGATGGTATCCCTGAAAATTGTTTCGAAAAGTGTAACGTTATTAACACAACGGAAGGTAATACACTCCACCAATATGCTAGATGAACTTTCTGTGTCGACTGTGTGTAAGACAGGGAGACTTAGGTATCTCTTCTCCGTTGTATGTGAACATCCATGCTCAGGTTCAAAACAGAAACTGCTTAACAGAAGTTTCATAAACTTTCTTAAACTAATTGGCGAATAATGTTAAGTCGGATCAGACTGTGCAGTTGTACTGGCTGATCTGGATCTACACCATTCGCTAATGATGTGTTACTGTTGGTTACTCTCAACCATCTATTGAAGATTTTGTTTGTTTTATTGGAGCTTTACGCCGTTTTTAACATTATTTCAGTTATATCACGGTGACAGTCCATTTATTTATGGCCAGCACTAGGCTATGAAACCTGCCTTGCCGAAGGGCACACCATCATTACCGTCGTGTAGCGGCTGGGGATCGAACCCGGGACGCCCGGTTCCAGATCCCCGAAGCGAACCACTCGACCACGGAGAAATCCCAACTTTATTTAGGAATTATATTGTCTATTAGATTTTTACATTGCATTATCGGAAAAGATTACTTATAAGTTTAATATGTAAGTTAAGTTAGTTTTAACTTATTTATTTTATATCGATTGGGAAACCAGATTTAAGCTTATATTAATCACGCTCGGCTCTTTTTTTTAATACTGTTTATGACAACTCTCAATGGATACCGTTTTTGTAATTTTGCTGCTGTTTTTCAAAACATCATCTCAATTTTAATGTATTATTATAAGTGTCAAATGTGTGTATTCAGGTTAATCTGTAATGCTCTAATAGACACTGCCTCGGGCGTTTTATAAGTTAATTGGGTCATAAAAACCAGGATTTACATTTTCTGCCATTTGTTATTATCAGCGTGACTTAATATAGATGTACTTGTGTTAAATTAAAAGTTACGACATAATATTTATTATTATTGTTATCAGCTTCATGAAAATATTTAATATCATTTCTGAATAATGAATTTTCTGTATTGTTTATTTTGATACAGGTTGGATTGATTTTATTTTCAAAGCAAATCCAAATATAATTTGAACTTATGAAGTATGGGTTCTGATTTTCGTATACAAAATAGCTAAAATCTGCATATTAAGCTGAGAAGATAAAAATCTTACATTATCATTTTTGATTATTTATTTTTATATATATAGCGATTTTCAGTTTTATATTGGTGGTTGAAGTCAGCCCTAAGTGAATCTCTTTGTTTTTTAATGACCAAAGTAAAACTGCTCGGATTATACTATTTAATTAAACACTTTATTATTAATTCATGCTTCGGCTTTTTTTAAATTAAATTAATGGTTATTTTTTTATGAAAAATCAATTTTAAACTTGATTTTATATTAAAACGTAAAACACAAATTTTGCAAGTATGCTCTTTTAAATATAGCATATCCCTATAATAAAACCGTTAACCTACCAAGATTAAAACTGCTAAATCCGTTTGAATTACCCTGATGATTTATGATTTATGACCCCTACGAATTGCGTCGGTGATCTTCGTAAACTGCCGAAAGATAAGAAACTCCGGCGATCGTTTAGGTGAAATATCGATAAAGGTTATTGAGTGAAACCGGAGAAGACAGATTGTTGGATATGTGTCTGCTTCCTGGAGACACAACCAGTACCAGCGCCGTTTTGCGTGAAAAAATCCCAAAGGCATAACCCGCTCATCACTGGATTCGAACCCGTTCTACCCCTGATACCACTGTCATATTGACTCTCCGGTTTGGTATCATCTATAGTTGCATTGGCGAACAACAATTTGGGGCTACTATTCTATCATTTGTGTGTCAAAAGATGCAGTTAGGCCTAGAAACAGATAGACGGATAGTGTAGACTGGTGAGGCAGTGCGTGTTAACAGGCTCGTTTGAATCTTCACTATAATAATATGCATTAAGACCCCCCCCCCCCCCCCCCCCCCCTCCCCTAAATCACCAGTCGCGGCACATAACAATATCTCTGAATCACACCAATAGATGAGGGGGCGAATTCAGTAGCGCTATAATTAAATCCTAGTCTAGACTTACATCTGTGGCTCCTTGTAATTTGGTGACAATAACTGCTTTATTGTTCGCATGTGTGATAAGGCCACATTCTTATATGACGTGACTAAAATGTCAGCTTTTCGAAGTTGTTTATTCTCTCAATATTTAAATTTAGGTTCAAGTTCTTGTTACTCCTTGAAGACCTTGGTCATACTTTCTTGTTGCATCGCAATTGGAAGCTGCATTGCTGGATGTTGTGTCACTTACCTGTTCCTGAAAAGAGCGAAATGGAAGAAAAGGTATTCACAGCTTTGTTTTGTTTTATCTGTAATCATTATGTCACCGTGTAGTCCTGCATCTTTAACCCTTTGGCCAAATATGTAGCCGACCACTTTGAAACATCTAGGCAAACCTATGGGCAATCTCCATACATGAAAGCGTAATAATTGAATTGAAAACATAGTGGCAAAAGGGAGAAATGGCACATAATGTCACAATGTTTTCAAATATTGTCTGCTGCAGAGGCGTCATAATGCGTCTACATGTATGAAAGACATCATAATAATTCAAACCAATAGAAAATGTATCCGTAATTAAATTCGCGTAGGCCTATCATTGTTGGTTGATTGGCCGGACCACTGGCACTAGAACCACAAACATCAGTTGTTTGTGTTTATTTTCAATGGCATATGCCTAAAATATAAAAGTATCAAAGAAAATAAAAATAATCTTTCAAACTATTTTTATATTTAGACATGGTGGTGAACTAAATACGACGGTGTACCATTTTGGTGACTGTAGCTTTGCATGTAAATGTTGTTCGAAAGGTTTGATCCGAAATTAATATACACAATTCACTTTTCCGAACACCTCTCATCTACACATGTAATTATTTCGTTAAGGTTAGTTTTCCTGGAGCACCGCTCATCTACACATGTAGTTATTACGTTAAGGTTAGTTTTCCTGGAGCATCGCTCATCTACACATGTAATTATTACGTTAAGGTTAGTCTTCCTGGAGCACCGCTCATCTACACATGTAATTCTTACGTTAAGGTTAGTTCTCCTGTAGCACCGTTCATCTACACATGTAATTATTACGTTAAGGTTAGTTTTCCTGTAGCACCGCTCGTCTGTACATGTAATTCTTACGTTAAGGTTAGTTTTCCTGTAGCACCGCTCATCTACACATGTAATTATTACGTTAAGGTTAGTTTTCCTGGAGCACCGCTCATCATATCGCGTCGCTCGTTGGTTTTCCTTGAGCACTGTTTATTCTTCACGTTACATTAAATCTGGTTTTCCTTGAAGCTCGCTCATGTATTCAATATACGATGCTTTAAAAATGTGATAGACTGTAACTTAAAATGCCAAATTGTGAATGTTTCATCTCTTATGGAATTAGCTAATTTTTATTTGTATCAGATGCATCCTTAACGTATTATATTTGCATTAAACAAAGACTGATTGATGTATAATTTAATACAAACGTAACTGCATGTTATACAAATTACGGCGGTTTGGAACGAAACCATCGTTATTGTATCGATCACTGTAATAGCCCAAAACAAGGATTATCAGGTTGACATATTATCTACAGTATTGACTTTTATGTAACCATTGACTTGCAGTTTTTAACAAAAAAAAAGCGTTGGTTCATACTTCAAGTATCCTCAATTTGATTTATATATATATATTTTAGAATAATTCTAATCTTCATCGAATATTCGAATCATGATATAGTATTCGAATATTCGACCATACGATCGAATATTCGATTATTCGTTGCCATCCTTACTTATTTGAAATGTTCTTTATACAGAAAATGGATCTGCTGTGCTCAAATACATAAAAGGAGGAAACACACACTAGATACCAACACAGAAAATTGGACAAAAAAAGAAATTGTTACAGATAAATTTGTTTCTGTTCAAGCTGACAACATAAGCGATGAAAAACCGCAGCTTGACGATGTTGAAAACAAGTATGAGACTTTAAGACGTTCTAGTGTAGAAAATAACGAACCACCAACACACAGAGGTTCATCACATCTGTACTTAGATCTTACGGAACCAGAACAGATAATTTACGAGAATGTGGAAGACGTAGGATATATAGATATGAATAAATATAAAATTCGTGAATCTAATAGTATCGCTTTAAAAGATGTTGATCTCGACGAAGAAAGTGAAATTGTATCGACATCGCACGATGTGCTAGAGTCAGATTTAGACGAAGATGGAGATTATATAGAGGCAAGTAGAGAAATGATATATATGAATTCACAGGAAAATCTTGACAAATTTCCAGAAAGTGATCCGCTCATCTACGCAAACGTTTAAATACGAGGATCACCATCATCATTTTCCTCGCCGTTGTCGTCGTCATCACATCAAAAATAGATCTCAGAAATAATGATCAGCCATATTAACCGTTTCCCACATACAACCAATCTGCATCAGACTACTTTGAAATCATCTAGGCAAACATTGGAAATCTCTTTAATTGTAAATTTAATTATTGAAAATAATCCTTATGAACAGGTTCTCCTAATTCCACCATGTTTTCGTCTTCTGCAGAGGAGTCCTAAAGCGTATGTACATACGAAAGGATGAACTGATTCTCGCTTATTAAACATGGCCGTTCTACCGTCCGAAATAAATCCGAATAAATATAAATACCATCCACGTATTATTATATAGACTTTGTAACTTCCTTTGAACTGCATCATGTATTGAAAATTGATTATTTTCCAATCCAATTGCCGTCACATGCTTGGTTCTGATAAATATGTAAGATCTATGTTCATAATCAAATCTAGCTACAACTATTTTCATATCTTAAAAAAAGCGCTAGTTGTTTACTTTAAAATGAATGGTCAGCATACTGTTTACTTTAACAACTTTGAAAACCTCTACACACAAATGGGAAAACTCTACAAATGAAAGCATGACTAATGAATAGTGTTGAAAACATTGTGATCAAAGAAGAATTTACTCATCGTGAGCATTTGTTTTCTTTTACCACAATGTTTTCAATAGTCGTCTAGTGGAAATGGGTTTAAAAAACGTACAACATCCATGCCTTTTATAGTTAATGGTCAATATAATAAACATGTCTCTTTATAAATTAATGATAAATGAAAAATGAAATCGTGTCTTGTGTTTGTCATTTCAATAACTTGCGTTATGGCTTTCTTAATCCACACATCTGCTACTTGCAAACTCCTGATTCCTTTAGTAAGTTCTTGAGTCTGTTACATTAAAAAAGGTTCACATCCTATACCTTAACCATTTCCCACACATATACGCTTTCTGACGCCTCTGCAGCAAACAGCATTTTTTTCGGGTATGTTTTCAAAGTCGTCTGCTGCAGATTCATTGTACGTGGGAAAGGGCTTATCAATTTACATAATCCCATGTTCGTCCACAACACTACACACTCTGATACAGTCTTGAAGATGGCGATGGACGAAACACTGGAGTGTACTTACACTCGGGGTTGTGCGCGTACATACATACACGTACAGTACCCAGAAAAGTCAAGATACTTAACGCATTTCAAGGACAGCAACATAATATCCTTTTCCCAGAATGATTACAACAGACTTCTGCTGCAGAAAAGCTTACAAAAGAGAAATAGTTGAATAGATTTGTTTCCATAATATATGTTTCCCAGAATGATTACAATAGACGTCTGCTGCAGAAAGAGCTTACAAAAGAGACATAGTTGAATTGATTTGTTTCCAAAAATATGTGTTCCCCAGAATTATTCCATCAGTCGTCTGCTGCAGGAGACCTTACAAAAGAGAAATAGTGGAAATAGTTGAATGGATTTGTTTCAAATAATGTATGTTTCAAAGAAGTATTACAACATAACGTCTGTTGCAGAAAGAGCTCACAATTGAAACATTCGAATTTTCTTTGATTTTCAAGTTTGTGCTGTTGACACTGTATGCAAGCAATGAGTGTTCCGTCTCTACTTCGCTATAGCCCCAATGTTCATTTACATTGAAGTGTCACTTTCTGTATCATCAATGTTTACTTCGTATTGTTTATCTTTGCCACTTCTTTTGCCCTTTTCTACGGCCAGAATCGCCATTCCCAGTAGAATCATGAATAGCACAATGATCGCGAATATGATGTTTCCAGGGATAGAGTCCGGGTTGTCGTCTGCTGGTCTGATACCTATGGCAGAAATTTATATCAACTAATTAAGATTTTTCTCTAGTTGTTCAGCTGATTTCTTATATCTTACAGCTTCCGATTTTTACCATTTTGGACGAGTTATATTGTAGTGGGCCGAGTCTCGGTTGCGACACGAGCCATCACTCCAGGGGTTGTGAGTTCGATTCCCAGCTCGGCCAACATTCTTTATGACATTTGATAAAAGTCAATGCGACAAGCGTCATTCGTCTTCCACCAATGGGTAAACAGTCCATGTGAAAAGCAGCCAGTTGCTTGGGAAGTTTGTTGTGTGGATTACTGGTGTGGGGAAGCCAGGAAACATGAGAAGGTGAACTGGCCGCCGTGATATGACTGAAAAATTGTTGAAAACGGCGCAAAATACCAATCAATCAATCAATCAATCAATCAATCTATTGTTGTGTAGCATTTTGAAAAGCATACATCAATTGGCTCCCTGATTTCAAACAGAAATGCAGGGGAAATTCGAGAACCAGACTCCATAACATCACCCATCAAAGAACTACCAAACATCGGTCAAGATATCTTTATTATATAATGTTTTTAAGCAGACGACTATGTGGCAAACGTCTTTGATGAATTCTTTGGACAAGCTTTAAACTAAAGGTTTCAATAATAGTACATTTTAAGATCAAATCGTTTCGTTAACTATGTAGCCTTTTGAAAAACCGGTTGTTACTAAAGGAGAAACTGTTCTATTCAATCACTAGACATTGAATTATCGGGATTTTCCATACTTGCGCAAAGACGTCTGCTGCAACTTTGATGTATGTTGGAGACGGTTAACTCATTTTATATTTACACGAATTTTATGAATAAGTCAATTTTTGTCGTAATATAACTGAAATAATGTTGGACTAGCGTTTGTCTCCAATAAAACAAAACAATATTATCTAATGTTTATTTGTGACCCTTTCCCACATACGAACATTCTGCAGCAGACGACTTTGAAAACATATTGGTAAACTCGTGAAATATCTCCATAAATGAGGGTTTAATCATTGAATAAGAATGGAAAACATTGTGGCAAAAGGAGAAATTGCTCACCATGAACAATTTCTCCTTTTGCCAAAATACTTTCAAAAGTCGTCTGCTGCAAATGTTTCGGAATGCGTCTATAAGTCGGGAAGGGTAAATGATGATTATTATCATATAATGCAGTCACTGGGGCTATCTTGCACAGCTGTATAACGATGGTTACCATGGACACCACCTACATACCTTGCAGGTAAACTATTTGCAGAGACATATTTATAAATGTCTCTGCTATAAGCTATCAATTTGACTGTTTACCTGACAATATATTTCATAACCGTCTGCTTTAATTTAAATATGTTTGGGGCAGAAAATGTGACGTAGGTGAAATTGGTAGTTTACTTTTGATACAAAGTTTAAACAATTTCTCCGTTTCCCAAAAGCAAATGTCGTCTAGTCAAGAAAAGGGTTAAAACAAAGAAAATCAAAGCACTGAAGTACTGACCGCCTGGGGCTGCAGGAATGTTGGAGAAGTAGGGAATATCAAGTAGAAATAATTCTCTAAACCATGTACTAGACATGGAGAAAGTGTTTGAAAAATGCAAAACTCATCAAGACAACTATTCTGACAAAGATTCAAAATGCAACATCCAGAGTGTTATCAAGATGTTACTTCATTTGTCCGAGTGACCTATTTTTGTTTAACCGATATGACCCATATTCGAACATGGATATCATCAATACAAACATTCTGACAAAGTTTAAAGCTGCTGAAGCAATAAAAATCATCAAGACAATTATTCTGACAAAGATTCAAAATGCAATATCCAGAGAGTTATCAAGATGTTACTATTTTGTCCGAGTCACCTACTTTTGTTAAACCGATATGACCCATATTCTGATGTGGCTTTTACAGTGTGGACAAGATTTTCCTTCATTTCTGCATAGTAACCTAGTTTTTGAACAGATATGACCAATATTCAAAATTGGCCTACATATCATCAAGACAAACATTATGATACAGTTTCAGCATGCTCAAGTTGAAAATGCAGCCTCCAGAGTGTTCGAACTTGACTTAGATATCATTAAGACAAACACTCTTACGAGAATGCCGTTGATACCTCCAAAGCGCTTGCGGGCTCCTGTAAGGCGCGATCGGATCGACCGGTTGAGGTTGAGGTTTGCACGCTACCGCTACAACTTAGTTCTGGGTGCATTGGTGGCTGAAGAGGAAATGCATGGTCTTATTCACTTCATTACCACTCTCCTTCTCTTGTGGGTACTGCCCTCTCCTTCTCCTTCAGTCATCCCTTCCAGGGCATCTTCTAGTACTGTTACTCTGTTACTTTTGTGATAAACTGTGTGTTAAATTGTTACCTTCTGTGAAGAGCGCGACTGGATAACCTGATGAATGACGCAATGAGCCGGCTTTTATCACAGTGGGTGGTCGGCCTGTGGGATGGCACAGAGCCGTATGAATTTTAACGAATCCTAATTATACAGCGGCATGCTTACCATGAAGACAAATTGCAATGTAACAATGCGTTTTTAACAAAGTATATGTTTATGCCGGCCCGTGTGATGCCCAGGCGGACATCGGCCAGGCATCTACCGATTAATGTGCGATCAGATTGCGATGAGGTTTTAAGTCCGAGTTTAAAGTAACTTGATGCCCGCGAGGAGTCCCGAAGGGTTTCGGCCAGAAATGCCTAGAAATCCGTCGCAAACTACTCGCAAACATATCGCAAGGTAATTGCGACTGTATTTTAAATTCATAAATATGGTTTTGAAAAACGATATAAATCTGCAGCAGAAGACTTTTGAAAAAATAAATACTAATATCTATAGCTCTATGTGCAGACATAAGGCACATTCCTGTAAGCATTTTCTTCGCCATTGATGATCTTCAGTCGGACTTCACGAGGCCAATAGTTGAAATTCTTTCTTCGAACTCGCAACTTGTCACCAAAAATATGATCGCTATCAAACGAATTGTGTAGACATTCGGATCGCTTGACTTCCTTAATCAAGTAGTCAAGGGTTGACTGGTCGGTAAGATAAAGGTGATACACCACCCCATTTGGGTCGGCCCCCGCTAAATCCGCCACTGTATTTGTCACGCGACTTTCTTTGTTTTAGCCGAGCCCCGGTAACTCAGTCGGTAGCGACGCTCTGACATGCGACATTCGTCTTCCACCAATGAGCTGTTTTACAATCTATGTGGAAAAAGCAGCCAGTTGCTCAGAAAGTATGATTTGTGGTGAACTGGTGTGGGAAAACTAGGAAACGCATGAGTTGGTGAACTGGTCGCCGTGATATGACTGAAAATTGTAGAAAACGGCGTTAACCACTAATCCATCTTAATCAATTGTTTACCATTAATATGTTCGTCGTACAAGAATATTTTCAAGTTTCTAAGAATCTGCAACGCAATTTCTCCCGCTGAAAGATTGAAATGTTTGTATACATTATACGGACTTTAAAATTGACACTGTGTTATGTTTAAAATCCGACATATTAACTTTCAGAGATTCTTCATATAAATACTATGATTTAGAATCTACAAGAGCTTATTATCAATCCTTTTATAAGTTAGCTTTGTATGAAACTTGTCTTTTATTACAGCTTGAAGATGTGAGTTAACTCTTTCAGCGCCAAAGGCAATATTGAGGTTTTTGCAAACAATACTGATTCAGGCGAGTCAGCTCGTAACGAGCTGTCTCACCTGAAAGCAGCATTGTTTGCCTTTTAGTTATCAAAATAGTCCAAACTTTTATTACATAATAAATGGAGACGCCCGATTTTGAACATGGAAGAGTCTACTTTAAACAATTCGGCGCTGAAAGAGTTAAAGAAATAGAGCTTTCCATTGCAGGTCTGTTTGAAAGAAAAAAAAATAAGAACACATCTGGCAAAACGTCCAATAAAACCATCAAATAGGTGCATATAATACGTGTCTTAGATTTAATAAAAGAAAGACGATAAGACGTGACCAAAAGTAGAACAAGGTTTCAGGTCATTGCCTCTTAATCGAGTCATATTAGTGTTACCTTCGAGAGATGTTGCTGCTTGTTCTCGTGTGCGTTACTTTAATGGCCGATCCTGGTCTCGGATCGGACATTTATACCGACCAGGACGTATCAGATCCCTCCTGGATGGCTCTGTTTACTAGGTTTTATCAGAAAGGAGTCATCTCCGTTAGCCCCGACCATATTGAGATTGTTCGAGTAATCAAGCACGTAAGTAGGCTGTTATTATCATTATTTTTTTACTATATTACTAAAAAATGTTTATAGCATTGAAAACAGAACATACATATAGACTGGTCGTCGCATTCCTAAACTAGCATTTGGTCGGAGGATGGCTTTTAGTAACAGGGTAGGGATGTTCGCACACCTGCACGAACGTTCCTAGCAACACCATCCAAAAACAGAAATTGTTCATGGAGCAATTTCTTCTTTTGCCACATTGTTTTCAACATTATTTAATCATTTTACTTCCATTATTATAAACTTTATCCATATTAATCTTGTTCAAAGTCGTCCACGGCATATATGTTGTATGTGGAAAAGGGTTAACTAATACGTGGCACGTGTCTGGCATACGGTGGCGTCGTTGAATTTGAATATTGCTCAACTCAGCTCCTTTGTCGTCTAAATTTAGATTGAAAACAAAAGTGTAGTTAACGCGTGTGTAACATACATTTTGAGATCGAGCATGAGTGCCGACCCGGATATTGCGATCATTCAGCAAATGCATACGTCAATTTACCCATGTTTACTTAATGATATGGACAACAGTATAACCCTTTTCCACATACAACTAATTTGCAGCAGACGACTTTGAACATATTTTGTAAAAAAATGGAAAATCTCTATAATAGAGGCTCTACGACAATTCTACAGCAGACGACTTTGAACGTATCTTTGTCAAAACATAGAAAATCTCCATAATTGAATGGATAACCTATGACAAAAAGTGGAAAACATTGTGGCGAAAGGAGAAATTGCACGTTTTGTGCAATTTCTTCTTTTGTCACTATGCTTTCAAAAAGCCGTCTGCTGCAGAGGCGTCAGAAAGCGTCTATATGAGGGAAAGGGTTAAGCTTTTACTAATCACGCTCGATGTGTTCTTAGCCAGATGACATAGCCAGTTCTCGCTTCCTGTTTGTTTTCAGAAATCACACTCATGCTATGTTCTCATTGAATGATTATATCATATTGAAAAATATGACTACTGCTTCTATCATCATTTCAGCACAACCATATTTGGTTGCTAGGATCCTTTGATTCAATGATCTATACCTTAAAAATCGACGGAGGCGTAAGTCAATCCTAAAATATTTCATCTTAAAGTCATAACGAAACTAGATGGTTTCTGTTGACAGACACATATGTCTCCCCCATTGCAGTTTGGTCAAGCTTTTAATACTGAAACCTTGAACTTAACCAAAGTGGTTGTAACATGCGCTCTGCACATCGTCTCAGTATGGTGGGCATTTGCGGCGAGCTATTTCAAATTTCTTTAAACGGTTTAAAAGCGATTGAGCAAACACGAAATATAATCATCTGTCCTTTGAACTGTTAGTGCGACCTTGACCTTGCACCAAAGTGGTTGTAACACGCGCTCTGCTCATCGTCTCAGGATGGTGAACATGTGTGGTGAGTTTGTTCAAAATCCTACAAACAGTTTGAACATTTTGGAGCGGACACGATTTGCCCTGTGTCCTTGATTTAAACAATATGTTATTAAATAATTTCCGAAATACACTTCAATTTATATACATATTTTCTAGGATCGAAAAGAAACCTACAGCTTATTTTAAATCCCTCCCTCTTTTCATGGACAAGTATCCAACCCTTCATTATTCCGTAGTAATAACGTAAATAAATAAAAAAAAAATCGCTGTGTGAAACCGAAGTGGGCGATGCAAAAGGTCCGCATTTAGCCAGACGCAGCTTCGAATGGTGAACTATAACAATTTGTACGCAGATGTGCAGCGCCTTTTGGTCATACGACTTTAAACTCTGTTTACACTGTACCATAAAATCCCAATAAACAGCAAACGATTTAGTAAACATACAAGCATGGAAAATATCCACGAATGAAAAAAAAAGAAATAGAATTGTAAAGAATTGTGAAAACATTGGGACAAAAATATAAATTGCACTTGATAAGCATTTTTTTTGTCACACTGTTTTCAAAAGTGTTCTGCTTTAGATGCGACGAAATGCGTATGCAAGTGGGAAAGGGTTAAATGAAAATGTTCATAGCATCGTAAAACAAAAGCTATAAGGCTGGGAGAATATTCGAGGGCTTGGCGTGAAACGGTTGTAACTAAAAACCTATTTTGAAAACCCTGGTTTAGGGGCAATTTTGACCCATTTGTAAACAATGGAAATTTAGATGCCATTACTCAGAACGAGCAATGACACCTAAATTTCCATTGTTTACCAAGGAAAATGATTCAATGCTTATAAAGACTTTATGGCGAGGTGATTAACCTTGGTAAAAAAATACCAATTTTAGTTACAACCGTTTCACGCCAAGCCCTCGAATTATGCTCTAAGTGATAAATGTTTTAAAGAGAAGAGTGAGGCATAATATCATTGATTCATCATTTTTCCGGAAAGTTGTTAATCCTTTCATACACATAGACGCTTTCTGATACCTTTGCAGCAGACGATATTTGAAAACAGTGTGGCAACATTTGCGTAGTATTTCATGCACGACTTCAAACATCTCCGAAATCACCATACCCGTTCGTTTAGTCCGCGTTCTGGACATTCCGAGGTCAAGAATTGATCCCTTCCAGTACATATAGTATCGGTGCTTTAAAATGAGATTATTAAATAAATAATGCAATAAAGTATTCATACTCTCTTTTAGCTTACTCTCGTCTCATGTACATGAATGGACACAGAGAAACTAAAAAACGTATGCTCAATCAGAGCAATTGGTCTCTACAATTTCTACATTAAAATGTGTTTTCCTTTATTATATTAGAACTCGTGCAATGTGACAACTCCTTACTTTATGGGTTTCGGAATCGACGTCCCACCGAGCATTGATACCTGCGGGATCCTTGTAACAAGCGATGTGCCAATTTCCCAAAGAAGTGATTCTATGATGGCGATCAACGATGATAAGCCAAACCTGGACGAACCTCTTGACGTAGTTATCGATGTGCGCAATACCAATGGAGCGCCTCGACCAGCTGAACTTCAGAACGCACAAGATAGAAAATGAGTTATGTTCAGTAATGTCATAGAAAAAATAAAATTCATGATCCGTATGTTTTATAAATCCTTTAAATTTCTATATGTTCATGCTTTTATGGACTAGGTTTCTTTTCAAATTAAAAAAGTGATGAGATTTAGAACGAACGTTGTCATGAGACGCGCCAGCTGGTGTGAGGCGAACAGTTGATGATGTGTGCCATATTCATGCTATATATCGAGGGCTTAGCGTGAAACAGTTGTAACTAAAATTGGTATTTTTTACCAAGGTTAATCACCTCGCCATAAAGTCTTTATAAGCGTTAAATCATTTTTCTTGGTAAACAATGGACATTTAGGTGCCATTGCTCGTTCTGAGCAATGGCTCCTAAATTTGCATTGTTTACAAAAGGATCAAAATTGCCCCTAAACCAAGGTTTTCAAAATAGGTTTTTAGTTACAACCGTTTCACGCCAAGCCCTCGATATGTCCAGATGTATATTCGGTCATATGACCAGTCCCTGTATAGTTCACCACTTATTCTAAATTATAGACAAACAAAGGTATACTTGTGTTTATACTGTAAGTCACCAACCTATGTTTTCTTTCGCCAAACAACAGTAACAACAAAATGAAATTGACCGACCGTTGGTTTTAATCAAAGCACTGCACTGGTGACGGTCTGGGGGCTGCAGGAAGGTTCGAGAAGTAGTGAAAATGTGAAAGGAAATACCAATTGTAGTTTATGTTTATGTATTTATTGTTAAGAAGTTGAGAGATCATATCAAAAATATTAAATATTATGAAACTGCCAATTTGAAAATATATCGCTCACCTCAGTGCAAGAGCTCACATGTATACACATTTAAGACATGAAGAATCAAAGGAAAATTTGACAGCAGTTAACACGATTTCCCTTCAATTTGGCCTAGTGACGTAGATTATGACCCAATACGACCCATATTCGAACTTGACTTAGATATCATTAAGACAAACATTCTGACGAGAATGCCGCCTAACCTCCTGCGGCACCTGCACCGCGCGATCGGGTCGCCCGGTTAAGAGAGAGGTTTGCGACTGCCCGCTACCTCTACAACTTAGTTATTGGCGCATTGGTGGCTGAAAAGGAAAGGCATGGTCTCACTCCCTTTATTGCCACTCCCCCTCTCTTGTGGGTACTGCACACTCCGTCTACTTCAGTCCTCCCTTCTTTTTTTAGGGCGTCTTGTAGTACTGTTACTCTGACACGTTTGTGATAGACTGTGTGTTAAATTGATACCTTCTGTGAAGAGCTCGACTGGATAATCTGATGAATGATGTGATGAGCCGACTGTTATAACCTGTGAGCCACAGTTGTGGTCGGCCAGGCCGGATCAGGGTGTCGCGGGGTTGACAAGAAGTCAGGCACGAGCCCTATGTGACCCCGCTAAATTGTCACCGAACCGCCATTGTGACAGCTATGTCGAGCTCACAGCAAGCTGGGACGACTAATACGTCCCAGCCGCAAGCGGACCTGACAACAAGTGATTTCAGACAGTAAACTGGATATCAACAATCAATAAACCACAGACTACTGAATAACCCTTTCCCACATTCAACAAATTTGCAGCAGACAACTTTGAAATCATCTAGGCAAAAATATGTAAAATATCTATAAATAAAAGTATTACCATTATTGAAGAGTGTTGAATTTGTAGCAAAATGAGATATTGCTCACAATGGACAATTTCTTAATTTGTCATAATGTTTTCAACATTTATATCTTGAAGATGCATCAGAATGGCAGGTGGAAAAGGGTTAAAATTTAAGACATCTACATAACAATTGATTTAATTAATTTTACAAGTCACTTAGTCAAATATTCACACCAATTTAACATAAGCTTTCTTATCCAGGACGAAAATAAAAAGTCGAGCGTTTCCTAACATGTACACTGTCATCGTGTTGTTGTTCACAGCAGGTGTGAAGTGACCTTTAATCTCCCATAACAAACAGTAATACGATTAACTAAGCCTGTTGATTAAATATAGATGGGACACACGTGATAGTATTTAACAATTTGACCGAAACTGTAAGATTCTTACATTGCATACTGTAAGATTCTGATCTCAGAGAATATTAGTGTCAACCTAAACAATGATACATCAACGCTTTAGAGCGTTTTTGACTTGTTTATTCGCGTAACGAGAGTAACTGGAGTTGAAAGTCGAACGTATCGAGTAAGCGAACTGCGCATGCGCTTAATCTCTAATTTACTCGACTCGAACGACCCCCACTATTTGATGGGTAACACGAGATTGGAGTGGCGGTGTAGTCCAGTGGTTAACCCACTGGACTGTCAATCCAGATGTCTGGGTTTCAAATCCTGTTCCGGGTTCTGGAAATTTGAGGGATGCTTTTAAGCGTCCCTCACTCAACTAGAGGTTAAGAACTGGTCCTTTCCAGGAAAAATTACCTCGCGTGTATCGGTGCTATACACCGGGCACGTAAAAGAACCAAGGGGTCTTTTCGGAAAGAGCTAGGGTATCGCACCCGGACTCCCTTGTATCTAACTTTGACTGCTCGCCAAATAGTTAATTCTGCACGGCGAGGGTAAATAAAAACAAATAATTAATAAATAACACGAGATCACAGATGGCGAGGGCTGGAAGTAATCCGCGGTAAGAAATGATATAAACTTGTTTTGTTGCAAAATTGTGCTTTGTTATTGGATAATTGTTAAGGCGATATGTATATTTCTTAAATAAGAATCTAAACTGATAACTTTGATTATTTTTATTTATTTGTTAATTTTGTATTAATTTTAGTCAATGTTATTTGTCTTTCCGAGTTTCACTGGTGATGCACAGAAGGTCGCCATTTTGTAAACAACACAAGACTGGGGTTAGGCGTTCGTGAATGGTTACTCGTGTCGTGTACTGCGCATGTCCAGATTTTCTACTCGAGTTACTCGATTGCAAATGCCGAAAACGCTCTTAGATGTCAATAACGTTTGAAAACCAGTCTTACCATCTAGACGTTTTCATATATTGCAACAATAAGAAAATAAAGCGTTTATAATATTGAGATTAAAAACAATCGATAAACCAGTCTGGCGAGCTATTTATAGGACATTTTGGAATTTCGAGACTCGTGCGTCATTAATAAAGTTTCAGATTCCCGACTATTCGAAGAATATGAGAGCTATACTACTCACCCTGGCGTCGGCGTCGCCGTCGGCGTCCACGTCACACCTTGGTTAAGGTTTTGCATGCAAGAACTTTTAAAAATACTACATGTATTGCATTGAAACTTTCTACAACCCTACCAAACTATCAGACCTATTTAGATTATCAAGTTAGATAACTCTATCCTGCATTTTATGCAACCCTACCCAACTATCACACCTATGTAGATTATCAAGTTAGATAACTATATCTTGCATTTTATGCAAGTTATGGCCCTTTTTTTACTTAGAAAATCTGGTTAAAGTTTTGCGTGCAACTAAATTAAGAGTCCATATCTCAGTATTAACTTGATGCATTGCATTCAAACTTTCTACAACCCTACCCAACTATCACACCTGTGTAGATTATCAAGTTAGATAACTCTATCCTGCTTTTTATGCAAGTTGTGGCCCTTGTTTTGCTTAGAACTTCTGGTTAAAGTTTTGCGTGCAACTAAATCAAGAGTCCATATCTCAGTATTTACTTGATGCATTGCATTGAAACTTAATATAACCCTACCAACTATCACACTTATGTAGATTATCAAGTAAGATAACTCTATCCTGCATGTTATGCAAGTTATGGCCCTTTTTTTTAACTTAGAAATTCTGGTTAAAGTTTTGCGTGCAACTACATTAAGAGACCATCTCTTAGTAACTACTTGATGAATTGCATTGAAACTTTATATAACCCTTTCCAACCATCACGTATGATAACTCTATCCAGTATTTTTTGCAATTTATGGCCCTCTTTTTAACTAGGAATTTGGTTAAAGTTTTGCATGCAACTACATTAAGAGTCGATATCCTAGTATTTACTTGATGCATTGCTTTGAAACTTTATACAACCCTTCCCAACTATCACATATATGTTGATTTTCAAGTTAAAAAACTCTATCCTGCATTTATGCAAGTTATGGCCCTTTTTGGACTTATTAATTCTGGTTAAAGTTTTGCATGCAACTGCATTAGAGTCCATTATCTCAGTAAATGTAATAAGCGATGCAATAGTCGAGCACGCTGTCCTTCGACAGCTCTTGTTAGGTCAATTTTCATTTTAGTCGGGTTGGTGAATACGGACTTAATTTAGTAAGAGGCTAATTAGATTTAGTCCGAAAATAGAATTGTGCAGTGTTAGTGAATACGGAGGAACCAGGTACGACATTAGCACTGATATGAGTGTAAACCACGTAGGTCTTTTCAGAAATTACGAAAGTAGTTTATGGGCCTTTTTATTTTGGCGAGGTGTTTTGAGTATCATGAGAGTACTTTGCAAGGCTGGTAAAACACGCAATGATATTTATTCTCTGCGCAAACATGAAGAATGCTAATATTTACATCTTTTAACTCAATGTAGATGGTAAGCTCGATACATCTCAAATCTTAGTATCAATCCGGTACCAAAATAGCAATGTCGGGATTATTGTTAACCGTGTCTCTGCATCACTGATGGGATTATTTGGAGGTTTCTATTATATAAATATCACATTCCTTTGAGGGCGCTATTAACAATTGTCAACCTGTGAACAATAACGTTGACCGTGGCAACGCCGGGAGTCACCGAGAGTTTAAGTATGATTATCTAGTCATTATTAATTAAGTTCAAACTGTCACGGTATCTGCTGAACAAATTCAATGCAAAACTGTACCTTTTTATCTTTTTTCTTGTAGACAAAAATATACTTTTCTATTACGCGATAATTAAGTGCAGCAAAATATCAACTTGCACGTATTTGCAGGCTAATCCTATGTTACACTTTTCACATTAGCAGAAAATCTTGAGGTAAATAAAGCAATCAACTCTCTTGGGTAATTTACGATATCTACCGGTCGTTTATTGCAAACGCATCAGCAAATCGTATATTTATAAACTATTCATGTCTACACAAGACAATAGGTAAAAACATCTTAAAGACATTAAAGAAAAAGGGAACTGTAACATGTATGTAATATATATATATACAAGAATAATTTTGATGCAGAGCATCAAAGAGGCCGCGCATGATTTTGAAGCATTACTTAAAGGAAGCAGATGCAGTTCAGTACATTTAAATAACCTGTGCAAGCAGACAGGATGTAAATATTTCGAACAAGAAGGCAAAATGTCCCTTTATTTTAAACAAGAATGCCAAGATGTGCCTATATTGCTCACCTGGCTACCATAGCCTATATGAAAAGGTTACCAAGAGCAGAAAGGGTCAATATTGACGTAGGGATTAAACGTTTTATATGATACGATCTATGTGATATTCAGCATGTGAAGTTTAGTCGTGAAATGACAAGTTTAGTCCTGAAACCATTTGGTTTACGGTTTGCTAAACATTCACTGTAACTATAATGTGTCAAACAAGCTGAAGTTTCGCAAGTGTTTTTTTTTTTACCAATAACCTGTTTTAAATCCTCTAACTAGATCCATTAGATGAAAAACGAACATACGTGCTTAAATATTAACATATATTAAGGTTTATTGCTTCTAGTTATAAGTTAAGTGTGACACAAGCTTTGGAAGGAGAGAGGGTAGTCTATTCTCCTTCCAGTTTAGCAGAAGTATGATGGCAAAAACGGGAGTATATAAACAACAAATACGAAGTAATTAAAAAAAAAAAGAAGATATTTATGATCGAGATTGAGCATTATGAAAGTTCACATGTATAGTCAACATATAGCAATCATTATTAAGTCTGTTTTGTTTGTTTGTAATGTCACTTTAATCGTTTTGAACATGCCAGTAGAAAACTGAAAAATAAACAAAAGAAAATGGTCAAGTCAGTTCCCCAATAGCAAAGAGCGAACACCAGTTGGTACGAATCGTTCATCTCGAACGAAAGATGAAAAACCGGGTACGAATCCAATGAATTTTAGAAATCGGATGAAATCGTGAAAACAGCAAAGTATTCATAACGGAAGGAAGCAGAGACAACTTAATTACTCTATGGGAACCGATGACACCTTGTCGTCTATTCAATAAGAATGACCAAAATCGCCAATTAGCGATGACATGCTGCATTTACAAATAGAACGGGTCACGTTACGGCCATGGATACTGCATAGTTGGGTTAACGTTGTTTTAATAGTTTCTAGAATTATACTGTAATATGTAGTAATTAAAATGAATCATCATTGATGTTTTAAAGATTACCCATTTATTTAAAAATCTCAATATTGTAAATAGGCAAAAACATCGCCAGATTTTTTTTTTCTGAGCTTTGATGAATCGGGTCGTAAACCAAACTATAAAAAAAAACGTAGCCTAGGAAGTTAGGGGAAAGTTATTAAATACCCATCAGATGTATCTAAAGTTTTGTAATAACGGTAGGAGACATGCCTATTTTGTATCTGTTTGTGTCTTAAATCATTTTATGCAATTTATTCATTCATAAATGATGTTTTTTTCAAACAAACAACAGAGGTTTTTATTAACAATAATAACATTGGTTTCTCCCTTTTCGATTACGTCACCCCATGGTACCAAATTAAAACCTATCCCATACTGACGCCGCGCTTCCACGCGGCGTCAATAATAATTATATATTTAAACACATGTCTCAATAAATCATGGGTCTAAAGCAATAGGATAGATAGATAATTTTAATGACGTAAACTACACAGTTTCTAGTCAAACAACACATCATATTACTATTATACAATACAAAAAAAAAAAAATATTATTAATTACAATTACATGAAATATACACAAAAACGAATGTTTATCATTCAAAATAGAAGAAAATAAAAACTAAATAATAATTATAAAAGCAAATGTGAAAATAATAATTATAAAAGCAAATATGAAAATAATAATTATAAAAGCAAATATGAAAATAATAATAGTAGGAAAGTATTTCCACAAATTAGGTCAATTCGCTTGACCTTTGGTATACACATATTTACATGTCACATAATTACCCTCTAATGGGTCCCCCCGATCCGCTCGACCGACCAGTTTGTCACATATATACGAATACGTATTATATTAACTTTTTATAATTAAAAAATTGAATAAAACGTTGCATAATTTCTCAGTAATGACCAAACTCTATCAGTCTCCACTGTCAGGCATATCATACATCAAAAATGGGCAAATACATTATTATGTTTTATTTACATGATACAATAACACTTTATTGTATTCATTTCAATACAAAAACACAACAAAACATTGATATACTTGGATATATGACCTCCAGACTCTACCGGATTCTACCAGACTCTGTTTAGTGATACCCGTCATATCGCCGCTATAACACAACGAATATATGATCAATATTTACAGCATTATTACAATGACATTGAAACGTCTGGCAAACTTGAAACATTTTCACTAATACAAAATGATACTGCATTGGAACCATATATGGTACATATATATATTCTGTATTAAAGTCTCATCTTTGTACATGTTACATAAAATAAAACAACATACACCAATACAGTTGATAAATAATTGTACAAAGCCATTCTAATAAACAGAATTATAAGAGACTAAGACATCATCACATATGCCTTCCTAGGCAATTAAAAATGTTAAAAGTGATGTGATGCTTTTCCCGTCGGGGAATCATACATAAATGAATCAAATTGAATTAACTTAAGAAACAAAAGTTTATACATATATAGCAAATATTACATTCGCCATATTGTATAACTTCAAATAAACAGATGCGCTAATTTTTCATATAAAAATAAAATGAAATAAGACAGGTACAAAAAATATACAAAAAAATACACAAAATTGTAAAATACTGGTATGTAAACAAGTGAAAGACTATTTACACAGATAAAATAATCTAGTCTTTAAAATATTATTACAGGTTTGGCACTAATTCTTGCTATCTCCCTATTTGATAATACAAATGATAACTTGTCTATAGCGGACTGATTGGCAAATAAAGGGTTGATCGTAAGGGCCTTATTGATCAGTGGTTTACGTAATTATTCATATAGTCTACAATAAAATAAAACATGTATTTCTGACTCAACGAGGTCGCGAAATGGGCAGATACGGTCATGTTATAGCCAGACTTTCGTACCTACCAGTTTATAATAGGTGCAACACCGCATCTAAACTTACTCAAAGCTGACCTATGTGTTGGGGGCAATATTAATTTACAATAATGTTCTGTAAAAAACTAGTTTTCATTTTACAATAGTTTCTAAGCTTATTCCTGCCCTTGCCACCTTTACTTTCATATTTATTCTCTTTATCCAATCATTATTAAAAGCATGCATTAACTGCTCCTGTAAAGTACTGACGAAAGTGAATTTATGTAAGGGATAATTTAAGTCTAGTCATACATCTATATCAAGTTTAGAAATGTGCTCTTTGACATAATAAAACCAAGTAGTTTTAAAATATTTATTAGCTCTAATATCTGCCCAGAGTGCTACTCGCTTGTTTATGCGTTGCAAAACTAAGTTACATAGGTTACACCAATAGCTCGCAACAGATTTCCACTGCCGGACAGTGGATGGAACCCATGCCATTTCACCCAAAACAGCATCATTTGGCGTAAACTTTCCAAATCACGGAAAGAAACGCATGTTTTGTACGGCGGTTATGTATATTTATCGACAACACCTAAATTGTCATTTCCACACCTGAAATTGTAAGCAGTACGCTGAACACTCTTGGGTCGGAAATGAACAGCATTACTTTTAGAGCAATTAATAGACATACCATTACTGAACACACAATGCATCAAGTAGAGTCTGCAGATCGTCCTCGTTAGGGGCTAGAAGAACAATGTCATCAGCATACAACAATATACAGACATTTTCATTTTCAACAGAAATACCAATATCTAAGCTTTTTAATGAATTTAACAAGGTCGTCGATAAACAGGTTGAACAACAGAGGTGAAATACCACAGGCCTGTCTCAGTCCACATTGTGCTTCGAACCAGTATTTTCATATAGAGTTAATGCAAACGCATGAACGGATGGACGAGTAGAGCGACTTGACGGCCTTCAGAATTTTACCTGAAATACCAATTCTGGATAGTCGAGCCCACAACTTATCACGATTGATCGAGTCATACGCTTTATGCGGGATGAGTGGACAGTTTTCGTTTAATTCTTGTATCAATGTTACTTGTAAGGCTTGATATTTGATCAATAGTACTTCTATTCTTGCGAAAGCCGCCCTGCTCATCCTCCAGCAGATTTTGTTCTTCAACCCAATTACAAAGCATGTCATTTATTATGCTGCAATACATTTGATAAACGACCTCTGGGATCGGTAGCTGACGATTAATGATGCATTTGTTCCATATACTTGGTACAATACTTCTATTAAAACAATCATTTGACATGACCCTTCTATCTTTATCCAGTAAAGCTTTACAACGCATGATTAATATTTTCTACCAATATTCATGCCTGTGCTGGTACCAGTATAATTCTAGTAAATGTGCCATTGTAACATTTAATTAGTCTAAACGGTCATATTCACGCTGTTCTCGGTCTTGGTCTGTTGGGTTTCAGAAAATTCCAGAAAAAGAGGAGTTTGTGCATTTAGGTTTAATCTGTAGCAAATACTCTAATTCTTCTACGTCTGTAAAACACATTGGTAGAAAGTTACGTTGTACATATTTTGGGTTACTTAAGGAGGGTTTACACAGGCATGGATTAAATCCTCTGACAAGTTATAGAATTTACAAATCTATAGTTATCCCGAGAGCTCTTTGTGGATGTGAGTTAACAAAGTCGCTCACTAAGTTAACAGTCTGACTTTAGAACGGTCACATCAGTTATGTCTGAAACAAATGCAGGGATTACATATTAGGTCAAGGACAGATGCTGTCCTCGGCCTTATATATGCGTAACCGATTCAAGCTGAAATTGAAAAGAGAAAACTTACCTTGTTTGGTCAACTGTGTCGGCTTGAAAGGGACTGTGCAACAAAACAAATTTTCCTTTTGCGTCTATGTTCATCTTATAATGGTTATTTAGATAGTGGTGTTATTTCAGACGTTATTAATCTGTTACGCAAATATGACTTGTTTTATGTTTTGCAAGATTATGTTTTACATGACAGTTTCCGACAAAGTGCATTTGGAAAAGTTATCTTAACATCAGAATATCAAGTTATTTTGTTAACGAATGGAATGAGAGAACTACTGCTCCTGAATTAGAGATATATAGACAAAATACAGCAGCAGTTCTCTGTGAGTCCTGTATGGCATTTAGCTATACATCAAAGTATGCTTTCTTTCTGCTTTTCTGTGGCTCGGATGATAGCCTTTCTATCTTCCACAGACTCGACTTGTTCAATTATTATCTTCATTAAATCTGAAATGAAATTGCATATTTCAAATATGCATTTTGAACATTAGTAAATTATATATTTAATAATGTTCTAATAATATTTATCTTTTGATATACATACTATTTGATAGATATAACTACATCATGCCGTCAAAACGGCGTGTCAAGAAACATCAAAAGGATATTTGATGTTTGTTAAGTTTTAATATGTATTTGTTATTCAATCAACCTTACTTAATTATATCCCCTTTCTCAGTTATTTCGACACAAAATTTAACAATAGATGGTAATCAATGCCATATGTCGCCTTGAGCTGTTTGAGCAGTGATTGGCATGTCTTATCTTTTTTGTTAAATTTATAACCAATGGCTTATATTGAGATAATAATAGATTGCTGACTAAAGAATTGTCATTGTCATTGAATTAATTGATCATGCTGTTTAATTGGTCATTTTATATAACCGAATTTGAGGTTCTGAAGTGAACTTAATATAAATTGACATTCTAGACCTTTCTATCAAATAGTGTGCCTTTCAAGTTTGGATCAGATTATGTGATATCCAGAAAGAGTTTTATCTATACTTGTCACACTTACCGTAGGTCTAATGTTAGACTATTTTGATGCTGTTTGAGCAGTGTTGGTATGACATATCTTTTTTGTTAAATTTATTATCAATGGCTAATAGTGAGTTAATTGATCATGCTGTGTAATTGGTCAGTTGATACCGAATTTGAGGTGTTGAAGTGAACTTGATATAAATTGACATTCTAGATTTGAAAAGACTATAAGTATTACAAGGAGTACCATGACTTTGTTTTATACTTTGGGAGTTCCAGAGACATAGTTATTAATAACTTGAGTTCAAGTGACTATTTTACATTTATCTTAAATTGTTGGAGCGCCAATATCTATATCTGTTTTAAGTGATAGTTTTTTTTTTTTTAACTTTTCGTATAGTTACATACCATTTTTTAAACACAGAAAACTCAGCACAACACTTATATGCCTTGACTAAATATCTTGATTGGAAACAAGTGTTCACAGAAGAGTGTCTTCCTAAATTTGCAGCACTGTTTTCAACAGTGTGTGATACATGTATATATCCTTCCACTTGTAGAGATTTTGTCCATATTTTTGCCAAGATGTTTTTAAAATCGGCATCAGATTTGTTGTAAATTGGAAACGGGATAAACGATGAAATAATCAGTAGCTCAAATATTCAGATCATATTCTGCTTGTAGATAGACAATTCCTTGAAGACCACAGCATATGTTTACGAGAAAGTCAAGACAACCAAAACATCTCCGAAGCTTACATAAAAGACATAGCTATGACGTTCAACGGAAGTGACGCCCAAAACATCTCCGAAGCTTATTCAAAAAACATGTCTACGTTTGGAAGTGATGTCAATCCTTCTAACATAAGCAACAATGGTATTCCTGAAAATTGTTTCGAAAAGTGTAACGTTATTAACACAATGGAAGGTAATACAATTCACCAATATGCTAGATGAACTTTCTGTGTCGACTGTCTGTAAGAGGTATCATTTCTCCGTTGCCTGTGCACATCCATGCTTAGGTTCCTAACATAAACTGCTTAACAGTTTCTTAAACTGTCTTAAACTAATTGGCGAATACTGTTAAGTCGGATCAGACTGCGCAGTTGCACTGGCTGATCTGGATCTTCACCATTCGGTAATGATGACTTATTGTTGGTTACTCTCAACCATCTATTTAGGAAATATATCTTATTCTGAGTGATATACCGGCTCTTGTATCACGATTTGGTGTTCAGGTGTGTAGTAATTAAACACGAAGACCGAATAGCCTGAGTGATTAATTTATACACACCTCAACGAAATGAGCAATTTCCCCATTTTCCACAATATTTTCAACTCCATTTAATATTTATACTTCCCTTTATAGAGATTATCCTAATATATGTGGGTATGTATTCAGAGTCGTCTTCTGCCATCGTTCTGTATGTGGGAAAGGGTTAAAACACCCCTCCACCAGACGCGTATATATATCTCTCTGAATCATACCAAAAGATGAGGGGGCGAATTCAGTAGTGCTACATTTAAAGCCTTTTTTGGTCTAGACTTACATTTGGGGCGGAGATGAAACAAATCATCGCGGCAATAACCGCTTTGTTCGGATGTGTATTACGGCCACATTGTTACATGACGTAACTAAAATGTCAGCTTTTCAGAGTTATTTATTCTCTCAATTTTTAAATTTAGGTTCAAGTTCTTGTTACTCCTTGAAGACCTTGGTCATACTTTCTTGTTGCATTGCAATTGGAAGCTGCATTGCTGGATGTTGTGTCACTTACCTGTTCATGAAAAGAGCGAAATGGAACCAAAGGTATTCACAGCTTTTGTTTGTTATTGTTTTGTTTTATCTGTAATTATTATGTCACCGTATTGTCGTGCATCTTTAAAACATCTAGGCAAACCTATGGACAATAGTGTAAAAATTGAAAAGAGTTTAACACATTATTCCAGGTATACGTACCATGTAAAAATCATTCTATACATGCATATAAACGTTCATTAGAACAGATAGAAAATGCAATAAACAGTTATCGTGGTTTAGGCGATATTATATTAATGGGTGATTTTAATACTGAACTTCCGATATGGTCGGATAGCAATACGACAATAAACCTCGATAGTAGGGGCAGGTTACTGTGTCATGCGCTTGCATCATTAGACCTGGTCCCGGTAAATTGTCTCCCTTTGTGTAAAGGTCCAAGATACAGTAATGTACCTTACAACAGTACGAGGGAAACATTGATTGACTACATATTTGTTCCATCTGCTAACGTGTCCCGTGTTAAAGACTTTATTATACATGACGATCATTCATTGAATGTGTCTACACACCGTCCATTATCGTGTGAAATGAAGTACGACTTACAGAACGACCGTCCTGGTAATGAAAATCCAGATACGGTTATATGGAAAAACGTAAAACAGAGACATATTGCATTATATACTGATCACATTGAAAGGAGCATTCCTATTCGTAGTCTTGCTGAATTTCAAATTTCAAGTGAAAAGGATATCGATCAAGTATATGAAAATCTTGTAACAATGATTAAAAACACTGAAGCAAAGTGCATTCCTAGGTCAGTTTTCAAACCCTTTATTAAACCATATTGGGATAAGGATTTAAGTTTGCTGCATAACACAGTTAAAGATAAGCGTGCGCAGTGGATTAGTAAAAACAAACCACGTGGTGAGCATATATCATATATTCTATACAAATCTGCAAAACGCGATTTCCGCAAAATTCACAGGCAGAAAGTGCAAAAACATATCAATAAACTAGAAGAAGAAATTGATCGAACTGCAGAGACAGATAGTTGTGCTTTCTGGAAAATAGTGAACAAAAGACGAAAATCTAAATCGCAACCAACTTTTGAAATGACGTTTAATGGTAATCGGTGTTATTCACAGGAAGAAATCAACAATGGTTGGGCTGTATATTTTAAAGACCTTTATTCTTGCGATGATAACGATATTACGAATTCCGCTGAAAATACCATGAATTTAATATGCAACAGCAGTGAGCACGCTAATAGCCAGAGCGTCAACTTACAAATCTCAGTGGACGATGTAAAAAAGGCATTAAAAACATGTAAAAGGAATAAAGCATGTGGACACGACGAAATATATTATGAAAATCTTATTTTCGGCGGAACTTCCCTAACGTACGTCCTAACTCATCTATTCAACGCGATGAAGGATTTAGCGTACTGTCCATTAAATTTGAAAAGGGGAGTAATTATTACTCTTTTCAAGGGAGGTAAAAAAGACAAATTGAACCCTGATTCGTATCGCGCCATATCGCTATGCTCAACGGTACTAAAGTTGTATGAAAAGGTTATATTAAATAAAATAGACTATGAATCCAAACTCAATACTATACAGGGCGGTTTCCAGAAGAACTTAAGTTGTAGTTTAACATCATTTATGGTACGGGAATCAATCTACAGTGCTATTGAGAATAACTCAAAAATATATACATGCTATTTAGACGTAAAGCAGGCTTTTGATCACGTAAATCATAAGCTACTTTTATCAAAATTATATAGGAACGGTATAAATGTGAATTTCATCAAAATCGTTAAAAGTTTACTGACAGATATATACAGCTGTGTGCGATCTAATGGCTTAAAGTCAGACTGGTTCCCAATCATGAAGGGCGCAAGGCAAGGACAAATAATAAGTGCAATTATGTACTTATTCTATATCAATGACTTAATGGACTCATTAGACGCCAGTGAAGACTGCTTCAAGTTGAATACTATCAAATACGGCTGTCCTACTGTAGCAGACGATATGTTATTAAATTCATTTACTAAAAACGGCTTACAGAGACTTATGGACCTTTGTTACAGTAACTCAATACACAATAACTATACGTATAATCACACAAAGTGTAAAGTTATAGTTTATAACGAAAGCGCTAATGAATATAAAAACACAAATCGTGAATGGAATCTCGGTCCAAACAGTGTTGATGAAGGAACTAGTTACCTTCACTTAGGTATCCACAACGAAAAAAATATGAACCTAGATGTTAGTGTGCAGGAATGTTGCTCTAAACTTAGAAGAACGCACTTCAGTTTGAACAATTCTGGAATCAGCCGAAATAGCATGCACCCACTGTCCCTAAAGCGTATCTATGAAACAGTTGTTCTATCGAAGGCGCTTTATGGTAGTGATTTGTGGAACGGCCTCACTGTGACACATATTCAGTCTCTGGAACGAGCACATAATCAGTGTATTAAACATATGCAGGGCATGCCGCGTTCAACACCTACTGTGATCGCCTTGAGCTGTTTAGGTATCATGTCCTTAGAAAATTATATAGACAAGAGAAAGCTAGTTCTTTTTGGTCAATTATGTAAATTGTATGCTGATAAGCGGATCAAAGATATGTTTAACTACAGACTTCAATGCTTTATGCAGAAACCAAGCAAAGCAAAAGGCTTTATGCCCGATATCTACCGTGTGTTGGGAAAGTACGGTTTGACAAATATACTAACGGAATATTTGTCAAGTTCATACTTTCCCAACCCCTATTCATGGAAGAAAGTAGTTAATCAGTCTTTGAATGCTTACATGAAAAAACAAATAATAACCACAATAGAAAACAACCAGGCTTTACATAGTTTTAAACTTCTGCACTATGACTTTTCACCATGCAATATATGGTACTTCAGCAGACTATATAGGAGTCATTTGAAATACTGCTATACGGTAATACATGTAATTTCCAGGTTGTTTTCTAAAAAGTATAATACATACTGTCCAAACTGTAAAGAGTCTGTTTTATGTGTAGCTACACACCTACTACTATTTTGTTCTGTAAACGAACCAGTACGAGAGAAGCTTTGGGTACAGCTTTTCTCTTCCTTAGGAGAAGCCGATTTCAACACATTTATTTGTATGAAACCCGACGAGCAAATCATTGAACTGTTATCTGGCTGTATGTCATTTGTTCTCGGTGATAACTCCCGAGTCGCATGTTTTAAACATTGCCTGAAATATGTACATTACTTGAGTAAGAATATCGTATGTATATCTATTTCTTAAAGGTATATATATATATATATATATATATATCGGGTATGCTCGATGCGGGTATGTGTATATGTACATATAGGTATATATATACATCTGAATGTATGTATATATGTATGTGTGTGTATGTGTGTATATATGTGTATAAATATAATTCTATATTTCTGTATTTACCATTATTTGCTCATACATTGTGGGCTGTGTGCATGCATGTGTTCGTGCGTAAGTGCATATGTCCGTGTTTGCGTGCGCGCGAGCAAGCGTGTTTGTTTATATAAAATTGTATATTGTAATGTCGAAATACCACTATAACCAGACAATAACATGATATTTATGCGACACATTCTAGCATCAAATATAATATAGGCTACCACATCCTCTGGTAATTCTTTTGTGAAAAGAATTGCTGATGGATATTCAACATACAAAACATTTGAAATGCTGCTGTTCCTTGAGTTTCGTTTCGTTAAGGATAAGCATGAACTTTCTTACATACAGATATAGTCGCGTAGCATGCGTGCATTAAATGATTAACCTGCACCCTCATCATGATCCTTTTCCATTATTGCATCCACAACCACCAAACAAATCCCTCCTATACGCATATACACACTTGCTTAAATTGCGTATGTTCGATGTTACTTGTATGTCTCTTATAGCAACCTGTAAATAACTTATATGTGGACTGTTTACTGTTATTTCTGTTATTTGTCGTATTATGTATGTATGTATTTACTCTTCATTTATGGAGGAAATAAAGAAATATCTATCTATCTATCTATCTACGTAATGAAATACGCGTAGGCCTATTATTTTGGGTTGATTGGCTGGACCACTGGCACTAGAACCACAAACATCCGTTGTCTAAACATAATAATAGTCAAACAATTGAAAGATAGGATTTGTTTTTGTTTGTTTTGATACTTTTATATTTTAGGCATATGTCAATGAAATTAAACACAATCAACGGATGTTTGTGGTTCTAGTGCCAGTGGTCCAGCCAATCAACCCAAAATAATAGGCCATGATGGTGGTGTACTAAAAACGACGGTGTACCATTTCTGTGACTGTAGCTTTGCATGTAAATGTTGTTCGAAAGGTTTGATCCGAAATTAATATACACAATTCACTTTTCCGAACACTGCTCATCTACACTTATAATGACTATGTTAAGGTTAGTGTTCCTTGAGCACTGCTCATCCACACGTGTACACGTTGGGTTTCCTTGTGCACCGCTCATCTACACGCGTACACGTTGGTTTTCCTTGAGCACTGCTCATCTACACGCGTAATACGTTGGGTTTCCTTATGCACCGCTCATCTACACGCGTACACGTTGGTTTTCCTTGAGCATTGCTCATCTCCATGCGTACACGTTGGTTTTCCTTGAGCATTGCTCATCTACACGCGTACACATTGGTTTTCCTTGAGCACCGCTCATCTACACGCGTACACGTTGGGTTTCCTTGTGCACCGCTCATCTACACGAGTACACGTTGGGTTTCCTTATGCACCGCTCATCTACACGCGTACATGTTGGTTTTCCTTGAGCATTGCTCATCTCCATGCGTACACGTTGGTTTTCATTGAGCATTGCTCATCTACACGCGTACACATTGGTTTTCCTTGAGCACCGCTCATCTACACGCGTACACGTTGGTTTTCATTGAGCACCGCTCATCTACACGCGTACATTAAAGCTGGTTTTCCTTGAAGCCAGCTCATGTATTCAAAATACGATGCATTAACAACTTGGTAGGGCTGTTACTTAAAATGCTATATTGCCAATGTTTCATCTCATGCAATTGGCTATTTGTATCAGATGCATCCTAAACGTATTATATTTGCTTTAAACAAGACTATGTTACTTATTTGAAATGTTCGTTATACAGGAAATGGATCTGTTGTGCTCAGATACATAAAAGGAGGAAACACACACTGGATACAATCAAAGAAACTGTTACAGATACACTTGTTTCTGTTCAAGCTGACAACACAAGCTATGAAAAGGCGCAGTTTCGCGATCTTGAAAACAAGTATGAGTCTTTAAGACATTCTGGTATAGAAAATAACGAACCGCCAATAAACAGAGGTTCGTCACATCTGTACTTAAATCTTACGGAATTAGAACAGACAATTTACGAAAATTTCGAAGACGTAAGATATAAAGAAAATAAAACATGTGAATCTAATAGTATCGCTATAAAAGATGTTGATTTCGATGAAGAAAGTGAAATTGTGTCGACATTGCACGATTTGCCAGAGTCAGATTTAGACGAAGATGGAGAGTATATAGAGGCAAGTAGAGAAATGATATATATGAATTCACATGAAAATCTTGATGAAAAATCTCCTGAAAGTCATCCGCTGATTTACGCGAATGTTTGAATACGAGGATCACCATCACAATTCTCCTCGTCGCCGTCATCACATCAGTGCATATAGGCATAGATAGATCTCAGAAATAATGACCAGCATTCACCATTTTCCAAATACAACCAATCTGCATCAGACTAATTTTAAATCATCTAGGCAAACATTGAAAATATCTTTAACCCTTCCCAACATACAACACATCTGCAGCAGACAACTTTGAAAACATGGAAAATCTCTATAAATGAAAGCATAATTACTGAAAAAAGTTGAAAAACATTGTGGCAAAAGGAGAAATTGCTCATTTTGAGCAATTTCTTCTTTTGTCACAATGTTTCGAAAAAGTCGTCTGCTGCAGAGGCGTTAGGTAGCGTTTATATGTGGGAAAGCGTTAGATGCAAATTTAATTATTGAAATTAAACAGTATGAGCAGTTTCTTATTTTGCCACCATGTTTTCGTCTTCTGCAGAAGCGGCACAAAGAGTATGTACATAAGAAAGGGTGAACTGTTTCTCGCTTATTAAAAATGGCCGTTCTACCGTCCGAAATAAATCCGAATGAATATAAATACTTTGGATACCATCCACGTATTATTATACAGACTTTGTAACTTCCTTTGAACTAAATCATTTATTGAAAATCGATTATTTTTCCAATCCAATTTGTTTCTGATAAATATGTAAGATCTATGTTCATAATAAAAACTAGCTACAACTATTTTCATATCTTAAAAAAGCGCTAGTTGTTTTTACTTTAAAATGAATTGTCAGCATACTGTTGCGTTCTTTACTTTAACAACTTTGAAAACCTCACAAATAGGAAAACTCCACAAATGAAAGCATGACTAATGAATAGTGTTGAAAACATTGTGACCAAAGAAGAATTTACTCATCGTGAGCATTTGTTTTCTTTTACCACAATGTTTTCAATAGTCGTCTGCTGCAGATTCTTCAAATTGCGTCTGCTGGTAGAAATGGGTTTAAAAAACGTACAACATCCATGCCTTTTAATAGTTTATGGTCAATATAATAAACATGTCTCTTTATAAATTAATGATGAATGAAAAATGAAATCGTGTCTTGTGTTTGTCATGGCAACAACTTGGGTTATGGCTTTCTTAATCCACACATCTGCTACTTGCTAACTCCAGTTATTTCTTCTGAAATTTCTAATATGTCACTTACAGGTCATGATTCCTCTAGTAAGTTCTTGAGCCTGTCACATTAAAAAATGTCATGATTCCTCTAGTCAGTTCTTGAGCCTCTCACATTAAAATAGGTCATGATACCTCTAGTCAGTTCTTGAGTCTGTCACATTAAAAAAGGTCATGATACCTCTAGTCAGTTCTTGAGTCTGTCACATTAAAAAAGGTCATGATTCCTCTAGTAAGTTCTTGAGCATGTCACATTAAAAAATGTCATGATACCTCTAGTCAGTTCTTGAGCCTCTCACATTAAAATAGGTCATGATACCTCTAGTCAGTTCTTGAGTCTGTCACATTAAAAAAGGTCATGATACCTCTAGTCAGTTCTTGAGTCTGTCACATTAAAAAAGGTCATGATTCCTCTAGTAAGTTCTTGAGCCTGTCACATTAAAAAAGGTCATGATTCCTCTAGTCAGTTCTTGAGCCTGTCACATTAAAAAAGGTCATGATTCCTCTAGTAAGTTCTTGAGCATGTCACATTAAAACAGGTCATGATTCCTCTAGTAAGTTCTTGAGTCTGTCACATTCAAACAGGTCATGATTCCTCTAGTAAGTTCTTGAGTCTGTCACATTAAAACAGGTCATGATTCCTCTTGTAAGTTCCTGAGCCTGTCACATTAAAAAAGGTCATGATTCCTCTAGTAAGTTATTGAGCCTGTCACATTTAAACAAGTTATGATTCCTCTAGTAAGTTCTTGAGTCTGTCACATTAAAAAAAGGTCATGATTCCTCTAGTAAGTTATTGAGCCTGTCACATTTAAACAAGTCATGATTCCTCTAGTAAGTTCTTGAGTCTGTCACATTAAAAAAAGGTCATGATTCCTCTAGTCAGTTCTTGAGCCTGTCACATTAAAAAAAGGTCATGATTCCTCTTGAAAGTTCCTGAGCCTGTCACATTAAAAAAGGTCATGATTCCTCTAGTCAGTTCTTGAGCCTGTCACATTAAAAAAAGGTCATGATTCCTCTAGTTAGTTCTTGAGTCTGTCACATTAAAAATAGGTCATGATTCCTATAGTAAGTTCTTGAGTCTGTCACATTAAAACAGGTCATGATTCCTCTAGTCAGTTCTTGAGCCTGTCACATTAAAAAAGGTCATGATTCCTCTAGTTAGTTCTTGAGTCTGTCACATTAAAACAGGTCATGATTCCTCTAGTAAGTTCTTGAGTCTGTCACATTAAAACAGGTCATGATTCCTCTAGTAAGTTATTGAGCATGTCACATTATAACAGGTTCATATCCTGTACCTTAACCATTCCCACATATAGACGCTTTCTTATGCCTCTGCAGCAGACGATTTTGGAAAACGATAAAAGAGGAAATTGCACAAAACAAGCAATTTCTCCCTTTGTCACCATGTTTTCAACACTTATCAATTAATGTACTTTCATCTTAAGAGAGTTTCCAATTTTTTTCGGGTATATTTTCAAAGTCGTCTGCTGCAGATTCATTGTATGTGGGAAAGGTTTAATCAATTTACATAATCCCATGTTCGTCCACAACACTACACACTCTGATACAGTCTTGAAGATGGCGATGGACGAAACACTGGAGTGTACTTACACTCGGGGTTGTGCGCGTACATACATACACGTACAGTACCCAGAAAAGTCAAGATACTTAACGCATTTCAAGGACAGCAACATAATATCCTTTTCCCAGAATGATTACAACAGACTTCTGCTGCAGAAAAGCTTACAAAAGAGAAATAGTTGAATATATTTGTTTCCATAATATCCGTTTCCCAGAATGATTACAATAGACGTCAGCTGCAGAAAGTGCTTACAAAAGAAACATAGTTGAATTGATTTGTTTCCAATAGTATGTGTTTCCCAGAATTATTCCATCAGTCGTCTGCTGCAGGAGACCTTACAAAAGAGAAATAGTGGAACTAGTTGAATGGATTTGTTTCAAATAATGTATGTTTCAAAGAATTATTACAACATAACGTCTGTTGCAGAAAGAGCTCACAATTGAAACATTCGAATTTTCTTTGATTTTCAAGTTTGTGTTGTTGACACTGTATGCAAGTCAAGTGAATTCCGTCTCTACTTCGCCATAGCCCCAATGTTAATTCATCATTTACACTGAAGTGTCACTTTCTGTATCATCAATGTCGATTTCGTATTGTTTATCTTTGCCACTTCTTTTGCCCTTTTCTACGGACACGATATAAATGGCCAGAATCGCCATTCCCAGTAGAATCATGAATAGCACAATGATCGCGAATATGATGTTTCCAGGGATAGAGTCCGGGTTGTCGTCTGCTGGTCTGATACCTATGGCAGAAATTTATATCAATTAATTAAGATCTTTCTCTAGTTGTTCAGCCGATTTATTATATCTTACAGCTTCTGATTTTAACTATTTTGGACGGTACCACTGAAATTATATTGTAGTGGGCCGAGGCTCGGTAACTCAGTTGGTAGCGACGCGGGCTGTCAATTCAGGGGTTGAGAGTTCGATTCCCGGCTCGGTCAACATTATTTCTGACATTTGATAAAAGTCAATGCGACAAGCGTCATTCGTCTTCCACCAATGGGTAAACAGTTTATGTGGAAAAGCAGCCAGTTACTTAGGAAGCTTGTTGTGTGGATTACTGGTGTGGGGAAGCCAGGAAACACGAGTGATGAACTGGCCGCCGTGATATGACTGAAAAATTGCTGAAAACTGCGTCAAACCCCAAATCAATAAAATTGATGTTTTCAATAGTTTCGCCAATATGTTTTCAAAGTCGTCTGCTAATGATTTGTTGTATGCGGGAAAGGTTAACAGCCGCTGTCACACACATGGTATAGACAATGAACACTCGGTGATTCTGTGAACATTATTTACTTTAGTGATTCACACCGCTTTCAACAGTATTTCTGTTACATCGCTGAGTAAATTCTCAAAAGTGATGGTAAGCTATCCTGACACCCATGCATCAGTCGTAAGTACCGTCACAAACCATGAGCGCCAAGGAGGGTAGCCAACTATAATATGAGCCGTCCCGCGAGAAAACCAACATTGTGGACTCTGCGTAAAGTATCGACTCGGATCGGCCTAAGCATGCCGCGCAGGCTTACCCGGATATAAATGTTTTGCCTCCTGTGGATTTTCTGTTTCAGGAATCATTACTCTATACCTCTATCCCCCTGAGACCGAATGTGTCGGCCCGGATCAGTCTGCACGGACTGCGCAGACTGATCTGGATCGATACATGACGCGAGGCCATAATGTTGGTTTTCTCGCGGGACGGCTCATCATTATTTTGAAGGTATTTGTTATGACTTGACCGGGAATCGAACCCTGGTCTCCCGTTCTGGAGATAAACGTTCTAACAATTACATGACTGATAAACGTTCTAACGATAGCACGACTGATAAACGTTCTAACGATTACACGACTGATAAACGTTGTAACGATTACACGACTGATAAACGTTCTAACGATAGCACGACTGATACACGTTGTAACGATTACACGACTGATAAACGTTCTAACGATAGCACGACTGATAAAAGTTCTAACGATTACACGACTGATAAACGTTGTAACGATTACACGGCTGATAAACGTTCTTACGATAGCACGACTGATAAACGTTCTAACGATTACACGACTGATAAACGTTCTAACGATAGCACGACTGATAATCGTTGTAACGATTATACGACTGATAAACGTTCTAACGATAGCACGACTGATAAACGTTGTAACGATAGCACGACTGAAAAACGTTGTAACGATTACACGAATGATAAACGTTCTAACGCTTACACGACTGATAAACGTTCTAACGATTTCACGACTGATAAACGTTCTAACGCTTATACGACTGATAAACGTTCTAACGCTTACACGACTGATAAACGTTCTAACGCTTACACGACTGATAAACGATCTAACGATTTCACGACTGTTGGGTTTCTGACATGTTTTATGTATCCGACATACAACGATTGAATAAAAATGTAAGGGCATACCGTTTTTGTCTTCTTTGGATTCCTGGTTCATGTTCCGTCCCCTGTATAATACAGTAAACAACATAGTGAACATAGTGGGGGAAAAACCATACACTCGTTGAACTGCGGTCATACGACGACCGGGCCCCTGTGGCTGGGGACACTAAATAAAAATGCCAGTCACATATCGATGGTGTAGTGTTAGAGCGTCCGCCTCGAGTGCCGGAGGTCGCGGGTTCAATCCCCGGTCGGGCCATACCAAAGACTTTAAAAGATGGTAGTTATGGCTGCCCACCATGGCGCACAGGGTTGCGGGTTTAGCATTACGACTGACTGGCTAGTGTCAGGATAAATGGACTACCAGTTATGGTAACTTACCCTCACACACATACAAATACATATAAACGCGTATATATACATATATACATACAAATACATATAAACGCGTATATATACATATATACATACAAATACATATAAACGCGTATATATACATATATACATACAAATACATATAAACGCGTATATATACATATATACATACAAATACATACCCATATACTTACATACACATACACATCCTCATACACACATATATAAATATATACAGACACGCATACATAACATTTAACTATATATATTATCAACTTCGCGACAGACACTCAGCAGCTTATATCCTTAATATGACACAATTTCATGATAACTAAAAGACATATATTATTTAAATAGGTAATACTCAAAACTTCAGTTAACATTCTTTATTTTTGACCTTAAATGTTTTAACGCTTAGTGATGCTCGTATGTCACATGGGATATCATTCCATATAGATTTGCTATAATATGTGAATGAGTTCTTCATACAATTGGTACGAGGTATATCTTTCAAAACAAGATCCTTATTTGATATTGATCGCAGCTTATGAGTTTTATTTTCAGAAAAATGTATCATATCTGTCATGTATGATGGTACCATATTATTCATAGTTTGATAAATAAGGACAGCTGTATGATACTTACATCGATCAGCAAATTTAATCCTTTGAAATGTTCAACTGAGTGAGTTTTTGTAGATTTTTTAAGTATGATTTTGGCAATTCTCTTTTGTAAGTTAAATACTTTATTGGTATGGCGATTAGATCCTCTACCCCAGACCGAACAAAAGTAATCTATAATTGGTAATATATAAGCATTACAAGACGGATGTTTGATGCAAAGCATCAAAGAGAAGCCGCAATATTTCGTTTCACATGAAGAAATAAGAAAAAAGAACATTTAAATCCACAAACATTATAACAATTTAATCTGTAGTCAGTAATGCTGATATCGGTTTTTGAAGATATAAGTTTTATGTAGGATATTTAACCTGACAGGGTCTGTGTTTTAAGTGAATGAGATAATTTAGAGTTAAACTGATCATGAAAAGTGACATATAATACTAAAGATAAATGGACAAGAGGTTATGATAACTTTAAATTAGTACCAAAAAACAATCAACTATTTGTATTGAACACACGCCCTGTTATGATAATGTTTTATCAAATAATGCTGACACACAGAAAATCTGTTTTTCGTTTGTATCGGTAAGTCATGATAGTGGATAAGGGTTTCCCACAAATCTGCAGCAGACGACTTTGAAATTATCAAGTAAAAAATATAAAAAATCTCTATAAATTATCGTATGATAATTGAAAAGTGTTGAATTTATTGTGACAAATGCAGATATTGCTCATTATGAGCAATTTCTCCTTTTGCCACAATGATTTCAATTATGTTTACCCTGACAGACTTTAAATCATCAAGTACAAAACATAGAAAATCTCTATAAATGATAGTAAGATAATTGAAACGAGTTGATATTATTGTGGCAAATTAAGCAATTGAAAATCAAAGCTGTCGGATTACAAACGTACAATCTCGAGTGGACGAAACTGATGTGAAGTCGTGTCGTGATTAGCATTCAGAAAATCAAGGAAACGTATTTCAATCTACACGTAATCCGAATGACTGACAAGAGCTGCAGCGACTTTTGAAAACATTGTGACAAAAAGAGAAATTGATCACGAGGAATTTATCCTTTTGCTACAATGTTTTCTACTTTATGTCTATAAATTATACCTTCATTTAGCAAGATGTTCCATTTTTTACTTAATGTGCTACATATCTGTTGTACGTGGGAAAGGCTTAACATAGGAACTAGTTTCAACTTTTTGGAAAACGTTAAACCAGTGCATGAAAGTTTACTTGAATTTATCATTCTCAAACTGTAAAATCATGACCTTAGATTTACTAGTTGATATAAGAGTTGAAATGCTGTCTACATTTACAGTGATAAGTTAAATACAGATTAGTAAATCCGATCACATTATGTTTGTAAGAACCAGAAGATTTCATTTCATTTAAGTTTTCTGGATGTTCACATCACATCCGTGATAAAAGGCAAAATACACCGATATCGTGTTTACCGCGATATTCATGAATGTGAAACTGCAACAGCGAGAAAAAAAAACGAAATTTATCTTGAAACAGATATTTCTGTGGTTTAAATATTTTCATGTCTGCATTTTGCGATGACAATTGTACTCAAGGGTAACTTTGAATCAAGTATGTGCAATCATAGACGAAACTTTCAGCGATATTTGCGAAAACAAAATGCATAAATGAATGAAAATGACAGATGATCAAAAACGACAAAAAACAACTATAAGAAGAACGACAGACGAAGTTCTTTTCAAGCAACATAGTAAAAAAGGAAGATATTATACTGAACATGAAAGTCAGATTATTAAAAGCAAAGCAAATGAAACATTTATGTGAAATTACGATAAAAATGAAAATCTATAAATAGACTATAGATGAATGGTACTGTCTTTTATATTAGCTCCTAACTTGATTAGGGGACCAGAGTCGTTGCGCGGCCACTTACGACATTTACAAACTAGATTAAATTGAGATCGGTTTAAAACGCGTTGGTGAATACGGATTAAATCTAAATCGCCGGGAATCCAAAACGTGGACTTAATATTAAAATTTAGATTTAGTCAAAAATCTAAATTGAAAAGTTTAGTTAATACGGTCGTGGCACCTTATAGCTGGGATGACTGATATGATATGTATAAGTCATCCCAGCTTATAGGATGTAAGGAACCAGACTACATTAACCAATTCAATAGAAGGGTTCTCTATTTACTGTTTAGACTAGATACAGTATGAATTTCGCTTAACTTAACATGTACATACATTCAATTAATATACCGGTCTTTGTCTTCTTTTTTTTTAATTTGTAAAACTCACGTATGTATAAAGAGTGTAAAAGGGATGTTTTAAAAGTCATTTACCTTAAATTAATATACTTAGTAAGGACAAAGAGAAATCCCGATATGTTGTCACACTGGCAGGTCTAAATATTTCCTTGTGCTAAATGTCTAGGCATCCCTACAGGAAGCCGCCTCCTGGCGGCTTCAAATAAAACATAGCTTTCATGTCTGGTGCAAGAAAACAGATAATATGCTTCAGGAGTTAAATCTTAGTATTCATTTTTTTACAAAAGCTATCAGTTTGCACTTTCCAGTTTAATTTGTTATCAACGTATACGCCAAGTATCATTTGTATGGTAACATTTTCTAATATTGCACCATTCACGTACAGATTAAGTGTTTGAGTATGTCTCAAATGATAGGGACTAATGACACCGTAATAAGAGCCGGATAAATGGATCTGAACGGCTGGAGTGAGTCAATGCATTGCTTGAGCTCCAGCAGGTGGAGTGGTATTGGTGTAATACCTTATTCATGTTTTATATCGATGAGACTATAGTGTGTGGGACCAATATCATATTTCCTGCCCGCTACGATATTACCTTAGCCCTTTCCCTCATACGGCAATTCTGCAGCAGACGACTTTGAACGTATTTTGTCAAAAAATAGAAAATCTTTATAATTTAATGGATTACCTATGACAAAAAGTGGAAAACATTGTGGCAAAAGGAGAAATTGCACGTTTTGTTCAATTTCTTCTTTTGTCACTATGTTTTCAAAAAGCCGTCTGCTGCAGAGGCGTCAGAAGGCGTCTATATGAGGGAAAGGGTTAGCCGTTGTATTGAAAGGCGTGAAAACCAAAACAAACGAAGACCGACCATAAGAGGTTATGAAAATAAATGTAATTGCAATCAATTTGCTATAACCCTTTCCCACATACAACATTTATGCAGCCGCTGTCTCTGAAGACATATATCTCTACTGATGATGAAAGAAAGTATAATTTTCAAGTTCATTTGAACATATTGAGAAAAAAGGTTAAATTGTTCATGATGAACAAGTTCACATTTTGCCTACAATATTTTCAAACGTTATCTGCTGCAGATGCGTCAAACGGCGTCTACACGTGGGAAAGGGTTAACATGTGGAAGAATTTTTTCATCCATATTTTTCTGTCGGGGACAATTTACCATATAGCAATAAAGAGGAGTTGTGACTTAAACGCGATATAACGCTTTTACTAATTAAGTTTTCGCTTAGGTGCAAACGGCTTCACAATATATAAGTATCTATCTTTCATATGCATATTTTCTTTTTCGAGAGCAAAATGATTTAGATTGTCTTTTTTTTAGGTTGAACAAACGTTGTTAATTTCATATAAACAAAGAACAAAATAAAGTACCCCTTCAGTTATAATCGATGTATATAACATATTATGAAAGATATTTCTTAGGTGCAAACGGTCTGGGATATTACACTTTTTCATCTACAATGTAGTTTTTATTTTATTAAAATATATTTAGATTTAGATTGTCTTATATTAGAAACTTCATGGTTTTAAATCATGTATTCGTGAGAGTTCGGAAATGCTCCCGATTCGATCCGAAGTTTTATGACCCTCATAAAATAAATTTGTATCTTAATCCGAATTATATTATACACGATTCTCACACACGGTAATCTTCAATATTGAAAAACTTACTTAGGTTTTGTATGAAGTCTTTGTAACTTAAAAAAAGAAACGTTAACAACATTTAGTGACAGAATGTGATTTTACTTGCACAGTCGGTGTTTGGTCAGATTCTCTAACAAGAGGATACAACGTACGATAAGATGACGAACAGTGAAGATCTTGATCAGACTGTACACATGGTAGTTGTCACGGTCGGCCCCGCATTGATGCTGTGTTCGATTCGTGCACATTTGAGCCGTTCCCCGAGAAAACCAACCGGCATTGTGGACTCTTCGTAAAGTATCGACCCGGTTGCTTAAGCATGCCGCGCAGGATAACCCGGACAGACATTGTTCGCCTCTTGTGAATTTTCTGTTTCAGGAATCATTACTCTATACCTATATCCCCCTGGGAATGATCTTGGTCGATACATTACGCAGAGTCCACAATGTTGGTTTTCTCGTGGAACAGCTCATTTGTCGGTATAAACTAATTGAAACCGATATTAATGTACCAAGCGAACCTCGTGATATATCGGAACGACTGTTGCAATCAGCGTGCAACACCACTCTAACAAGAACTGAATGATGCGAGAAGTAATTTGACTAATTAGGTTGTCTGCCTGGGTTTAGAAAGTGCTGGAGATCTAAAGAGTCTCCTTTTCCAACAATGACATCTACTATGTTTTAAAATGGTATATTAATTTGTTAATAGACTATTTAGAGAGCGATTGAAGGCTAACACTTTCCCTCTTACAGACCGATTTTGACGCATGTGCAGCAGAATATTTTTGTAAACATTTATGCGAAAGGAAAAATTGTTCCTAGTGAGCAATTTTTCCTTTTATCACAATATTATCAACTCAATTCAATAATGAGACTCTCATTTATGGATATTTTTACAATATGTTTTCAAAGTCGTTTACTACGGTGGCAAAGAGGTGACATGTGTATGTTTTTATTTATCTCGTGCGCACGACATAGTATCTCGTGCGCACGAGTTACTAAGTCGTGCGCACGACTTAGTATGTTGTGCGCACGAGATAAATAAAAACATACACATGTCACCTCTGTGCCACCGTAGTTTACTGCGGTGGGTTTGGAAGATAGTGGTGCAGCGGTAGAGCGTCGGCTTCTCGTACACAAGGTCGCGGGTTCTGACTTAGGGATTGTTCCACACAAATGGCACCAGGAAGCAGACATCGACCGTGATTAATATTCTGAAAGCTTGTTTCGCAATCGATGTAAAATAAAAAAGTTTAAACTCATCTGAACGAAAAGAAAACTATTTGTTTATTACAACCCTCTGTGGCTCCATGTTAAGTTAGATAAAACTAGAACTATCACTGAAGATGATAAATACCCCCTAAACAGCACCTTGACCTACACCATAACTTAATTAGTAAAAGGGCCATAACTCTGTAAAATAACATGCAATTGTAACCCCTTTAGGATATGCACATCTCCTCTTGGTATAGAAGCTTCATGTAAAATTCTATTGAATTCCACCCAGTGGTTTGTAAGAAATAGGCCGGACAAAATATGTCTTCCAACCGACCGACAGACAGACAGACAGACAGACAGACATACTGCCCGACACAGTGACTCCTATATACCCCCTCTTCTTCGAAGGGGGTATAACTATGCGGGATGTGAAGGATTATCTGGATCTAAACCAACCACAAACGTCCTGAAGTTGGGTTTCCTATAAACTATTGTGTGTTTGAAAAATCTATTGGCATTGTTTAACCCTAATTGAGCAGACGTCTCTAAAACTGCATGTCAGACGAACAATAAATAGTGTTCGCAGTACATATGTTACACCATATCAGATATCCGATCTTTTTTCCTCCACGTTGACAGCTTTTAACCCGCCTTTCAACATATGAAGCAAATAAACAGCAGACCACTTTGAATATCTAGGCAATGAAATAGATACTCTCTATAAATGAGAGTATATATGATTATTAAATAGAGTTGAAAACATCGTGACAAAAAGATGATTTGCTCACTCTAGCACATTCTAATTTTGCCACATTGGCGTCCTTAGTCGCCTACTGGAGATGCGTCAACATATGACAATACGTTGTAAAGGGTTAAATGAACCTATTTTTGCTATTTCTCGACATGCTACTTTTAGACACGTACAAATAATAAAAAAAAGATGTTTGGAGAAAAACCTGAAAAATCGGATAAACATTTTGAAGAAATGAAAAAAAAAAAAAATCATGCTGTAGTATGGACACGTATTATTTGGGAAAGTGGCAAAGGCACGAGTTGCTTTTTCCTAGAATGTTTTGACAATCGTGTGCTTCAGACGCTTTGAAGAATGCTTGTATCAGGTAATGAGTATTTTCAGTAGATCAATAGAAAATAATGTTGTTGTGTTTTTATTTTTGTATTTTGTTTACATGTGTACACGGGCTGTCATAGAGAGCTGTGTATAATATAGAGTGTTTATATAGATTTTACTTTGAACTAGTGTGAAAACAAACCGTTTATCAAAGTATGTATATAGAAAGCGGTTTAATTAACATTATATATCATAACAATTGAACCAGGCGTCCCGGGTTCGATCCCAAGTCGCGACGGCCATGATGGAGTGAGTGCCCTTGGGCAAGGCAGATTTCCTAGCTTAGCATTGTTTGGGTTTTTTACCCAGGATCGTGAATAAGTGAACTGTCGCTTTGATATAACTGATATACTGTTGAAAATGAAACAAATCATTATAAACAGTTATATCACGGCGTGCTATATAGGAAACTGGTAATACCCTGTTATCCGTCAACTTATGTATTGAAAAGAGACCATTTCCCATCGGATACTATGTTCTTAGCTTGAAATTAGATATCGTATGTCATTTGTGACTGTACCCAAAACATCGGACAGTTGTACTTAACCCTTTCGCACATACAACAAATAGGCAGCAGACGACTTTGAAATCATCTAGGCAATAATATGTTAAATATCCATCAATGAAAGGATAAATATTGAAAACATTGTGGAAAAGGGAGAAATTGCTCATAATACTGCCAAAATGTTTTCAAAAGTCGTCTGCTGCTGAGGCGTCAGAAAGCGCCTTTATATGGGAAAGGGTTAATTGCTTATCCCTATCCCCCATATAGACGCTCTCTGACGACTCTGCAACAGACGGCTTTTTGAAGAAAATGGCGACAAAAGAAGAAATTACTCGTTTTGAGCAATTTCTTCTTTTGTCACCATGTTTTTAACTCTGTTCATTTATTGTTCTTTCATTTGGAGGGAGTTTCCAATTGTTTTCGGGTATATTTTTAGAGTTTTCAAAGGACTGAAAGAAGTCCGAAAATGAAGTTCCTTTATGCAGTGTTTACTTTTTATCGCACATGGTCATTGAAAACTCACCAAACGTTCACGAAAGTTTAGCCGTCCCGCGAGAAAACCAACATTGCGTAAAGTATCGACACGGACCAGTCTAAGCATGCCACGCAGGCTTATCCGGATAGACACTTTTCGCCTCCTGTGAATTTTCTGTTCCATGAATCATTACTCTATCCGCCTGAGACGGAATGTGTCGGCCCGGATCAGTCTGCGCGGACTGCGCAGGCTGATCTGGACCGATACATTACGCAGAGGCCATAATGTTGGTTTTCTCGCTGGACGTCTCAATTATGTCCTGATAGGGACGACCTCTGAGGCATCTGAAGCAGCCGACGGACGACCCTACAATGTTTTCATGGTAAATTACTTCCGAAGTTCCTTCTTGTTGCACATTGTGATTCTCGGAATATTGTTCAAAGCAGACGACCATCATCAGCAATCTTTTCCAGTAAATAGTTACACAAATGAATAATGAAGAAAAGATAATAATAAAACAAATTAAAACATACCGTTAGCATAGCAATGCATATGTTTCCACACAAACTAATGTTATCTTTAAGGCTGTGAACAATGCCGTATGTTGCCTATATTGCAGATATAGAAATGTGTAAAGGTTTTCGTTTTCCATTAATATTTATAGAACTTTTAGATGTGAAGTAGCGACATATAATTATTTATGAATACTAATCAAAAGTGTTTGATACATGCATATAAACATTCCATATTACAATCGGAAATTCTCGACTAAACTGTTACATAGCTGGTGAGGGGACCGATTGTAGACTGGAATCAATCCGTAAAGTCCCTACAGGACCACACATAATTTAGTCTCTCTCTGGGTGTCTCTCTCTGGGTGTCTCTCTCTCTGTCTCTGTTTTTCTGTCTGTCTGTCTGTCTGTCTGTCTGTCTGTCTGTCTGTCTCTCTCTCTCTCTCTCTCTGTCTCTCTCCCCCCCCTCTCTCTCCCCCTCCCCTCTCTCTCTCTCTCTCTCTCTCTCTCTCTCTCTCTCTCTTTCCCTGTCTGTCTCTCTCTTTCTCTGTCTCTGTATCTTTGTCGTTCTCTCTGTATGTATGTCTGTCTCTCTATATATCTCTCTATGTATGTCCGTCTTTCTCTCTGTATATATATATCTCTCTGTCGGTTTCTCTATGTCTGTCCGTCTGTCCGTCCGTCCGTTTCTCTATGTATGTCCGTCTGTCTCTCTCTCTGTATGTATGTCTGTCTGTCTCTCTATATATAACTCTGTCGGTTTCTCTGTCTGTCAATCTGTCCGTCCGTCCGTCCGTCCGTCCCTCTCTCTCTCTCTCTCTCTCTCTCTCTCTCTCTCTCTCTCTCTCTCTCTCTCTCTCTCTCTCTCTCTCTCTCTCTCTCTCTCTCTCTCTGCCCCCTCCCTCTCGCTCCCTTCTCTCTCTCGCTGCAGAAAATATTAAGAATTGTTCTTATCACTTGCAGACAGACCCATGTTATCTTAAAATAGTATATCCTGTCCGCATAATGAGCAATCTCCGCGGTCCGTTACCCACGTAAAACGTGTGCTTACCCTTTCTCATAACATATGAAAACACCAGCATACGAATTTAAAAACGCCCAGGCAACATTATGGAAAACCTCGTAAAGGGAAAGTTTAATTGTTGAACTGAGTAGAAAACACGGCGGCAATATGTGAATTTGCTCCTTTCTTCACAATGTTTTCAAAAGTCGTCTGCTGCAGAAACTCCGGAAAGCGTCTACCGGTATGTGAAAAAGGGTTTATCACTGTTTGAATAATTACTGACTCATTTTAACTTTGCACCAACTAGAAGTGAGAAAGGTTGCGTAATGTTAGCCTGCAGACGATAGCAGAATAAGGATTAATTGAAGTAAGTATATATTAAATGGTAGATACGAAACACGATTTCTCAAAATCAAAGTATATATCTGAAAAGAATAAAGTGAGAGATAATTTCTAAATCGGTTCAGCCTGAAAATGATTCCATTATTTTTACGGAGTAAAAGTTCCAAGGTTCATTCACCCACGAATCTAGAACTAAACTCTACATTCCTGATTCAATCAAACATTTACACAACGTCCGAACCGGGCCTCCGATCTATCAAGTACCTGTCGATTCTTTGATTACCTCGCAGACGAACTTTATACGCCATTCTGATTGGTTACATTCGTCCATGACCCGAGGTCACGTGCCGTAAATGGTAATGCGGAAGCAACTTATAAGCCTCCAAAGCGTACCCCAGCATCACTCCCGAAGTTTGGATTTGATCGGACAGCTTTTCCATGTAAGTTGTGTTCTTGTTTATACTTTCATTAATTATTATTATATGCGTGAAATGTGTGTTAGTCTTGTAATTTGTCTTTGTGTATTAATTATTGGTTTCTTTGACTTGATATTAATAAGAAAGTTATAGAGACGAGTTCAAGTAAGAATCGAGCATCTCGATTGTCGAGATAAACGGTTGTTTTAGTTTGAAACAGGCAAGGTTGAAATAACTTGCTTTCAGCAAAGTGCCCCAAATTTATACACAATACATACTGCTACAGAGACGTCAGGAGTATATATAAGACTGTAACATTGGAAAAGATGCATGTGTATTTGCATCTCAAAATAAGTTTCAGGAATTTTCTTTGTGTATGTCTTCTTTGTCAACGCTCTGCAAGAAATCTAACAGACCAGGAGAAACACGTTACTCATCACCAGATACATACGAATTTGACACCTTTGGTGCTGATGACTTTAGGATAGAATGTGAAGAAGTTGCTCATTATGACCAGTTTCTCCTTTTTCCACAATGTTTCTTACTCTGTGTAAATGCTCCACTTGAAGAACAGGAAGGATGTATTTCTGTATGTAAGAGTTGGTCAACTTAAGTTGTAAAAGTAGAGTGCAATGTAAACCATGATCAGTCTACATTAACAGGCTCTACAATCTAAGCAAGTTCCTATTACTTTGATACATCTGCAGCAGAATGAAAACATTATTGCACAAAGGAGAAATTCATAAAGAGCAATTCCCTCTTTTCCACAATTTTTACAACTCTACTTAATAATTATGCTTTAATTTATTTGCCCAGCTGTTAATTCTGCTTTAATTTATTTGCCCAGCTGTTTTCCAAGTTGTTTGCTATAGTTTTGCTGTATTTGGGAAAGGATTTATCATTCTAAGCAATACTTTCCGATATATAAGATGTGCTCTATGGAAACTAACTGAAGCGTTTTTGACCCTTTCCCTCATATAAACGCTTTCTGACGCCTCTGCAGCAGACAGCTTTTTGAAAACATAGTGACAAAAGAAAAACGTGCAATTTCTCCTTTTGCCACAATGTTTTCCACTTTTTGTCATAGGATATATCCATTCAATTATGGAGATTTTCTATTTGTTGACAAAATAAGTTTAAAGTTGCCTGATGCAGAATTGTAGTAGGAGGGAAAGGGTTAAGACAAGTGTCACTATAGATCACCCTGCTCATTCATGCTACCTGATCCAAAAGCAATATGATTAACCCTTTCCCTCATATAGATGCTTTCTGACGCCTCTGCAGCACACAGCTTTTTGAAAACATAGCGACCAAAGAAGAAATTGCTCAAAACGAGCAATTTCTCCTTTTGCCACAATGTTTTCCACTTTTGGTCATAGGTTATCCATTCAATTAAAGAGATTTTCTATATTTTGACAAAATATGTTCAAAGTCGTCCGCTGAAGAATTGTCGTATGAGAGAAAGAAAGGGTTAACAATCCAGGATTGAGGAGTTTATTGCAATATCTTTCAAATCATATATACTAATGGATTTTTTTACATGGCACATTTCCCTTTCTTATTTCATAGAGTACTCAGGTCAAATATGTATAAGAACTAACAAGAGAAAGTTGATGCAAGGCATCAATGTCGCCGGAAAAGACTGCATTGATTTATTTATGTATTCTTGACTTTCCTTAGTCTATTCAAACATTAGGAACGTAGAAATGAAAACATTTGCTTATAAATTTTATATACATACCTATACATTAGGGTATCTATAAAAAATTAACGAAATGTGTACACATTTATCTGGCTTAAATTTAATTTTGCTGTTGTTACTTATTTAAATAATAGTATTCATTCATATAATTTCAATGTTTGTCAATCTTATTCGAATCACAAGGTAAATATCCTGGTATTGCTTTAAAGGGAGGTAATTTGAAGAAAACAAAAGTCTTCAAAAGGAGAAATATATCAGCATTACCGTCTACAGTTTAAATTGTTCTATTGTTTGTGGATTTAAAAATGTTCTTTTTTTCTTATTTCTACATGTACAACGAAATATTGCGGCTTCTCTTTGACGCTTTGCGTCAAACATTCGTCTTGTACTTGTCTAAAATAAAATAATATCACTCGCTTTTTCATATCGAAATGCGCATGCGCGAAAATCGATGTTAAAGGTCACGAAACTACACAACAGAATAGGGTCTATATTTAGCTTAGAAACAGTTCCTACTTTAGATATTCATGGATTAACATTATTAAATGAATTCTACACAAATCAAGACATCTCTTTGAACATGAAAACAACATTTAGTAAGTTAAAATTGCTATTAAAAGGAGAATCCGAAATTGACCTCAATGATGACACATAAGAGTCTGCATTAGGGGGTGTTGGTTCACGTCTTGAAGGGACCACTTTTGTCTTCGTAAATAAGACAAAAAACTTAAATGCGAGTGAAATAAAAAAAAAATGCAAACATTAAAAAATCGGAATATTTATTTCATTTTAGATGTGTCATTTATTAGTGTTCGTAAACAACCACAATTGTAATATGTTCAAATCATCTAGATTTGTTTCTTTCTAATAATAAGCCGCCCTCCCGATTTCCGAAAAGCTATTAAAAATAGAAGTCGCGGGCTTCTGCCCGGCGACTAATAAGACTTAACTCAGTCCTTAACCCTTTCCCTTATATAGACGCTTTCTGACGCCTCTGCAGCAGACGGCTTTTTGAAAACATAGTGACAAAAGAAGAAATTGCACAAAACATGCAATTTCTCCTTTTGCCACCATGTTTTCCCCTTTTAGTCATAGGTTATCCATTCAATTATGGAGATTTTCTATGTTTTGACAAAATATGTTCAAAGTCGTCTGCTGCAGAATTGTCGTATGAGGGAAAGGGTTAACCCTTTCCCACATACAACAACATACAAATTTGAAAACATAGTGCCTAAAACCTGAAAAATCTCCATTAAAGATAGCTTAAATAAAGTTGAAAACATTGTGGCCAAAGGAGAAATTACTTATGATGAGCAATTAAAAGTCGTCTGCTGAAGATGTGTCAGAATGCATCTACAAGTGGTAAAGGATTAACTCAGTCCTTAAAGACAAACTATTTCACAAAATACCAGGTCTGAAATAATTGATAAACTTGCATTCTTTTGTACCTCTCCTAATTTAGAATTTCAAGCTTTCAGTAAAAGTGCAGTTTTGACATGAGATACATTTTTTATCACACTGGCAAGGCCTAGACAAAGCTGAAAATAAACCGATATTTTCCCCACAATATTTCTCTAGTAATATGAATCTGAAATTCTGATTTTTAAAACCCTTTCACATTTATAGTTACTAACTTTTTCAAAAATATAGTATGCAGAAGTTTCAAAGTCGTCTGCTGCAGTTTGTTGAATAGTGTTAATGTAATATTAACCCTTTCCCTCATATGGACGCTTTCTGACGCCTCTGCCTCAGACAGCTTTTTGAAAACATAGTGACAAAACGTGCAATTTCTCCTTTTGCCACAATGTTTTCCTCTTTTTGTCATAGGTTATCCATTCAATTATGGAGATTTTTCTATGTTTTGACAAAATACGTTCAAAGTCGTCTGCTGCAGAATTGTCGTATGAGGGAAAGGGTTAACAATCCAGGATTGAGGAATCAGTTGCAATTAAGCATTATTACCAATTTCCTGTTTCACCAATGTTGTGAAAACTGCAGATGTGTAAAAAGACATCTGTATCACTGAAGGGTTAAGGGGTTGAATATTCACCCAATGAACTTTGATGTGTTTCAGCCAAGAAAATAAAAGTAACAAACCTTATCTTTTACCTTCAAATAATTTGGAAGAAAACCAGGGTTATAGAGTCCAAGAAATCCTTAACCCTTTCCCAATATTCATAAGCATTTTTGAATTTGATACATCTGCAGCAGAACGACTTTTAAAGACATAGTGGCAAAAAAGAGTGCTCATGATGAGAAATTTCTCTTTTTGCCACAATGTTTTGAACTCAATTATGATACTTTCATGGATGGAGATTTTCCAAATTGTTACCTAGATGTGTTCAAGGTCGTCTGCTGCTGAGTGAGTGAGATTTGTTGATGTGGGAAAAGGGTTAACACAAACAAGTATTGTAAACAATTATCTAAGTGCCTATGCCAGAGCAAGGGAAATTTACCAGAAACACAATGCATAATATAACTTTGAACCCTTTCCCACATACAGGCGGTTTCTGATGCCTCTGCAGCATGGGAATTTTGAAAACATTATGGCAAAAGAAGAAATTGCCAGAATGTTTTCAACTCTATATTTTTTTATTAATCTCTCTCATTTATGGAAATTATTAAATTTTTATAATCATCTGCTATAGATTTGTTGTATTTGGGCAAGGGTTAAGATATTTGAAAAACATGAGTTTGAGTCTCAGACGTATCTGATGTATTTTTGATCTTATTCTGAATAAACTCAGAGAATAAAATTGATGAATAAACAAATAATTCTTGATAGGCAACACTCACTCTGACACCAAACATAAACAAGCTTTGACAAAATAAAAGTACTGAATGTATATTGTTTTATGGCGCATCGACAGCTAAGGTCATTTAGCGCGCAATTAAATTTAATTATTCATGATCCCTGGGTAAACAAACCAGTACTAGGCTAGAAAATGTGCCTTGCCCAAGGGCACTCCACCATGACCGTAGTGCCAAAAGTACTGAAACCAATTACTGAATTAAATCATTGGTGGCAATTATAATATAGTAAATATCCAAAATGTAAAATATCAAAATATACATATTATTATCATGGGCTGTATATAGCATGGTTAAATTGGGTATTGTGAAAATGAATTGACCGTGAACATGTGCATACATAATGCACACCACAACACTCTTAATTCCCTTCATGAATGTTGGTTTAATCAGGAACGTAGAAATTTTATCTACGTTCCTGGTTAAATCCATCTGGCAGTGTGAACCTGAGTCAACAAACATTCACGATATCATGTCTGCTGAATTTCGAGTGCAGTTGTCCAAATGATGACTGGTTATTAACCCCTGCTGCCTGCGAAACTCGGTTCTTATGGTCAGGAACAGTTCTTGTCAAGTTCTTGAACAGTTCTTGAAAGAAATCGTGCCATATTTCTAGAACTCGTATTCTTGAACAGTTCTTAGAAAAGTTCAAAAACATTTGTGTGTGGCTAAAATAACAGTTCCAGATAATGTCCCTGAACAGTTCCTAGAATATTTTAAGAACAGTTCCAGAACATTTTTGTTCCTAATATGTTCCAGAACAGTTCTTAAAACATTTTAAGAACAGTTCTAGAATGTGATTGTTCTTAATATGTTCCAGAGTATTTCAAAGAATAAAGAGATATTCTTAATGTGTTCTGTATCTGCTGTTACACTGCAAGAACTTTGTAACATTTTTTTTCAAATGTTAATGGCTTTATTTGGACTCTAAACTAATGTTTGATAAATTGCCAAGTTCAAAAAAGATATCACTACAATATTTATTAAGGACACTTATAGAACACTTCTAGAACCATTTTTTTTTTTAAATAATTGCAACAACAACAGGAAGTTGAGATTTTTAAATTTTCAAAATGGATGACAATGTGACATGTTAAAATTCAGGCAATGTTTTCACAAAACACTCGGTTATAATGGATTGTCATCAAATAGTATGTACATAGTGATTTGTAAATAACTTTTCTTCTCATTCTAATGATAAAAGCAGATAGAAAAAACATAAAATGAAGATTTACAAGCACAGAATTTATTCAGAAATGGCAATGTATTCAACTTGGCTTGGAAACACTTGACAGGTAAAACTTATGTTAATGAATTTTTATTCAGTGATTTAAAGTGAAATTCATCATCTTTGGTGATAACTCTTGTAACATGAATATTTTCTGTAATACTTTTAGGCCTAGGCAGTTCCGGGCCCTGGCATTTTCAGTTAATTTTGTAATTTACTATAATGTCTCGGATAACCCATTACAACATAACCCATTAGAATGAATGTATATTGTTTTATGGCGCATCGACAGCTAAGGTCATTTAGCGCGCAATTAAATTTAATTTTTTATGATCCCTGGGTAAACAAACCAGTACTAGGCTAGAAAATGTGCCTTGCCCAAGGGCACTCCACCATGACTGTAGTGCCGCGACTGGGGATCGAACCCTTACCCATTAGACATGTAATAAATGCATCTGATTGTAGTTTCTGTGAGTTTACTTTTATTTGAATATTTCTTGGATTGTTCCTAAGGTACATCCCACCCAAATTCTAGAACAGATACAAGTATGATTCAGCTGTTTGTTGAGCAGGTGTCCTGGAACTATTCTAGAACCATCCCACATCATTTCAAGAACTGTTCAATAATTGGGTTTTTTTAGAAGAAAAATTTATAGGACATGCTCTTTAACAGTTCTTTAACTGTTTTCAATCTATTCTATGGCTTTTGTTGTAGAACTGTTCTAGAGCAAGTGGTCTAAAACAGTAACAGAACAGTTCTAGAACAAGTGGTAAAGAACAGTTCTTATATTTTAGTTTTATTTAAGTTCAAGAACTGTTCTTGAACTTAGTGGTTCTTGATAATATGAACAGTAAATATTATGTTAAATAGTTCTAAAACTTACTGGTCCTTGAACTTTTGGCCATTTAATGTTTCAAGAACAGTTCCTGAATTGTTCTTGAACTGAGTTGGAACTGTTCTTGAACTATAATCCAAGAACAGTTCATGGATATTCCTTGAACAGTTCTAGAAAATTTTGTAGGTATTTAGTCTGTAAATTGAATTTATTAATAAACCTTTATGCTACATGTGTTTTTCTCTTAGTTACTAAATCTTTGTGCAATCCTTACTTTTAGTCCTATGACAAGCATGGAGTCTTATTTTAAAAGACCAAAAACGCTTAGCAAATTTAAATTTTGCTTCAATTTCATTAAAACAAGTTGTACCACATAGATAAATGTTTAAGATACCTCATTCGATGTCAAATTATTGAAATCACTCTAAAAATAAGCCCGAACCGCTAATGTTTACATGTTTACCCTCTTTTCTCCTCTCATGTCGGCCATTTTTGCAGCATTGGTTTTCCATTGTTATATATCGTCTGTATAAACAGACCAGGAAAAAAATATATCAGTTTCGTTTAATTTTAAGGTCTATAATTTGTTTTATCCTATTTCGGAACCCATTCGGAATATTCGGATATGTTCCTCATACATATATATATATATATAAATTTTAAACCATTTGGAATAGTCAGATTTATTCATCAGACTTAAATGAAATGGAAAAACTTCTCCACTTCAACACTTCAAATGTGTTTTTCTCGGCATTAAACGGCTATGAAAGGAAAAGGATTACTTACGTCAGTTGCATTTTACGTATAGATGTAAATTCTTTCGATAGCTGTGAAATAGTTTGCAGAAAATGCCTGTAAAATCAAACCCGATCTCAACTTGATTGGGTTCAACTGTTTTATTTAGCTGAAGGAAGATGGCCTTTAGGGATATGACCTCGAGCTTGAGGTCATATTATAGGACTATCCTTACTTTTAATTATATCGAAAAGAAGGTTAAGGTTGCTCATAAGGATTTTTTGAGATTAGGGTATAATCTATAGAATCTCAGAATATCATGGAATCTCTCAGTTGATGTGTATAGGAGTTCTGGAAAAGAATATATAAGCTATACAGCATTGATTGAGCACTATTGATAAGGAATGTCAAATTTTTAAGATTATGTATGTAATAATGCACCACACTAAAAAATTCCCCCCAAAAAATGTGGTTCAAAGAATGTTTTTCAACCATTTCCCATATATGATTATAAATGATCAGAATGAGCAATTGCTTCTTATGACATAAAATGTTTTCAACTCTATTCAATACTTACAAGTTCATTAATAGAGATATTCCACATTTTCAACAATGTGTTTTGAAAGTTGTCTGCTACAGGTTTGTTGTATGTGGGGAAAAGGTGGTTAAACATGCCTAAATCTATCAAAGATAGTCAGGGTAGTATTTTATTAGGCAAAAGTGTTAACATATTTTTTCATCTGAATACCCTAAAGTATCCCAGTAATGTCTGTAGAACAAACACCGCTGGCTTATAATTACAGCTGGTGCCAGTTAGTTACCTTGAACTCAACATGGCAATCCCTCATTTAATTGTCTTAACCTTCTCCAACATACAACATTAAACCTGCAGCAGCCGGGTTTGAAAATATCTGCATGAGAAAGAAATCTTTAAAGGAAATATAAATTATTGAATAGTGTTTAAAACATTGTGGCAAAAGTAGAAGTTGCTCATTGTGAGCAATTTCTTCTTTTGCCATTCATAATGTTTTCAAAAGTCATCTGCTGCAGAGGCTTCTGAAAGCGTCTGTATGCAGGAAAGGACTTGAACTCTCCATGGCAATCCCTCATTTAATTTGTGTGGGCTTTATGTTTGTGTTAGATACTACCTTTTTATAGGCTGAGTCATAACATGTAAGAACTTGGAAGCGACCTCAGACAAAGAGATTTCAAACGTATATGTCAGCCACATCAGGCTAAATGGGTTCTGCAACTTACAGTGAAGGTGAGTTTGTGCCTCGGCTGACACTCGACTGACACTCACCAAAGCCTGCACTGTCCACTTCTTTAGCTATTAGATAAAAAAAATGGAAGTGTAGCCAACAAGTTTTGTGCATATGAAGTGATGCTAAAATGAAGACTTATATTTAATATATACTTTATCGCTTTCCCTCATATAGGGCGCTTTCTGATACCTCTGCAGCAGACAGCTTTTTGAAAACATAATGACAATTTAAGAATAAAAATTGCTCAAAACAAGCAATTTATCCTTTTGCCACAATGTTTTCCACTTGACGTCATAGGTTATCCATTCAATTTTAGAGATTTTCTATTTTTTGACAAAATATGTTCAAAGTCGTCTGCTGCAGAATTGTTGTATGAGGGAAAGGGTTAAGGTGCTGTGTCTGGCAATTTGTGGTCAGTTAATTTATCTGCACATAGTTTCACCAAACTCTTTTACTGTTTGCTCATGAATCATTTATAACCTACCTATATGGATCTTTTGATATAATACTAGATATGTAGCTCCACTAGTTTTTACGCCAATGTGCATTTGTATGATCCCATTCCGGAGAGCCATTAAAACCCCAAATGCCTAGTAAACAGGATTCAGTTAATTCAATTTACTCTGCATTTTACCTCAAGCCAAAAACATGGTAAGCCATTTATTTATTTTTCTAAATAAATCATTTTGAGGAGAATTCTAGAGAAAACCAAATTCTAACCCTTGCCCACCTACAGACACATTTTACAGCATCTGCAGCAGACAACTTCTGAACAATTGTGGCAAAAGGAGAAATTTTCCAAAACAAGCAATATTTTCAATTATTTAATGATTAAACATTTGTAGTGAGTTTTTGGCCGATTGGACGATTGTGGGAATGGGTTAAAAACATCTTGGGAGAAAACTTTCAATTTCATGAAAATACAATGAATTTGGAAACAGACTTTAAAACATTGTTAGAAAAAGTGAGTATATCAAAATATGCTGTAGAGACACCAACAGCTGAATAGATAAGGTATTATAGCAACTGGTGAAAACGGGGAAATGTTTCTTCAAATATTTATCTTTTAACTACGTTCATTTCAAAGCCCACTAGGCTTATCAGAATATTCAACATAGCTGACTCACAGCAAGATTAAAACCAGATAAACACCAGACTTGGGAGTATTATTTTGGGCTGCAAGCAAAAACCTTTATTTCTTTCCCATCTGCAGTAAATTATGGGCTTTTGAAAAATATTATAGAAAAAGGGGAAATCATGCTCAGAACGAGCAATTTCGTCTTTGGGCACAATGCTCTCAACTCTTTAAAATTATTATGAATCTAAAACTAGAGATAGTCCATATGTTGTTTAAATGTCTTATAATCATCTGCTGCAGATTTTTTGTATGTGAGAAAGGGTTAAAGGAGAATTTATATCTACTGCCACTGGTGTAATATATATCATTAAATGACTAATGATGCCTATGCTGCAGACATATTTAATTATTTCTCAAATTTAAATACACCATAGTAATTTTTATTATCGAAATTTAAAAGAACTGGCATTTGGTTGCTTATAATGTTCCTTTAACCCTTTCCCACATCCAGTAAATCTGCAGCATACAACTTTGTATATATAGTTCAAAGTTTGCGGCAAAAAGAAGAAATTGCTCATTTTCAGCAATATCTGCTTTTGCCACATTATGTTTTAAAAAAAATTGTCTCCTACAAATGTGTTAAAATTCATATGGAACAAGAAATATCTTTATAAAAGATAAACGGCGATCAATATGAGAAAACACTAAGAAATGGAACATGCGCATATTTTTTGACAGTTATTTTCCATGAATTATAAAATTTGCGCAATAATCTATGTGTTTACCAAAGGCTAATTGGCCATCTCCATTCAGCTTCAGTTTCTATAAATAGATTATCAAGGCCGAAAATACACCACATGACTGGAGATTATGCAAGGCTCCCAAGAGGTGTATACTTGTTTCAATTGACAATAAATAACTGAAAACTTATCATGTTTCAAAAATAATTAATATTTTGCTCTTAAATATTATATTTCATTTTTTTCACTGAAATTTATTTCTTAAGGAAAACAATTAAAAGTTAGTATGCAGAAAGTTTCATTTTAAAACTTCATTTTATTAGTGCCTTTTCATTTCCTTTATTTCTCCGAAATTATTTATTAAATACTACATTTGATTGGTCTACAATCTAGATCATTTGTTTAACATCTAGGTCAGAACTATCGCCTACAAAGGAAAGGGTAAAAGTCAAGATTATAAGCATAAAGAATCTATTGAAATCTCTGTACAAATAATTAACCCTTTCCCTCATACAACAATTATGCAGCAGACGACTTTGAACATGTTTTGTCAAAAAATGGAAAATCTCTATAATTGAATGGATAACCTAGCTATGACTAAAAGTGGAAAACATTGTGGCAAAAGGAGAAATTGCACGTTTTGTGCAATTTCTTATTTTTTCACTATGTTTTCAAAAAGCTGTCCGCTGCAGAGGCGTCAGAAAGCGTCTATATGAGGGAAAGGGTTAAAGCACTATACATGCACAGAATAGAAAACAACACAAGAACTTTTGATCCATACAGATTACTCTCAGAAATGCTGATCCTCAGATGTTCTAAACCCTTTACCTGAATTAGATCACATTTTATGCCACAGCAGTGGTAATTGTTTGAAAAATGTAGGAAAATGAGAAGTTCAATTGCTCAAACTGAGCAATTTCTCAATTTTCCTCAATGTTTTTTTTTAAATATGGTATCAAAATTACACTTTCAATTTCATTAACCATAAGCTTGTGAAATATTTACCTTATATAATTATAATATTGGTATACGCAGTAGCAAACATTGTTGGAAAAGGAGAATATACTTAATTTGAACAATTTCTTTACTTCACACGATGTTTTCAAAAGTTGTCTGCTTCAAGGGCGTTTATTATCAGTTCGAGGAAGCATAAAGACAGTTTGGGGATTTACCAGGAATTCTGATGAACAGCAATAAGTGATGAATAAACCAGATATGTGTACTAATTATCAAGTTAACCCTTTACCTCATATAGACGCTTTCTGACACCTCTGCAGCAGACGGCTTCTTTAAAAAATATTGTGACTAAAGGAAAACTGCTCATTATATTGAGCAATTTCTCCTTTTTGTCACGATGTTCTGAACTCTCTTTAAAATTTAAACCCTAATTTATGGAGATAATTTAAATTCCAATATGTTTTCAGTCTTCTGCTGCTGATTTGTTGTATGTTGGAAAGAGATAACCATAATTATGCTAGTTAAGCAAAAAAATAACTTTTTACATGTTTTTTTCCTTTCCCCTCAACTATTTCTCTTATTCCTCAACCAAACCCTATGTTGTGACAGTTCGTACTCAAAAGAATCATCTCATTAACCCTTTCCCTCATATAGACGCTTTCTGACACCTCTGCAGCAGAAGGATTTTTGAAAACATAATGACAAAAGAAGAAATTGCTCAAAACAAGCTATTTCTCCTTTTGCCACAATGTTTTCCACTTTTTGTCATAGGTTAACCATTTAATTATAGAGATTATCTATTTTTTGACAAAATATGTTCAAAGTCGTCTGCTGCAGATCTGCTGTATGAGGGAAAGGGTTAAGGCAATTCTTTTTTGTGCCCACATTGGTTAATTTGGCTAGATTTTTTAACATGAACAGAACAGAACAAAACAGATTTTGAAATGTAATCTTCACAGTATTTTGCGTTACGTAGTCTGCAATAAACATATTTTATAAACATATCTACATTACAAAATGTTATACTATGTAGTGAGCGATATTCTTAAGAATATTTATAAACTAATATAAAGGATGAACTTTTGTAAATCATCATTAACTAAAGAACAATACAATAATAAACAAATTGACAATTTAAGAATTACTATCATTAGCGAATCCAATATATATATATACATAGAACAGAACAGGACAGAATCTTTATTTACATGCGCACACAGAATATAGCAGTATGTCAGTGAGAATGTCCTTCATAACTGACCTGGACATCCCCCTAGCACGGAATGCAAAGTATACGCATGCGTATACACATATATATACACATGCACACATAACAGAACATGCAATACCTTCCGTTCCTTATTGTAAGTTCTCATGTTCTTCTAGAACAATATATCGTCATAATTTTACTGAATGATTTTATTATTCGGATGAAAAAGGATGTGGAAATAAACTCCAAACAAACAATGCAAGCACTTTTACACCCTTACCTGATGTAACCAACTTTTAATACTTTTTTTGTGTGCAGCAGTTGTGTTTTGAAAACATGAAAAAAAAGAGATATTGATAAATAAGCAAATCCTCTTTTCCAACAATGTTTTCAAATCAGTATGAAAATTACGCTTCAAAATTGGTGTATTTTATTGTGTTTCAAAGCAGTCTGCTAAAAGAGCCCCTAAACATGAAAATGCCGGAGTGGCGGGGTAGTTAACACACTGGACTGTCAATCGAGAGGTCTGGGGTTCAAATCCCGGTTCGAGTTCTAGAAATTTAAGGGGTGCTTTTCAGTGTATGGACCCACTCAACTAGAGGTCAAGTACTGGTCCTTTCCATCAAATATCACCTCGCGTGTATCGGTGCTGTCCTGGCACGTACAAAAACCAAGAGGTCTTTTCGGAAAAAGCTAGGGTATCGCACCCGAACTCCCTTTTATCTAACTTTGTCTGCTAGCCAAATAGTTAATTCTGCTCGGCGAGGGTAAAAAAAACAAAAAAATAAACAAAGGCCTATAAAACAGACATGCCAGTATATTATGTAATATTTGCACACCATCAGGAATGCCTTGATAATATACAGTGGAAGTGTTTTGTGTAATAATCCATCACCAGTGCTGCTTTTGATAGCATAATAATAGAATGATGTGAAGGGGAAAACCTGGTTTACATTTTTTTATCCACAACCTGTCTTTGATAAACTACCTTGAAAATTTCAAGTAACTTGAAGTGTAAAGGCATAAGAGACTGCGTCAATGGTGAAGTGGTAGAGTAGCTGCCTCGGTGCTGGAGGTGATCAGAGGTTTGATCCCCAGCTGGGTCATACTAAAGACATCTATAATGGTTGTAATGGCTTTCCCTCCTTGGCGCTGAGGGTTGCGGGGTTCTCATTATGACTGATGCCCTGGTGTTAGGATAAAATGGACCAGTAGGACTGGTAACTTACCCAAGAAATGCCGTGATGGAAAACAATTTGTTGAAAGCGCCTTTAAACACCTTCAAACAAATAGGGGCAAAAGAGACACAGAATTACTTACCTTCAATCCTACAACACTTTCAAATCCAGTGATTATTATGGTGTATTGATTGGGAAAGAAACTAAAAGATCTGATTTAAAAATTATGAGACTAACCATAGCCCACACCTACATTACCTGTACATATATATTTACGCAAGAGGCAATTTGGAGTCTTGTATGGTGAAGTCTTTGATGAACCTGTTCATTAGCACAGTCTCATAAAAGCATCCACTGCAGCTTTCCAGTATAAAGTAGTCCTAGATGTAAAACAGTGCTAAAACCCTTGATGTAAATTCTAACAAAGAACTTGAAGTGTAACCATAATGTTGAACTGATATTCGCATACAACTAGTTGGGCTAGCCGCTAGCAGCAGTTCGGATAATGAGGGGTATACAACTCTTTTCCCCATAATATCTCTTATTACCCAACCAAACCCTATGTTGTGGGTACCCAAAAGAATCGTTGCATTGAAAGGATTCTTTTTTGAGTACCCCGGACATAGGGTTAGGGGGTCAAATAAGGATGTATGGACATGCTAGAGCTATGAGGCTACACTTCTAGTTGCACTTTGGGCAGTGAAGACTTCCGTGATTGTAAACACATTACACATGTAAACACTACACAGAGGCAATAAGACCCCAAATTGCCGGAAGCAGCTCATGTATAAGTAACTGTAAGTGTTCTAACAGAGATATATTGTTCTCCCATTTCAGATTCTACCTTTGAAGTTTCCAGCCAACCAGCAAAATGCCAGGTATGTTATATACATGAATGAATTTCTTCAAGGCTTTACCAGTAACCTTTGATTCACAAATCCCAAGGAATGTTAATGTTCTCTAACTTAGAGGCATGCAGTCTGGATTAAATAAACTGTTTGAAAATGCTTTCATAACATTTACTTATTCCAGTTATATGGATGCAATTTGATGCTTCTTCAATCAATGACTTTTGAATACTTCATGGAAAATGGAGAAATAGTTTTAAACAAGCAATTTCTCCCCCATCTCCTGCATTATTAACAAGCTTTCAGCTTATATTCATCACTCTTTATTTCTGCTACCTCAAGACTTAACCAGTCCTTGCTCTGTCTCAGTGGAAAAATTCAAAAGGCAAGACCCGCCAATCATGGGTTTTGAACCCGAAACCTTAAATTTGCTCTTCAACTTTGAAAATGTCAAGGTTTCTGATGATATTCGTCGTAATGAATGAATGAAGATATTTCAATGAAATTTGAGGAAGACAGTGGTGCAATGGTAGACAGCCAGCCTCTCATACCAAATGGTCCAGGGTTTGAATCCTGTGATGAGTCTTTGGAATTTTTCGACAGAAGCTGCCCGAAACTGGTTAAGTCTCCAAGAAACAGACATTGAACATGATCAATATATTTAGTTAAAAGCTTATTCTGCAAGCGATGTAAAATGAATAAGTTCAAATCAGCTAAACTAATTCTAGACTTGTAATTTTGTTGACTTCTTCCCAACAGAGTTATGGTTCTTGTGGTGTAGAAAGTTTTATGGATTTCAGCAGGGACGTATATATAGATATCTACGTCCCTGATTTCAGAGTTTTAATTTTACACATTTTTTTTTACCAGTTCATGGAGATGGTTTAATGATCTTTGGTGTATTGTTGTATTATGGTTTTATTTAAAAATCAAGACTTCCAGTTCATTTACAGCAGAATTGCTGGTTTTGAGCAATTTCTTCTTTTGTCACTACGTTTTCAAAAAGCTGTCTGCTGAAGAGGCACCAGAAAGTGTCTATATGAGGGAAAGGGTTAAAAGAGATTCACTGAATGTATTTAATAGTGATAGAAACTTGCCTTGATTTGTTTCCATCATAGAACATACAACAAATCTGCAGCAGATCACTTTGAAAGCATCTTGGCAAAAAATACTTCTTCAAAAGCTCTCTTCTCTAGATGCCTAAGAGTGTGTCTGCAAGTTGGAAAGTGCTAGATGTGATAGCTGGTGACTTTCACAATAAAATATATGATAATTGACTTCAAGGTCCTTCAACCTTTTCCCTCATATAGATGCTTTTATGCCTCTGCAGCAGACAGCTTTTTGAAAACATAGTGACAAAAGAAGAAATTGCTCAAAACAAGCAATTTCTCCTTTTGCCACAATGTTTACCACTTTTAGTCACAGGTTATCCATTCATTTATAGAGATTTTCTATTTTTTTGACAAAATATGTTCAAAGTCGTCTGCTGCAGAATTTTCATATGAGGGGAAAGGGTTAATAATTTAATTAATGTACATTTCTTGGTTACAGGAGGTTTAAGAAAAGCGAAGAAGTACAACTGGAAGGACAGTAATATGGCCTTGTTTGGCAGTGACCTTGAGCGTCGGGTCAAAAGTAAGTTTGATTTAAATAGCTATAGATATTTTTTTCTATAAAATGTATTGTTATTCTTAAATAAGATCTGAATTAAAGTAAACGTTTGACAACTTTTCAAAAAATACTGGGTAATGGAGAAATGGCGAATGATGAGAAATTCGCCATTTCCTAACAGTGTAATCTTTGCTTAGAGGATTTCAAAATTGTCTGCTGCAGATTTGTTGTATGTGGGAAAGGGTTTATATTTTATAGAGTTGAAAACATGGTTGCAAATGGAAATATATTGCTCAATATGAGCAATTTCTTCTCTTCAAAACCCTTCTCCTGCAGATGTGTCAAAATTCTCCGTTTCCTAACAATGTAATTTTGCCTTTGCCCACATACAGACGCTTTCTGGTGCCTCTGCCGCAGACGACTTTTGAAAACATTGTGATAACAAAAATTGACGAACAAGTTCTCCCTTTGCCTCAATGTTTTCAAATTTTTTCCTTTATTTATAGTTAGCCAAAAACACGGAAAATCTGTATAATTTTTTTTTAAATGATCTTGTTTTCAAGGTCATCTGCTGCAGATTTGTTTTCTGGGTCTGCATGTGCGAAAGATTTAACCCTTACAAACATACGACTTTTCTGCAGCAGACGACTTTGAAATTATTTTGTCAAAAAATTCTCTATAATTAAATGGATAACCTGTGACTAAAAGTGGAAACAGTTGTGGCAAAAGGAGAAATTGCTCATTTTGAGCAATTTCTTCTTTTGTCACTATGTTTTCAAAAAGCTGTCTGCTGCAGAGGCTTCGGAAAGCATCTATATGAGGGAAAAGATTAAAAGAGTCTTAGAATGTTCCAGCAGGTCATGTCCAGGTAATACCAGACAGGTGTTGTATGTTAACCTATTGATTTTGATTACAGAGGCCTCTGCCATGGGGGAGCCAGCATGGAGTGGAGCTGGAGTCAAGCCAGGCCTGAAAATCTGGAGAATTGTGGTAGGTTAATACAGCCCATTTCACTTCTTTCCCGCATATAGCTCATTTTACATCTATAAAAACTACTGTTTTGCTCAATAAACATGGAGTAAGAAAGACAAAGTCATTAAATTGCATTTTGTAAAATTTTGCAAACATCATTTTCTCTGCGGTTTATTAATATAATAAGATATCCAAAATTTTGTTTAAATATATTAATGCATTTGATGTTATTGAGCAAAAAGTTTGTTTTTGTGGCGGTTGGTTTGACATTTGCCACAATGCTAACAGAAACAACAACAATGAAAAAAAATACATAGTCAGTTTTGAACAACCAATTTACCTACATCCGTTAAACGGCCAAATATATAGTTCCATCAGTGATGCAGAGACATGATTAATAATAATCATGTCAGTGCTACTTTGGTACCGGATTGATACTAAGATTTGAGATTTATTGAGATAATATCTACATAAAGTTAAATTATGTAAGTATTATCTTTCTTCATGTTTGGGCAGATAATAAATATCATTGCACGTTCTGTCTGCCTTGCAAAGAACTCTCAACTCAATGACCGAGTAGAAGGCTTCTGGAAATTCCAAAAGGTTCTATAAATAGCTCGAGTCTTGTAATCAATTGTTCTTAAATCTCAACATTATAAACGCTTTATTTTGTAGTTGTTGCAATATACGAAAGCGTCTAGATGATAAGACCTATTTACAAAGGTTTAAATGACACGATGTCAGTGTGTACACAAGTTATACACATTCAAGTGCATCCCTCTCGGTATTTTCTACAGTCAATTAGCAATCAATGCTGAAAGTGTAGTCTAATTTAGTTGGAGATTGAGCATTAACATAGTACAACTGAACAGTTTGGCAAATAGAGAAATTGTGCTTTATGAGCATTTTTTGTGTTTGTTTTTGCTCTGACATTTTTCAAAGCAGTTTAACTTTTCTAGGGAGAAAACCATCAATGTGAAGGAACTAAATTGAACAGACCTGTTCAATATCGGACATCATTGAAACAAACACCAAACTAATGGATACTGTTTTCTCTCCTTTCTATGATAATTTAGTCATTTTTAAAGTGTACAAAATATTTGATCTTAATACATGGTGATGAACACATCATGACCCATTTTATAATTATGTAACTTAAAAATCACCAAGACAACATTCTGGCAAACTAACATTATTCTACTGTCAAAAGATGCAGCTTTTCTCAAATTTACCCGCGCCAGAGGGCACTATTATTGAAAATCAAACGGCCTAAGTTAACCCGAGATACTGCTTGTTACTTTGCAGGATTTTCTATATGATCGCCACTACAGTGCCATTGGTGCTTTGATTATAGATGGGAAATGTGATATCTTTTTAATATATCAGACGACCATGAAAAATCTGTATATAATTGAAAGTATAATTATTGGAAAGACTTGAAAACATTGACAAAAGGAGAAATTGCTATCACTATGAGTAAATTCTTCTAAATCCACAATGTTTTTAAATATCTGCTGCAACGGCATCAAATGCTGCCTATATCAGAGAAAGGCAGCATTAAATTAAATGGAAAATTTCAAAATAATTTCCTCAGACATTATATATGATACACCAAAATTTGAAATAATTTTACAGTCCTCGATTACGTCAAGCCAGATTGATTTATATTTCAGAATTTGGGCTTTTTTCTGTTAATGGTTAAAGAGCATTTTTAAAAAAATAATTGAAAACACTGTCTCCATTTTGAGAAGATTCCATAATGAGCAGTTTTTCCATTAACTACAATGTTTTCAAAAGTCAAAATGTGACATATAAGATAATAGGTGAGATATCAATATTAACTTATTCCTGGAAGTGACTTTGAACTATTACAAATTTTGTAATCAAGATAGCCTGTATATATTAAAGAAATCATGTTTTGTAATTTACTACCAAACCCGCAGAATTATGAACACATTTAATCCTTTCCAATTAACACTAAGTCTGCAGCAGACGTTGGTGAAAAAAGTTAATGCACAAATTAAGCGCAATTTCACATTTTGCTGTAATGTTTTTAAGCATTGTCTGCTGCATATTCATTGAAGCACACCTGCTTGTGAGAAAGGGTAAAGATTAAGGCTTCCATTTTCTGTTTCAGAAATTCATCGTGACTGACTGGCCAGAGAAGGACTATGGTAAATTTTATAATGGCGATTCCTACATCATCTTGAATGTAAGTTGTTGCCTTTTCTATCATCAAATTGTGATATTAAACCAGGCATCAATGGTTGGATCCCCTGTCGTGGCGGTCATGGTGGAGTGCCCTTTAGCAAAGCACATTTCCTAGCCTAGTACTGGTTTGTTTTCCCAGGGATCATAGATAAGTGAACTGTCGCTGTGATATAACTGAAATAATGTTGAAAACAACGTGAAACCCAAATCAAACAAAATTTATCTTGTGAACTTTCTTTAAGCTATTAGCTGTATAATTATAATCCAAAGAGGGACAAATCTTCATTCAATTCTCCTACCACAATGAGTTACCAATACCTGGCACCAAGAAATATACACTTGTGTTAATTTTATTACAAATACGCGGGATATATTGTTTCTGCATTGAAAGTATACACTCATTTTCCTTATATTTTTTCTGGATGTTCTAAAAGTTGTTAGCTTCATAACCGTCGTATTTTGGAAATGGTTAACCTAATTGATATGTTTAATTTTCAGACATACCTGGAAGGAAACTCTGCTGACTTGAAATATGACGTGCATTTCTGGATTGGAAGTGAAAGCTCTCAGGTAACAAGGATTCTTTTCTTGAAGCAAACCATTGTAGGCTATAAAAGGAGTAGCTCAATATAAGCTATTTCCTATCGTCAAATAAATCAATCGTTGCAATTTTGTTTTTGGAAGGACAACACAATGGCATAGATGATACTAATGCAAAAGTAGTTTATTTTATGTCGTCTTATATTCATGCACATGAAGAAATGGTTTAACCCCACAATTGTTCACCAAGCAGGTTTTTCACTGGCGCTTTCTGAGACCTGTCCAGCAGACGACTTTTGAAAACATTGTGACAAATGGAGAAATTGCTCATGACCATTTACCACACTATTTACAACAATTCCATTGTTTATACTTTCATTTAAAGAGATTTTCTATATTTTAGCTGGTATGTTTTCAAAGTCGTCTGCTGCAAATTGATGTAGGAGGGAAAGGGTTAATCTATGGCTTTCTGCAGACAAGAATAAATCTGAAGTAGCATGAGAAACTGTAATTTTGCTCATAATGTATACTTTTACCTTTAGGCTGTCAAAGTATTTTTTCTTTGTATAAAAATTGACGCTGACACAAATCACGAAATGTGATTACATAATGTCTTTAGCTGTAACTGTGACAGAGATTTTTTAGAGCGGTTTGCTATGAATACTTTTAAGGAGGGCAAAGTGGTTACATCTGATAATTTGGAAGAATAATGTACGTTGCTATAGTTTAAGAAACGTTATTGGAAAAGGAGAAATTGTTCATCTTGAGCAAATTCTCCTTTTCCTACGTTTTTATTAGTCGTCTTTAACCCTGAACCACTTACAACAAACCTGCAGCAGACGACTTTGAAAACATCTAGACTAATACAAGTTATATAAACAAAAGTTGAATTATTGAATAGGGTTGAAAACATTGTGGCAAAAAGAGAAATTGATTATCTTGAGTTTCCTTTACCCACATTTGTATAGTCGTCTTTAACCTTGAACCACTTACAGCAAACCTGCAGCAGAAGACTTTGAAAACATTTAGGCTAATACAAGTTATATAAACAAAAGTCGAATTATTGAATAGAGATGAAAATATTGTGACAAGTGGAAAAATTGCTCATAATGAGCAATTTCTCCTTTAGCTGCAATGTTTTCAAATGTGGTCTGTTGCAGAGGTGTAAGAAAGCATCTGTATTTTGAAAAGGGGTTATGGTAACATTTTCAGTCTATATCGGGGAGAATCTAAACCTATGACCTTTGTTACAGGACGAGTACGGCACAGCTGCCTACAAGACGGTGGAGCTGGATACGCTCCTGGACGACAAGGCAGTCCAACATCGGGAAGTCCAGGGCTTTGAATCAGAGCTCTTTAAGACCTACTTCAAGGAATTGGTGTATGTATATTCACAAGGCATTTCAGAGAGAGGGAAAGAGAAAAGGAGGGAGGGAGGGGGAGTGAGTGAGAGATATGTGTTTATCAAGGAATTGGTGTATGTATATTCACAAGGCATTTTAGAGAGAGGGAAAGAGAAAGGGAGGGAGGGGGAGTGAGAGATATGTGTTTATCAAGGAATTGGTGTATGTATATTCACAGGGCATTTTAGAGAGAGGGAAAGAGAAAGGGAGGGAGGGGGAGTGAGAGATATGTGTTTATCAAGGAATTGGTGTATGTATATTCACAAGGCATTTCAGAGAGAGGGAAAGAGAAAAGGAGGGAGGGAGGGGGAGTGAGTGAGAGATATGTGTTTATCAAGGAATTGGTGTATGTATATTCACAAGGCATTTTAGAGAGAGGGAAAGAGAAAGGGAGGGAGGGGGAGTGAGAGATATGTGTTTATCAAGGAATTGGTGTATGTATATTCACAAGGCATTTCAGAGAGAGGGAAAGAGAAAAGGAGGGAGGGAGGGGGAGTGAGAGATATGTGTTTATCAAGGAATGCTTTTTTCTTAACTCATTACGAGCAATTTCACCTTTTTCCAAAAATGTTTTTCAAAAGTCGTCTGCTGACAGAGACGTCAAAAAGTGTCTGTATATAGGAAAAGATTAACCCTTTCCCTCATACGACAATTCTGCAGCAGACGATTTTGAATGTATTTTGTCAAAACATAGAAAAATCTCTATAATTGAATGGATAACTTATGACGAAAAGTGGAAAACATTGTGGCAAAAGGAGAAATTGCACGTTTTGTGCAATTTCTCCTTTTGTCACTATGTTTTCAAAAAGCCGTCTGCTGCAGAGGAGTCAGAAAGCGTCTATATGAGGGAAAGGGTTAAAGAAACTCGAAGCTTTTTCATCACATTATTGTACATATACTTTCAGCACCATGGAAGGTGGAGCTGATACTGGTTTCCGTCATGTGGAGGCTAAGACCTACAAAACCAGATTGATGAGAGTATGTAAGGAGAAGGGCAAGGGTATCTCAATTAGAGAGGTAAGTTGGTTGATTGGGGTTTAACCCTTTCCCTCATACATGTATAGACGCTTTCTGATGCCTTTGCTGCAGACGGCTTTTTGAAAACATAGTGACAAAAGAAGAAATAGCTCAATATGAGCAATTTCACGCTTTGCCACAATGTTTTCCACTTTAAGTCATAGGTTATCCATTCAATTATAGAGATTTCTATGTTTTGGCAAAGTATTTTCAAAGTTGTCTGCTGCAGAAATGTCATATGAGGGAAAGGGTTAATGCCGTTTTCAACAATTGTTCAGTCATATCACATCGGCTAGTTCACCTACTCATGTGTTTCCTGGCTTTCTTAGACCAGTAATCCACACAACAATCTTTCCAAGCAACTGGCTCCTTTTCCACATATACTGTTAGCCTATTGGTGGAAGCTGAATGCCGCTTGTCACAATGACTTTTGTCAAACGACGGAAAGAATGTTGGCCGAGCTGGGGTTCAAACTCACAATCCCTGGATTGACAGTCCGCGTCGCTACCGACTGAGCTACCGGGGCTCGGCATTAGAGAGGTAAGCTTTAACAACTAGGAGTTGGACCATTTATCATACTTAAACCTTTCCCACATACAACAGATCTGCAGCAGACGACATCGAAATCATCTTGTTCAAAATGTGGAAAATATCTGGAAGTCAAAATATGATTAGTGAATAAAGTTGAAAACATAGTGGTAAAAGGTGAAATTAATAGTTTTGAGCAATTTCTCCTTTTGTCGTAATGTTTTCAAAAGTTGTCTGCTGCAGATATGCGTCAGAAAGTGCCTATAAGTGGAAAATATGTAGGCGCATCTTATTTTAAAATAACTAATTGCTATGTTTATGAAACTTCAACCCTTTCCCACATACACCCAACTCTGCAGCAGTCGAAATATGAAAAGACTCTTTAAATGAAATAATATTACTGAATAGAGTTAAAAACAATATTTTCAAAAGTTGTCTGCTGCAGATTCTTCAAAATGCTTCAAAATGCATCTGCAAGAGGGTAAGGGTTAGTGGCGCCATTTTGTTTCCCTCTGTATGTTACAATGTCTCATACTAGTTTATTTCTATAAATCTTTGTAACAATAGTAACAGTATATAGTCAAATCTGTGCTAAAGACAACCTTGGAGTAGCAATTTCCTGTCTATAGCAACTACAGTTTTGGTTTCCCATTTACTTGTTAATGTTTTACTTCCATTACCCTGCAATTAAAGACTACCTGTGAATAAAGACCAGCATGTTGCCTTCCCATGGGGGTCTTCAAATAAAGGTTGGACTGTATATGAGAGATTGTCCTTGTTTTAATTCCAGGTACCTCTCTCCAAGAAGAGCATCAACTCTGATGATGTGTTTATCCTGGATACGGGTGCTATCGCTTGGCAGTTCAATGGTAACACTGCCAATCCATATGAGAAAGCCAGGGTATGATGTGTTCATATTTTCCTAGTTTAACCCTTTCTGACATATTACAATTAGCTGCAGACGACTTTGAAAACATACCCTCTAAAATATGGATATTCTTAGTTAAGGCAGTATAATTTATGAAAAGAGTTGAAAACATTGTGGCAAATGGAGAAATTGCTTGTTATGAGCAATTTCTCCGTTTGACACAATGTTTTCAAAAGTCGTCTTCTGCTGAGGCCTCAGGAAGTGTCTGTATATTGAAATTTGCTGTTTTTAGCTCACCTGTCACGTAGTGACAAGGCGAGCTTTTGTGATCGTCCGTCGTCTGTCCACAATTTCCTGTGAATACGATAAAGTCTTCATTATTATCCGATGTTTAAAAGAATTACTCAGGTGAGCTATATATGGGGATCATGGCCCTCTTGTTTAGTTGTCTACTTTGATTAAAGGAAAATAATGTACTTGTACTAGGAATTCTGGAAGTTAAGTACAGCTGCAGGTATGAAAACAATTTCTCTTGTACAGCATTGTTTTCAGATTCAATCTGCTTTGGAACTGCATCAAAATTTGATTTTCATGAAGGAAAGGGTTAATCAGTTTTTCAATCAAGTTGAATATTTTGGCACAGATTTTAATTTGACAGGAATGTTGATTGAGAGGCGTGAATCTAAAAAAAAAAGGCTCAATGTTTTTAGTTTATGACCAATTCCACTATTCCAAAAACTGATTGGTTTCTCAATAATGTGACATTTTGTATCAAACTTCAAATAGGACAAACTGTTTAACACGCAGACAACATAGTTTGAAAACCTTTTAAGGAAAGGAGAAATTTCTACTTTTTTTGTAATGATTTATGAAAGTGCCCATCACAAATGTTGGATGTTGCTTAACTGATTTTATTAGTTCATCAGATAAGCCATGGTGTTCTGAAAACTTTGCGGGTAAAGGAGAAATTTCTATTGTGACTTGTTTCATTAAATTTTGATTTGACAAATTGTATATCACCCATAGGCCATGGAGTTCCTGCAGAACATTGAAAGTGAGAGATCCGGTCACTGTAAGGGAGAGGTAGTCGATGAGCACAGTATCAGTGAGGCTGTAAGTATAGAACACATTTGAGCCGTTCAACGAGAAAGCCAACAGTGGGTACTCTGCGTAAAGTATCGACCCGGATAAGTCTAAGCATGACTTACCCAGACAGACACTTTTCGTCTCCTGTGGATTGTCTGATTCAAGAATCATAACTTTATATCTCTATCCCTATGCGACGGAATGTGTCGGGTTGGATTAGCCTGTGTGGACTGCGCAGGCTGATCTGAGTCGATACATTATGCTGAGTTCATAATGTTCGTTTTCTCATGGAATGGCTCATTTGGTGATTATTTAAGTTATTATCATTTTTAAAACCCTTTCCCACATACACAAAATATGCAGCTGAAGACTTTGAAAACATTGTTGAGTTACATTATGTAAAATCTCCATAAATTAATGTATAATCATTGAAAACATTGTGACAACAGGAGAACATTGCTCAGAAAGATTTATTTCTCCTTTTGCCACAATGTTTGCTAAAGTTGTCTGATGCAGATGCGTAGAAATGCATCTGCAAGATTGAAAGGGTCAAGCTATTTGCATGAGCAGGTCAACCTGTTTACTCAATATGGCTTTACACATGAGTTGTGTTCCTTGAAGTAGGTAAATTAACCCTTTCCCTCATATAGACGCTTTCTGACGCCTCTGCAGAAGACAGCTTTTTGACAACATAGTGACAAAAGAAGAAAATGCTCAAAATGAGCAATTTCTCCTTTCGCCACAATGTTTTCGACTTTCAGTCATAGGTTATCCATTTAATTATAGAGATTTTCTATTTTTTGACAAAATATGTTCAAAGTCGTCTGCTGCAGAATTGTCTTATTAGGGAAAGGGTTAATTTGAAAATAAACAAAATATTTAAGTTAAAAAAAGGCATTGTTTTTGATGTCGAGTATATAAGGTAACAGTAAACTGTTTGCCTGGTGTGACATTTTGAGTGTGGTCTGCTTTAGAAACATTGAAGGAAAACCATATTATGTCTCATAAACTTTTTCATACGGAGTTGAAACTGTTATGGGAAAAGTAAATGTTTTCAAAGCCTATGACTGTCAACCCTTTCCCTTATACACAACAAGTATGCAGCAGACAACTTTGAAACATCTAGTCAAAAATTTGGAAATTTTCTGTAAATGAAAGTATAAGTATTGAATAAAATTGAAAATATCAAATCTGAAATGGACAACTTCGAAATCTTCAAGGTAAAATTTGAACAATTTCTATAAATATAAGTACAGTTATTTAATTAGAGTTGAAAACATTGTGGCACAATGAGAAATTGCTTATCAATTTCTACTCTTGCCATTATGTACTCAAATATTGTCTGCTCCAGCTGCCCCTGTATGTGAGAAAGCTTTAACCCTTTCCCACATACAACAAATCTGTAGCAAACGACTTTGTAAATATCTAGACAAAAACATTGAAATTCTCCATAATTGAAGGTATAATTACTGAAAAAAGTTGAAAACATGGTGGAAAAAGGAGAAATTGCTTGTTTTCAGCAAATTCTCCTTTTGTCATACGGTGACACTGTTTTTATGCTGCAGAGGCATCTCCATGGAAGAAATGTTAATGTATCCTGTAAGGTTAACGTATGTCTTTAACGTTTGCAGCACAAGTTCTATTCCTACCTGACCGAGGATGAGGAAGAAGGAGACGAGGTTGTTAACCCTACAGAAAAGAAACTCATGAAGTAAGTACTCACTATTTGTACAGTCTCCTAGCTTATCCTCTCCCTCGTTTACATGACTGTTGATACATCCATTGCAGATTCATTAACCCTTTCCCTCATATAGACGCTTTCTGACGCCTCTGCAGCAGATGACTTTTTGAAAACATAGTGACAAAAGAAGAAATTGCACAAAACGTGCAATTTCTCCTTTTGCCACAATGTTTTCCACTTTTTGTCATAGGTTATCCATTCAATTATGGAGATATTCTATGTTTTGACAAAATACGTTCAAAGTCGTCTGCTGCAGAATTGTCGTATGAGGGAAAGGGTTAAGAAAGCTTCCTTAGAAAATGAGAAATTGATCATGAGGAGCATCATTGCCTTTTCTTGAAAAGTTTTTAACTCTATATGAAAATAACTTTCCAATTTTCCATTTCCCCCCACATTTCTTCTCAAAGCAGAACATTATGAAAGGATTTAATTGCAAAGCTTTATTGTCAGTTTAGCCGTTTTCTGACGCCTATGCTGGATATGACTTTTTTAAAACATAGTGGCAAAAGCAAACATTTCTCATTATGAGCAATTTCTCACGTTTTTAACTCTTTTCAGTAATTACAATCTCATTTTTTAGAGTTTTTCCATATTTGTTCCCAGATGTTTTATGAGTACTTTGTTATTTACAAACTATGTTTGGACGTCATCTTTACTGTAAACAAACAGACTCTTTCTGCCGCCTCTACATCAAACAACTTTTGAAATTATTGTGGCAAATGGCGAGTTTGCTCTCAATGACCAATTTCTCCATTTGCCAACATTTATTATTTACATGTATAGATATTTCAAAGTTTTGCCTGAATATTTTTCAAAGTCATCTGTTTCAGATTTGTTGTATGTGGGAAAGGAATACAGTGATCAAACACATTTTGTAATGAGACACAAGTTTCCATTCTACAATACCAACATTATGTTCTAAATTGTTTTGCAAATAAGTGCGATGTTTTTCAGTTAACAGGATTTCAATGAAGTGGAACCTGTGGTAGAACTTGGAGGTGTATCATGTATTGTTGGGTAAACCTGACATTTGGCCCCTTGGCAACAAACAAAAGTGTGTGTGTGTGTGGGGGGGGGGGGGGGGGGGGGGGGGGGGGGGGGGGGGTTATCCCTTTGGTTTTTTTCCTGGTACATTCAGATTTTATGAGAATCACTATGTATTGTCCTTACACATACATAATATTGACTAGCATGCTTTGACTATTTTCTGGATATATGGGAAATAACTGGGTGGGGTATTTACTGTAAAAATGGGTAAGATCTTTTGCACTAATTTTTAATTTTTAATTTTTAAATTCCATTGTAGATCTAATGGGGTTTTATTTTGTAGGTAAAAGCGGGTTTAATAAAATCAACAAAATGAATGTATATATTTCTACTTGTAATATAAACATAGTTGATGATAAAGTCAATCAATTGGATCATGTGAAATGCCAATTTATTCCCAGACAAACTTTACGCAAAAGATGTTATTAAGATGAAAACTGTCTTTCAAAAATGGTGCCCCCTGAATATATGATTAATCTTTAATCAAATATACTTATGTTTACACATGTGAGCTATATTTAGGGCCTCCATGGCTATCTTGTCAGTAACTATACCTTCATTTATTGAGATTTTATTGAGATTTTCCATGTTTTTGCCTAGTCGTCCGCAGATTTGTTGCTTGTGGGAAACAAAAAGTTATGGCAGAGACAGCTCAATGAGCATGAAGTATACATGATCCTACATTATTATCATCATTTATGATGTTGTGTTAGGTTTTTAATGTGTGGACCTTTTTTATTCCCAATTTTCAGGGTTTCGTAAGTATAAGTTGTATGTTGTTGGATTATATGTTAATTGTTGATATATTTCTGCAGGGTTTTTAGCTACAGGATGAGTCAAACATTCTGAAGTCCTTGAACCTGATTATCTTTTCTGTAATACCCAAACAAGCTCCGCAAAATTGCAATACTCAATAAAATCGTCAGACTGACATTACGGGTTTTCTCAGAGCATATAAGAATTGAAGTATATGGTACATACTAAGTGTACACTCCTTTTCTAAGAAGAGGACTACATGTATCTATTTTCTCATTTTCCTACAATGGTTTCAAATTGTTACCTGACTGATGTCATCTGTATGTGGTAAAGGGTTACAATATATTAACCCTTTCCCACCTGCAGACACATTTTGATGCACTAGCAGCAGACGACTTTTGAAAACATTGTGGCCAAACATGATGAGCAATTACTCCTTTGGCCACAATGTTTTCAAATTAAGCTTTCTTTTATGGAGATTTTTCACGTTTTTGTCACTATGTTTTCAAAGTCGTCTGCTGCAGATTTGTTGTATGTGGGAAAAAGTTAAGTCTATTAAAATGTTGGAGCTATTCTGTGTCATACATTGTATGGTTTCTGTTATAGAATTTAGTAAGCTTTCACTATACATGTATAATATATATTGAGGGCTTGGTGTGAAACGGTTGTAACTAAAATTGGTATTTTGTTACCAAGGTTAATCACCTCGCCATAAAGTCTTTAAATGCGTTAAATCATTTTTCTTGGTAAACAATGGAAATTTAGGTGCCATTGCTCGTTCTGAGCAATGGCACCTAAATTTGCATTGTTAACAAAGGGGTCAAAATTGCCCCTAAACCAGGGTTTTTCGAAATAGGTTTTTAGTTACAGCCATTTCAAACCAAACCCTCGATGTATGCTTTTTATGTTGATGAAACCTTGAATTTGCTTGAAGGAAAGAATATATAGAATGTCATTATGTGTCTACATGTGGGAAAAGGTCAATGTTATTTTGGTATATGTATTGGTTGACTCATGTATAACTGATATCATGAGACGATACATCTTCTATAATTTTACTGACACCACAGTCATGCTTATTGACTAGCCTGTGCAAATACAGCTCTTTCATTGTATAACTTATGTGTTCTTTATTTTATACAATATATTTGTTTCATTCATTTTTAGTATACATGTCTTATATATTTGAATTTCATTTTTCCCGTTTTAATATGATTTTAATATATATGAGGTTTATGCTAAAATAATCATTTTCTGAACAGTGGTAGTTACTCAACTGAAAGGCAGATGGGATATTGGTTTGGCATCGTCTGCCCAGTGCCCATCTCAATTATGTCCTTTTGAGCATAATTATATTGCGCTTATATCACAGTTACGTTGTGAACACTTGAGGTCACAGCTCATTTAAGTTTTAAACTGGGTCATGTGGGGTCAATAACTAGGGCAAATTTTAGAAAAACATTGTGAGCACTCTGAAAGTCCCCTATTTTTCATGAAATTAGTATAAGCATTCATAAGAACATGCAAGTTAAATTGTTAATCTAATCTCAGTCAAGTTTGATGAAAGTGGGTCATGTGGTATCAAAAAGTAGGTCACTAGGTCAAATTTTAGAAACGGCTTGGATACAAAACTAGTTGAACACTTACATAGTGTACAAATTATAAAATTGATGTTTGTAGTAACTAGCATTCGTAACCAAGGTGATAAAAGCTATTGTTTACAAATTCCCCTTTTGGTGAGGGTTATCAAATTAAGGAATTAAGTCCTTCATTTTTTAACATTTCATTTGTTAATATATTTTGTATATAGTCTTATACATTTGAATTTATTTATATATCATTTTTCGCTTTTTTTGTGATTGTAAAAATATATATGGGTAAGTCATGCTATATATATGATAATGATTTTATATGTATACATGTATTTATTAGCTCACATTTTTGTGTATGATTATTTCACATTTGTAACATTCCAAAAACGATTAAACAAAACAAATCATTCTATTGGATGCTGTTAGAATGTTAACAAAATCAATTAACCCATTACTTCACATAGACAACATTTGACGCCTGCTGTTGCAGCCGTCTTTTGAAAACATTGCATTAAAAGATGAAATTGCTCAAAACGAGCAATTTCACCTTTTATTGCAATATTTTCAACTCTTTATCAATATAAATCTTTCAGTTTTCTAGATTTGTTCAATTTTTCGTCTGATGATTGTAAAGCAGGTCATGTGAAGTAATGGGTTAACACTCTTTTATTTCATCATTTTTTATAATATCTCATATAGCTGGTTTTTGATGTCTTTTAAAAGAATCTTTAATCTGATACAAGATTTACAGTCTTTAAAATAATACTCTTAACATTTAACCCTTTCCCTCATACGATAATTCTGCCGCAGACGACTTTGAACATATTTTGTCAAAAAATAGAAAATCTCTATAATTGAATGGATAACCTATGACTGAAAGTGGAAAAAACATTCTGACAAATGGAGAAATTGCTCGTTTCGAGCAATTTCTTCTTTTGTCACTATGTTTTCAAAATCTGTCTGCTGCATAGTCATCAGAAAGCGTCTATATGAGGGAAAGGGTTAATTTCCCACATACAACAAATCTGCAGCAGGCAACCTTTTTTTTTTTTAACTCTATTGAAAAAATGTACTTTTTTTTAGTTTAATTGAGATCTTCCATATTTTAGCTGAGAAGTAGAAGTTGTCTGCTGCAAATGATTATATTGTATGTGAGAAAGGGCTATGCAGTTCAATAATTCCAGTTTTTGAAATTCATGTAAAGAAAAGTATACACACAAGATCCAATTTACTGCATAATGGGATAAATCGATTTCTGTTCATACTCTTTAATTGTTGTTTAAAGAACAAAGAAAAAGTTTGTTGGAAGTATAATAGTAGCAGAGTTCCATATGTGTTTCATTATGTTTCTTCTCTGATTGCAGGGTATCTGATTCCTGTGGCAAGGTCAACAGGAGTGAAGTGAAATCTGGGGAGATCTCTATCAAAGATTTCAAGAGTGATGTAAGTATAGACAATTCTATATATTTTACATGTACTGATTAGAACTATTGTCGTGGCACGACAGTCATGGTGGAGTGCCCTTGGGCAAGGCACATTTCCTAGCCTAGTACTGGTTTGTTTACCCAGGGATCATGAATAGGTGAAATAACTGTCATAATGTTGAAACGGCGTAAAACCCCAATAAAATAAATTAAAATCATTGTTTCCTATTTTCATATAATTTTATGTCTAAACATGACATGAAATGAAAACATTAATTAATGTGCTTAAATTTGACATGACATGAAAACATTTATGCTCTTCTATACATGCCTAAAATTGGTATAACATGAAAGCATATAATGCTCTTTTTATATTCCAAATGCTGGCATAACATGGTAGACATCAATTTATGCCCAATTTTTGCCTAAAGTTGACTTTAAAATATTGACACACTTTTACATTTATCTTACACTGACTTGAAATGATAGCATGTTACGTAAATTATGTCCTATATTTATATTGCCTGAGAATGCAATACGGTCTTCTGCATCCTTCAAATTGGTATGAAAAAACAGTTTTAAATAAAATATATTTATATATTCCGGAAATTACCATAAAATGCAAACATTTATGTGCTGTTACATACTCTTTAAACTGATATGACATAAACATGTTTTTGAACTTTTTAAAGTGCTTAAAATAGGTATGATTGTTATGGTGTTTTAAGCGGCTTTCAACAATTTTTCAGTTATATTACGGTATTTCCCAGGTAAGTTACTAGTACTAATGGTACACTTATCCTGACACCAGCTAGTCTGTCGTTATGCTAACCCTGCAACCCAGAGCGCCAAGGACGGCAGCCATAACTACCATTTTTAAAGTTTTTGGTATGACCCAAGATGGACCAGACCCTCTACCACTACACCACAGAGGCAGTCTTAAAAATAAAAAGGCGCATGAAAACATATTAAAAAGTCTATATTGTTTACTCTTCCAGGATGTCTACCTGTATGATTCCACAGAACAGATCTTTGTCTGGATCGGAGCAAACTCTTCAGATGCTGAGAAGAAGAATGGCATGACCTATGCTCATGTAAGCCTTTCCTTACCTCTTTACCTAACCCAGATCACATTCGATACCTTTGCAGGGAATAACTTTTAACCCTTTCCCTCATACGACAACTCTGCAGCAGACGACTTTGATCATATTTTGACAAAAAATCAAAAAATCTCTATAATTGAATGGATAACCTATGACAAAAAGTTGAAAACATTGTAGCAAAAGGAGAAATTGCTTGTTTTGAGCAATTTCTTCTTTCGTCACTATGTTTTCAAAAAGCCGTCTGCTGCAGAGGCGTCAGAAAGCGTCTTATATGAGGGAAAGGGTTAAGAGCAATTTCTCTTTATGCCACAATGTTTTCAAAAGTCATCTGCAGCAGAGCCGTCAGAAACCGTCTATATGTTAGTTTAAACTTATTTATTTTAAATCGATTGCGAAACAAGCTTTAAGCTTATATTAATCACGCTCGATGTCTGCTTCCTGGATACTTAACCAGTACTCGCGCCGATTGTATGGAAAAAAAGTCAGGACCCGCTCATCACGGGACTCGAACCAGGGACCTTTGATGTGAGAGGCCGACGCTCTACCTCTGCACCACTGTCTTCCACGTCTATATGTTAGATAGGGTTAAAGAAACTCCTAGTTCTGCAAACAGTTTTGGATGATTTAACTACTTGTATTCTGCCAATAAGCAGTTTTCTGCAAGTGCTAATATCAGATTTTCAATTAAGTTGAATGCGTTATTGTATAAATTATTTTTTTACTTTACTTCAGAACTACTGTATGGAGACGGACAGGCCATTCCTTCCCATCCACGTTGTGAAGGAGGGCAGGAGCTATGCTTCCCTCGACATTGCCCTGTCAGCTTAAAGTGTGACATCATACGATATATCAATACTATTTGGTGTATATACTCCGAGACTGTCAGCTTTATACATTATATCTCATTTAATCATGTTTAATGGTGCTTTCTCTTTATAAACGAGTTTTGAAAAACTGTCCAATTTCAATTATATTAGTTAACATATTTCTGTAGTGTCTATGTGTGCCACACCATAGAAAAAAGGACCTTGAAGAAATTTACCACAAGAATGCATGGCAGTTAGATCTGGATGTTCTATGTTTTTCCACCAAATAATTTAAGAGTGCTTGAAGCACAAAACTGCAAAATGAGAACAATTATGACCTTGAGAAGAATCTACATCTACAGATTGATTGATCTTAGTCAATATTAACCCCTTTTCCAAATTCAGACACTTTTAGATGACAGAAGCTGACTTTTAAAAACGTTGTCGAGAAAAGGAGAAATTGCTCTAGATTAGTGCATTTTTCCCTTTCTTCTCACAATGTATCTTTCATTAAGTTTTGTGTGGCCTATCTCACACCGAAATCTTGAAGATGTGATGATTTATTTTATATAGAACTGTTATCACACTATATTGATCTGTAATAATACCAATTGTGCCAACTTTTGAGACAGATTGAACAAATCTTGTACTTTTTTTTTTATTAATTCTTTATGTTGTACACTTTTTGTTGGTTGAGAATTTTTTTGTTGACTTCATACAAAATGGTTGTAACTTTTGGATCACATCATGACATTTAGGTGTGACATGAATTTATCAAACATCAAAGCAAAAGTAGTCACTGCTAAAGATTAAACAATGACTACTTTTCTTTCTTTTTTTAAGGAAGTTATTTGTCAGCTTTTTCAGAAATAACTCAATGTATCTGAACAAAACTACTTATAAGGTCTACCTTTATAATTATTCTTTTTTTAAAAAACAAAAACCAACAAAGCAAATCCCATTTTGTTTCTCTTTTGTCACAGGCAACTTATGATTTAGCCTATATTTGGCACCAATCTTTATTTTACCTTCTTTTAATATTTATTTATTGTTATTTTATTCTCTCTCGGACCAAACATGTTTTGGCTTTCATTACACTTGTATATTATTTGTAATGTTTTCTCTTTACAATAAAGCAGTTCTGCTAACTGTAGTCTATGCTATTTTATGAAATCCCAATCATTTATTTAACTCTTTCCCAAATATAGACGCTTTCTGAAGCCTCTGCAACATACGTCTTTTGAAAACAATGTGGGAAAAGAATAAATTGTTTACAACATATCTTTTTGCAACAATATTTCATCTTTATTAGTACCCTACGGATCGGTTTGGAGACTATAGGTTTGGTTGATTCCGTCTGTCTGTCTGTCTGTCTGTCTGTCTGTCAGTCAGTCCCACCTAACCTTGTCAGGCCCACATCTAAACCATGCATCATAGGGTTTGAAAGAAACTTGGCACAAACGTTCACGATGATGAGGCAGCATGTCATACTCAAGACCCTGGCCTGTACCTCAAACATCAAGGTCACACTTAGAGGCCAAAGGTCAAAATGAGTACTATTTGATGGGACTGTACCTTGTCCGGCCCACATTTCAACCATGCATCATAGGATTTCAAAGAAACTTGGCACAAACGTTTACCAAGATAAGGCGGCATGTCGCGCACAAGACCCAGGCCTGTACCTCAAATGTCAAGGTCACACTTAGAGGTCAAAGGTCAAAATGAGTACTGTTTCATAGGGGCCCGCATTTCAACCATGCATCATAGGATTTCAAAGAAACTTGGCATAAACGTTCACCATGATGAGGTGGCGTGTCGCCACAAGACCCAGGCCTGTATGTCAAGGTCACACTCGGGGGTCAAAGGTCAAAATGAGTACTGTTTGATAGACTGTACCTTGTTCGGCTTACATCTCAACAATGCATCATAGAATTCCCAAGTTACTTGGCACACATGTTCACCTCAAATGTCAAGGTCACACTTAGAGGTCAAAGGTCAAAATGAGTACTGTTTGATAGGACTTGTCCGACCCACATCTCAACCCTGCATCATAGGATTTCCATGAAACTTGCCATAAACGTTCACCATGATGAGGTGGCGTGTCGCCACAAGACCCAGGCCTGTATGTCAAGGTCACACTCGGGGGTCAAAGGTCAAAATGAGTACTGTTTGATAGGACTTTTCCGACCCACATCTCAACCCTGCATCATAGGATTTCCATGAAACTTGCCACAAACGTTCACTATGATGAGGCAGCGTGTCGCTCTCAAGACAGGCCTGAACCTCAAATGTCAAGGTCACACTTAGAGGTCAAAATGAGTACTGTTTGTTAGGACTACCTTGTCCGGCCCACATCTCAACCATACATCATAGGATTCCCAAATTACTATGCACACATGTTCTCCATCATAAAGTTGCGTGTCACTGTAGCTCAAAGGTCAAGGTCAAATGTCGGAATAAGAAATTATGCATCACATAATTTCCAAGTTACTGGGCACACATGTTCACCATGATGAGGTGACATGTGGGCGCATAAGACACAGGCCTGTAACTGGAAGGTCGAAATGAGAAATGTTTTGGACTATCCAAAATGTATGCAGTGCATTGATGTTTTTGTCAACAAATGCACATACAATACACACTGTGCTGTCCTCGTCCGGTAGAGGCCTTTAGTATTGCTTACAATACTTCATTAACTTCTTTAATAATTTCTCTTTCATTTATAGATATTTTTTATACTCTTGACTAAACGTTTTCAAAGAAGTCTGCTGTAGATTTCTAAAGGCACATAACATATACATAGCTACTATTTGAAAGACCCTGGCTTATCTTAACATCTGATGCATTTTTTTTCAAATACATTTGCAGCAGACGACTTTTGAAAACATTAGGATAAAAGGAGAAATAGCTATGAAATGAGCAAGTTCTCCTTCTTTCACTATGTTTTCAGCTCCATTCATTAATTATAAATTAATTTAATGACATTTTCCATGACTATGTCTTGATGTTTTCAAATGCGTCTGCTGCAGATTTGTCGTATGTGAGAAATGATTAACCCGTTCCCACATACATTAAATCTGCAGCAGACGACTTTAAAAAACATACCCGAAAAAAAAATGGAAACTGGCTTTAAATGAAAGTACAATTATTGAATAGAGTTGAAAACATTGTGACAAAGGGAGAAATTGCTCGTTTTGATAAATTTCATATTTTGTCGCAAAGTTATCAAAAAGCCGGCTGCTGCAGAGGCGTCAGACAATCTGACTGAAGTACACGATCTGACCAAATGTAATGCGTAGCGTTAATAGGAGATGAGATTGAGGCGTCAGAAAGCGTCTTTATGAGGGAAAGGTAAATTGAACTTGCGGACGAGTTTCATTTTGGTCTTAATGACTTGAATGTATTTTGAAAAGACGGGATCTAAAAAACGGACATAGTTAGTTAAGGGAAGACTAGTAATGTTGTCAGAATGAACGTCCCCTTACAAACAAGAGCTATTTCAAAACGTGCTCTGCTGTATACGTTTCAAAAGAGTGTTGTTGTTAACCTCCCTCTCCAACATATAACACATCTGCAACAGACGGACTTAACCCGTTCCCACATACAACAAATCTGCAGCAGACAACTTTGAAAACGTCTAGGCAAAAGCTCTTTAAATGAAAGAACAGTAATGGAATAGAGTTGAAAACATGGTGACAAAAGTAAAAACTGCCCGTTTTGAGCAATTTCTACTTTTGTCGCCATGTTTTCAAAAAGTCATCTGCTGCAGAGGCGTCAGAAAGCGTCTATATGAGGGAAAGGGTTAAGATATGTCTCTGCAAGATATGGACAATCTCTACAAATGAAAGTATCATTAGTGAACACAGTTGAAAACGTTGTGGCAAAAGGAGACATTTCAATTTGCTTAGCTTTTAAAATATATATAAAGATAAGAACTTTTTCCGTTTCCAAAGTTTTCACCACTGTATCAAACTTATATTACAACACATACAGGTGTTTTCTTCAGATATATTCAATTCAGATGACAATAAACGACCTGTGAGGAATTGGGCCAAACCTGACTCTCTCAGTTTCAATGTGACGAAGATTTTGTAAAGACTAGGCCTCTCCAGCATGCAGACGCTTTATGATGCCTGCGCAGCAGACGACTTTTGAAAACGGTGTGACAAAAAGCGGAAATTGATCATAATGAGCCACACTCTTTTAAATACATTCAATTATAATACTTTCATCTATAGAGTTTGACCATATTTGTGTCCAGATGTTTTCAAATTCGTCTGCTGTGTGCAAATTTGCTGTATGTGGGAAAGGGCTATTGAATGGTACATTTTTGGTTTGAAAGGCAACTGATAACACGGACCAGTCAACCCCCAAATTGGTCACAATGTTATCAACGGTGTATGATATGGAAGCACAATGTCGTGCAAGCGTTCACCGTCAATATTCCACACTGTAATAACCGTGTTTCTTAACTTTGGACTGCATCTCGGTAAGTTTTATTGTTTATATACCAAGTATATACATGTACTTATCACTATTCTGGCTTAACCCATTCCCACATACAACACATCTGCAGCGGATAACTTTGAAATAATCTAGACAAAAATATGGAAAATTTCTCTAAATGTAATTCAAATCATTGAAAGGAGTTGAAAACAATGAGGGAAAACGGAGACATATTTTTTAAAGTCTTTGGTATGACCAAAACCACAAGGTACACGCTAAATGAAACACCCGAACAGACAAATGGAAACACTCTGACCTCTTCGGGTAAATTCGAAATTCGATGTAGGCTTATATAGCCCGCATGGACCCTTTTGCATTTGATTTATTTATTTGGGTGTTTCAACTCGTTTTAAACAGTATTCCAGTTATTGTCTAAAATCATGCATTCCGTCATTCGTACATGTTGTTTAAAATCGCACATTCCGTCATTCGTAATTGTTGTTTAAAGTCATGAACTCCGTCATTCGTAAATATTGTTTAAAGTCATGCATTCCTACATTCGTAAATATTGTTTAAAGACATGCATTCCGTCATTCGTAAATGTTGTTTAAAGTCATTCCGTCATTCGTAAATGTTGTTTACAGTCATGCATTCCGGCATTCGTAAATGTTGTTTACAGTCATGCATTCCGTCATTCGTAAATATTGTTTAAAGTCATGCATTCCTACATTCGTAAATATTGTTTAAAGACATGCATTCCGTCATTCGTAAATGTTGTTTAAAGTCATTCCGTCATTCGTAAATGTTGTTTAAAGTCATTCCGTCATTCGTAAATGTTGTTTACAGTCATGCATTCCGTCATTCGTAAATGTTGTTTACAGTCATGCATTCCGTCATTCGTAAATGTTGTTTACAGTCATGCATTTCGTCGTTCGTAAATGTTGTTTACAGTTATGCATTCCGTCATTCGTAAATGTTGTTTACAGTCATGCATTCCGTCCTTTGCCATAGTATACTTATCCATTATCCACGAATGACTAACCAAAACTAGGATAGGAAATGTGCATTGTCTATTACCACTCTACAATGACCACCGATGTCGGGGATCGAACACGGGACGCCCGGTTTAAACTCCTGCGTGGGAACCACTCGGCCACGACGGATTTCTGAGTTCCGACTGGGAAAGGTATGGTGGAATCGTACAGAAGAACTGTTCTTTTAAGGCATAGTGGAATCGTACGAGAAACTCTGTTCTTTTAAGGCATAGTGGAATCGTACAGAAGAACTGTTCTTTTAAGGCATAGTGGAATCGTACAGAAGAACTGTTCTTTTAAGGCATAGTGGAATCGTACAGAAGAACTGTTTCTTTATGGTATAGTGGAATCGTACAGAAGAACTGTTCTTTTAAGGCATAGTGGAATCGTACAGAAGAACTGTTTCTTTAAGGTATAGTGGAATCGTACAGAAGAACTGTTTCTTTATGGTATAGTGGAATCGTACAGAAGAACTGTTCTTTTAAGGCATAGTGGAATCGTACAGAAGAACTGTTTCTTTAAGGTATAGTGGAATCGTACAGAAGAACTGTTTTCTTTTAAGGCATAGTGGAATCGTACAGAAGAACTGTTTCTTTGTGGTATAGTGGAATCGTACAGAAGAACTGTTTCTTTATGGTATAGTGGAATCGTACAGAAGAACTGTTCTTTTAAGGCATAGTGGAATCGTACGAGAACTGTTTCTTTAAGGTATAGTCGAATGATACGAGAAGAACTGTTTCTTTAAGGTATAGTAAAATCGTGTTGGATACATGCATAATTATGGTTTCCATGGTAACCAAACTGTTTCTTTAATGTATAGCGGAATGAGAAGAACTGTTTCTTTAAGGTATAGTGGGAGAAGAACTGTTTCTTTAAGCTATAGTGGAATCGTACGAAAAGAACTGTTTCTTTAAGGTGTAATGGAATGATGAGAACTGTTTCTGTATGCCATGGTATAGTGGAATGAGAAGAACTGTTTCGTTAAGGTATAGTGAAATGATAATAACTGTTTCTTTAAGGTGTGGTGGAATCGTACGAGAAGAACTGTGACTACTGGGACCCCGGTACAGCGAGTAATGCCAACTACCTGGACTGTAAACACAGTGGATGTTGCGGGTCATTTAAGGGCAGACATTGTTGTAGGGGGTGTGTATTCATAAATTAAAACCTCTACACATCAATCTTAACTCACATGCAGACGACACATTGACGCATATGCAGCAGGCGACATGATGGGGGAAATATGAAAATTACTCATGAAGATCAAGAACTTTAATTGATAGAGGAGAGTTTATAAATTCTGTTTATAGAATTCTTCTAAGTCGTCTGCAGCATATTTTATGCAGATATGGGGAAAGGGTTTATAAACTAATCAATTTCAACTCAACAAATCGAAAAAGTACCTTATGTATCATTATTGTACGTATACACTTTTGACTACCACCAGGAAAAGTGTATGTGAAAACTTGTTATATTGTATGCAAGACCAATACTCAATGGGCAATTCAGGCCTATATATATATGTTTTTAGTTTTTCGTTTCATTTTCAATATTTCAGATAAATTACAAGTGATCGTTGATCAGTGCTCCCACGCGATTACTCTTTCAATGTCGATATTAATATTGAGGTTTTTGAAAACAATACAGATTCATGTGGATGTATTTCAGACCCATTGTTCCGGTAGCTGTTACATTCGCAGTTGTCATAGCAATAGTCATCATCGGGCTGATAATTTATGTAAGTTATGAAAAATATAAACAGAGGAAAATGAGAAAATTGCAGACGATTCCGGAAAAGCAAACAGGTCTGTAAACATTTTTTTCAAAGTTGAGATACTGCAATTTTTTTAATTAGCTTATAAAGACTTAGAACAGTTTGTTTTGTTTTGTCTAAACTTGTAAAGGGGAATCTGAAAACACCTTAGGAACAAGTCATGAACACTGTCCGAAAGCATGAATTAAAATAAGAAAACTAAATCTGACTTAAATAAACGAATTTTTCCTTTGGAACCCAGTATGAACTATGAATGATATCTCTTTCAGCGCCAATGTCAATATTGAGGTTTCTGCAACGAATAAATATACAGTTGAGACAGTTCGTAACGAGCTGTCTCACTGAAATCAGCATTGTTTGCCTTTTAAATATCAAAATATTCAAAACTCTTGTTACATGAAACATGGTTTTCGCCCGATTTTGAACATGAACAAGCTTACATTTGGAAATTCGGCCTTAAAAGAGTAACAACTATATAATATGATAAAGCAGAGTCAAGCAGAAATGGGCCAAATGCAGTTTCGGCATTCTGTTTATGTATATCAGCGTAGTAAACATTGGGACAACACCAAGTCCATGTAGTTGTCAGAAGTCACATCTAGGGTTATACTACTTGTGCGTGGACAGTGAAGACTCATGTGAGACTGTGCGTATGCATAGGCTCGCCCGAGTCTACATCATCTGCCCACGCAACACGACATAATTTCGGCAGTGTTTTGTTTTCCAGAAGAGATTCCAGCTCCATCCCCTCCAATACGGGTACCTCCTGTGTTATACACGCCACGGATACACCCTCCAACCTTCACACCGCAACCATTCAGGACACCGATGCATTTTCTTGAACAAGAACAGCACCCGCCGCCATCATTTTTACATCCACCAAGATTTGTGATCAACAAGAAATAAATGATAGCTGGAACAGTTATATATATATATTATATATTTCCCAATTATGTATAATTCAATGTGATGGAGGTTAAAGACAGTGATCCGTGTTTATCGTATTTATTTAAATGAATGTCATTTCTGTACTTAGCAATGTAATCATAACTATGTTGTAACATGTAGAAGCTCAAATTAAGTTTCTTGTTTCTCTCATGAGTATGTTTTTCAATACATATCGTTTTAATTAGTTTAAATAGATTGGCAATTTGTCAATCCAGCTTATAGTTTGGAATTAAAAACAGACCGAAATACTTCTCTGTAAGTATATTGGATCCGACGACATCATATAAAAGGTTGATTCGGATTTACCCTATACATTTTAATACTCACGAGCAAATCTCAGTGTTTTCTATCCAATTAAACGTTATGTGCAACACACGCGTCTATGCGTATGGGTTACCTCCCTTGTTGATACACATAACGATTGTGTAGGGATGAGACGAACGTCAATATGAGGTAGTCATCATATATATTATATATACTACTGCACCTAAGTTTATGTCTAATTTTAATGAGATTTGGATGGAGGAACCTAATCAGTATAAAGGGAGACAATTTTGAATATAACTTACTATTTCTGACTGTTCATTGAAGTTGTTCTAAAACCTCATGTTCACATTTATTGGCACTTAATTTGAGTTAATTGTCTTGAGTAAGCTGCCCATACCACGACATGATAGGGTCAGGCATACAACAATAATGGCGGTGTCAATCGGAAATGGTGTAGCAAACTAAAGGCTCTAGATACATGTACAACCTTTTTGTGTGAAGCAACCGGTTAACTGTCAAACTCTGAATGTAGTGTGAATCATTGTTTATGTATTGGTTCCAAACATAAAAGTTGTAATGGTCCACTGTAGAGTGTACGTAAAAATTACTATTTACTTTATACGCGAAAGCGATATAGATGGGGAGTCGCCATAGTTGGTTCCATCCTCGGTACCCAGGCTATTCATAAAACATATCCTCGGCACTCAGACTATTCATAAAACATATCCTCGGCACTCAACTATTCATAAAACATATGATACCCTAGGCAAATTGGCTGTAAAAATCTCGTTCTTATGAATAATGTATTAGGTGAATTGCAGCCGCTTGAATGGCCGCATGACACCAACCTCATGCGATACGAAAATTACTGTGTAGTTACGGAGGAAATCGTGGTGCAGGCTTTACAAAGTTTCGCTAGCCAATTTGCCCAGGGTATCATATATTTTATGAATAGCCTGGGTACCGAGGATGAGTTGGTTCATGCCAGACGTGATCATTTACTATAGTACTCCGGGTACCAGACTCAAAGATGAATATGATATCCCCCATATCTCGGATTTCCGAACCTTACCCGAGCGTAAAACGTCCATAATCTTAGAACTTGGTATATTCAGACACAATTAAATCGTTCTAATTCCTGTAACAATTCAGTCAGAGGGTTGCCTATACGTTAAGTACTATAATATCTTTAATTGTATGTATGATTATTGAATAAAGCATTGTGACAAAAGAAGAAATTGCTCATCATGACCGATTTTTTCATTTGACACAATGTTTTCAAAAGTCGTCTGAGTACTGGTGTGAGAAAGCCAGGAAAGACATTAATAGGTGAACTGTCATCCGTGATATGACTGAAAAATTGTTGAAAACGGCGTTAAACTCCAAGCAATCTAAGTCGTCTGCTGCGGAGGCAATAAAATGCGTCTATGGGAGAGAAAGGGTTACTTGTATAGTAACAATGACGTACTAAATGCCAGGGAGTAAAAGCCAATAAAGGCGCGTGTCTTTGCTTCTTTAAAAAAAGCTAGTGGCTCAAGATCGGACTTTATTGGCTAAATCTTAGTTTCTCACATTAGACGTGCAGGTAATTGGCTGAATTTGCTCAAAATTGTAACTGGAAGTTACCGGTTTCTGGTTTGTAATTAGGCTCAAAGATGACTACAAAGTTACGGAGGACAATACCTTTCCTATATGTCGATGTTTTCTGACACATTTTGCTCATAGTGACCAATATCTACTTTTGCCACAATGTTTTCAATTTTATTCAATAACTGTTCTTTCATTTGTAGAGAGTTTCTATATTTTTCACTAAATATTTTCAAAGTCGTCTGCTGCAGATGTGTTGTATGTGGAAAAGAGTTAAACCGGACCTTCCTAGGACTCTCAAGAACAGCACATTTGGTGTGAAAACAAAATAATTTGTCCTTTTGATCGGGATGTTTGCTAACTCCGAACTTCGTAAATAGAATGACAAAAAGAAATATATATGTTAAATACATTTTACTGTATTAATCCCTAGCTACAAGATACCCTGAGAAAGTAGTGAAGAGACCTTCGTCGTAATATAACCGGTTCGAATCCGTGTTATTGTGGGAATGCTGGACCCAAACATCATCCCCGGCGTTCATATGAACAACAAATTCATTGGCAGCGGTATGCACTTGATTATCGTTTCCCGTTCGCATCCTCACGACGACGCGATTGTTTTGTAGAACATCAGCAGCGAGCATGTATCCGGCATGGGATGTCAAGGAGACGAAGAACTGGTAAATACCGTTTACTGGTGCGCGGAACTGGCTGTGGCGTTTGTCGTAACCTCCCCCAGAGTTCAAGGTCACATTATCGAAGGGTATAGGTTGGTCTTTCCCGAGCGTTGTGACGTCCTTACTGAGGTGGGCGTTGAATGCGATGGAGGTAGTGTTGTAACATGCACAGTTATCTGGAAAGATAATAAGAGGGTGTCTGCTATACAACACTGATTTCCGTGAAACAGAAGACGAATGGTGCCATTGTAGCAGATAACTTTGAAATGCAGATACTATGATGCTATCGTAAGGCTAAAAAAAAAAATATGTGTGGTTCAGGTAACATTGGTCAAAGAAAAAGGGTAGGTAGGTAGGCTTTTTTTTTTTGTTACAGACGTAAGTGGTTACAAATGTGTGCTATATGCACATTCAAGACATCTCATCAATATATGCAATAATTCTTGCAAAAACTTCCCCGACGGTAGATGAGTTGATGACTGCCTTCATAATTCGTTTTGAAGGGCCATGGACGCGTTTTATACCGTCACGGCGAACACTATGGCCGCCGCCATGTTTGTTTTATTACGATCGATAAACGCTTTCCAAGCGTTTCAGTTTCGTACTCAATTATTTTAGTTCCCAAAATCGATAAAAAGTTCTAGGGTCGGCCCCCAAAAATAGGGAAGGTAGGGTTACCTGAACCACACATATTTTTAGCCTAACTATAAGAAGACGCTTTGCCAGTGGAACATCAGCCAGTTCACCAACTGGTAAACTTCCTTTAGACTCTACTACTTTGGAAACAAGCGTATCGTTTCAAGTCAACGCAAATTGGTATTGTACTTGAGCAATTCCTTTTTTTGTAAAAGCCGAAAAGGCTTCTAAATACGGATGTATGAAACACGGATCAATGATTAAAACGTTAAATGACGCTACATGATTTCAAAAATAGGAGTCTCACCTTTCTTCTGTTGGGTCTGCTTCGTTAACATGTCCAATGCCTCCCGATATTGGCTCAGTCTGGCGGACAACGCCTGTCGTCCCTGGGTCACGTCCGATAACTCTTTCAAGATCTGGGCATATCGGACCGCTGGGTTGTTGGGCGCTACGGCGGGCGTTGGGAATATCTGACCACTAACCGCCGCAAAGAATATTCCGATGACAAGTAAAACAACACGACAATAATCCGCCATTTTAATTCCTAATTTGAGAGAGTGTGTCAATGTAGTTGAATTTAGAGATAAGGACGTTTCCCACATACACAAAATCTACAGCTGACGATTTTAAAATATTCTGGCCAAAAATACGGAAAACTTCTAAAAATTAAATGGTAATTACAGAAAAGAGTTGAAAACACCTTGGCAAGGGGAGAAATTGCTCAGCTTGCTCAAGTTCTCCTTTTGCCACAACGTTTCCAAAAGTCTTCTGTTGCATTGTCGTTAGTAAGAAAGGGTAAGAGGTCAGTTCTCCAGACTGTTCACTTATCCTTTATCACGGAGTTGTCTGTTATGTCATTATAGATCTGCGTCGTACATAAAAAGGTATTGCTGTACCATCAAATAGGAAAGAAATGTAATTCAAAATGTATGCAACGAAACCGGATTTCGCCTTGTCCAATAGTTATGTCAATACTGGTTACATAACATGCTATACATATATGTTTACGACAGTGGACCAGTGTACTTACCAATTTTGAACATCACATAATTATATCTGATTCATTGATTGGGGTTAAACGCCGTTTTCAACAATTATTCAGGCATAACACGGCGGCCAGTTCACCTACTCATGTGTTTCCTGGCCATATCACACCAGTAGTTCCAAGCAACTGGCAGCTTTTCCACATATACTGTTAGCCCATTGGTGGAATGACGCATGTCACAGTGACTTTTGTCAAACGTCGGAAAGAATGTTGGCCGAGCTGGGGTTCGAACTCATAACCCCTGGATTGACAGTCCGCGTCGCTAACGACTGAGCTACCGGGTTCGGCGAATTATGATACCATAGCACACGATACAAATTATATATAAATTGTTTTATTGGGTTGATGACACACATATACTTATATGATCAGGGTCGGTCATTTACTAAAACAGCATTATAAACGTAAACACATGGTTTAACCCTTTCCCTCATATCTGACGCCTCTGCAGCAGACGGCTTTATACAAACATAGTGACAAATAAGAAATTGCTCAAAACGAGCAATTTCTCCTTTTGACACAATGTTTTCTACTTTAAGTCATAGGTTATCCATTCAATTATAGAGATTTTCCATTTTTTGACAAATTATGTTTAAAGTCGTCTGCTGCAGAATTGTCGTATGATGGAAAGGGTTAAAACGACATGCAAATGCTACAAACCTAACACTGGCTTCAGGGCCGAGTAAGTGGCACGTTTAAAGTAGTTCTACTGGCATGACGTATTCGTGTAAACTAGTTACAGTTGATCTTCAGGTCATGTCGAGATGTTGATCCATATCGCATAAATACGGAACCATTTTTTTTTTTAAATCATCCCTAAGAAGTGTTATATCCGAAGCTAGAGGAATATTTGTTATACGGAATAGTAAACATTGTGGGAAAACTAAGAAATTACTAGGATTAAGTCATTTTTTTCATTGTCTCATTGTTTTCAAAAGTTGTCTGCTGTTTAAGCGCTATATCAACATGTAGTCTGTATCAGAGACTGTGTTAACCCTTTCCCTCATATAGACGCTTTCTGACCCCTCTGCAGCAGACGGCCTTTTGAAAACATAGTGACAAAAGAAGAAATTGCTCAAAACGAGCAATTTCTCCTTTTGACACAATGTTTTCCACTTTTAGTCATAGGTTATCCATTCAATTATAGAGATTTTCTATTTTTTGACAAAATATGTTTGAAGTCGTCTGCTGCAGAATTGTCATATGAGGAAAATGGTTAACCCTTTAACCAGGGACGTTGATCCCTGCTTTAACTATGGAGACAGTCTAAGGTCTGGAAAAAGGGACATTGATGTGTTTGGTGCAAGATTTCAAACTTCACGTATCGATCATTCAGTGATTGGAAATCAAGACATCCCCAAGTTTTGTGGAAAACTTCCCTAATTGTAATTTGCCCGAGACACATTGTGCATGGAATTCTATGTCGACAATGACTAAATATATAACCACCACAATCTGTGACAAATTGTTATAAAATTTGGCTATTTATCATGGACCAATTGCGGAGATTTCTAGCCGTATTGCACGTGCTCCTCTAATTATTTTGACACCATAAAATGCACTTAAATGTTTGATTTATGAAGTGTGTGCTCTATATACATATCATTGTGTAGTGATACATAAACACCTGGGCACAAGTTATGCATCTCTAGATTCACATTCATATTAACCCTTTCCCTCATACGACAATTCTGCAGCAGACGACTTTGAACGTATTTTGTCAGATGGTTAACCTATGACTAAAAGTGGAAAACATTGTGACAAAAGGAGAAATTGCACGTTCTGTGCAATTTCTTCTTTTGTCACTATGTTTTCAAAACGCCGTCTGCTTTAATCCTTTCCCTCATACGACAATTCTGCAGCAGACGACTTCGAACGTATTTTGTCAAATCATAGAAAATCTCCATAATTCAATGGATAACCTATGACTAAAAGTGGAAAACATTGTGGCAAAAGGAGAAATTGCACGTTCTGTGCAATTTCTTCTTTTGTCACTATGTTTTTCAAAAAGCTGTCTGCTGCAGAGGCGTCAGAACGCGTCTATATGAGGGAAAGGGTTAATCAAAAGTGGAAGAGATCACTTTCATTATGCTAATATTCCTGCGAAGAACAAACCTTAGTTGAATCCTGCGTCCCAAATGGTCTTCATGACATGGTATGATGTATATCCGTATCACATCAATACGGAACCGTTATCTTTGAAGTCATTCAGAGGAGTGTCATATCCGCATCTGGAGGTATACTTTTGATACGGAATGAAAAACATTGTGGGAAAATTATCAATTCTTCATTGTCTCATTGTTTTAAAAAATCGTCTACGGTTTAGGCGCCATATCAACATGTAGTCTGTATCGGAGATAGTGTTAAACCTTTAACTATGGAGACAGTCTAAGGTCTGGATTGATTGATTGATTGATTGATTGATTGATTGATTGCAGTTTAACGCCGTTTTTAACAATTTCTCAATTATATCACGGCGGCCAGTTCACCTACTCATGCATTTCCTGGTTTTCTCACACCAGTACTCCACACAACAATCTTCCCAAGCAACTGGCTGCTTTTCCACATAGACTTAGCCCATTGGTGGAAGACGAATGACGCATGTCGCATTGACTTTTGTCAATCCTCGGAAAGAAAGTTGGCCGAGCCGGGATTCTCTAAGGTCTGGAAGAAATGGACATTGATTTGTTAAGTGCAAGATTCCAAACTTCGCGTATCAATCATGCACAGTTATTTGAACTCAATACATGCCAACGTTTTGTGGAAAACGCCCCTAGTTGTAATTTGCGCGAGAGAAATTGTGTATGGAATCTTATGTCGACGGCTAAACATATAACCACCAAAATCTGTGACAAATTGTTATAAAATTTGTCTTTTTCTTCTTGACCAATTACGGAGATTTCTAGCCGTATTGCAAATGCTTCTCGAATTGGTTTGACACCAACAAGTGCACTTAATGTTTGATTTCATGAAGTGCGCTCTATGAATATCATGTTGTATTGACACAAATACACTTGGGCAAAAGTTAGGCACCACTAGATTCACATTCATATTTTTCAGGAAGGGAAAAGAGCACTTTCATTATGCAAATATTCCTCAAATTCGTGCGTAAATTGAATCCTGCGTCCCAAATGGTAAATTGAGTGCTTTATTAAATATTGTTAAACATAACAGCTTTTTGAAAAGTGATGATAGAAATTAAAATATTACTCAAAAGTCTTTGGAATATCATCACATTGTGCCAAATTATTTTAAAATAGGGCCTATACTTGTTCACTATGTACATACATACATATAAGGAAATCAAGCCCTGCCCCATGCCTTGCAACAGATCAGAATAATTTGAGCTAGAACTATCACTGAAGATGATAAATACCCCCAAAACAGCGCCGTAACTCAAAATATGGCTTCCGACAGACCGACTGATAGGTAGTCCTATCAAACAGTACTCATTTTGACCTTTGACCATGACCTTGACCTTTGAGGTACAAGCCACCTCATCATGGTGAACATGTGTGCCCAGTAACTTGAGAATCCTATGATGCATGGTTGAGATGTGGACCGGACAAGGTAGTCCTATCAAACAGTACTCATTTTGTCCTTTGACCTCTGATTGTGACCTTGACCTTTGAGGTACAAGCCACCTCATCATGGAGAACATGTGTGTCCAGTAACTTGAGAATCCTAAGATGCATGGTTGAGATGCGGGCCGGACAAGATAGTCCTATCAAACAGTACTCATTTTGACGTTTGACCTTTAAGTGTGACCTTAACCTTTAAGGTACAGGCCTGGGTCTTGTGCGCGACACGCCGCCTCATCATGGTGAACGTTTGTGCGAAGTTTCTTTGAAATCCTATAATGCATGGTTGAAATGTTAGCCGGACAAGGTAGTCCTTTCAAATAGTAGTCATTTCAACCTTTGACATGTAAGTGTGACCTTGACATTTGAGGTACAGGCCTGGGTCCTGTGCGCAACACGCCGCCTCATCATGGTGAACGTTTGTGCCAAGTTTCTTATAAATCCTATGATGCATGATTGAAATGCAGGCCAGACAAGGTACAGTTCTATCTCATTTTGACCTTTGACCTCTAAGTGTGACCTTGACATTTGAGGTACAGGCCTGGGTATTGTGAGCGACACGCAGCCTCATCATGGCGAATGTTTTGTGCCAAGTTTCGTTCAAATCCTACGATGCATGGTTAAGATGCGGGCCAGACAAGGTTAGATGGGACTGACAGACAGACAGACGGACAGACGTAAAAGGGCTATAACTCTGTAAAATAACATGCAATTGTAAGACCTTTAGGGTATGCACATCTCCTCTTGGTATAGAAGCTTCATGTTAAGTTTTATTAAATTCCACCCCGGGGTTTGTAAGAAATAGGCCCGGACAAAATATGGCTTCCGACCGACCGACTGACCCGACATAGTGACTCCTATATACCCCCCCGCCAAAACCTTTTTTGGGGGTATAAAAATACAAGTAGAGGGCCACGGAAGGAACATGTGTACCAAATTGTTTTAAATCAGGTGATTTTGTACACGAATATTGGCGGCCGTGTTTTTCAACAATATTGGCCGAGTATCCCCTAAGGAACATTTGTGCCAAATCATTTTAAAATTAGGCCAGTATTTTTGAACAAGAACACTTCATCTTGTTTCTGATGCCACAGCAACCAGATTTCTAGATGCATTTCAATTCTTTGAAAAACTTTAATGTAAACAGACAGACGCCACCGCCGCCACCACCACAGGAGTGTTGGTGATCACAATAGATCACCCGCTCAGGCGAGCTAAATTGACGATCCCTCTCTTATTACAGAATCAAGTCAGGTAATTGATAGAACTATCAACAGCAAACTTCAGATAAATACTTTTTTTTTATTTTCATTGTTTCATTCAATCATCAAGACATAAATCCCTTTAACAACTAACAAATAAATCTGACATGAACAATCATGCCGAACAACTTATTACACCTTGTTCCTTGATGCAGATGACTTTTGAATACCCCTACATACATAACCTCTATAGCAGACGACTTTTTGATAACCCTACATACATAACCTCTATAGCAGACGACTTTTGAATACCCCTACATACATAACCTCTATAGCAGACGACTTTTGGATAACCCTACACACATAACCTCTATAGCAGACAACTTTTGGATAACCCTACACACATAACCTCTATAGCAGACGACTTTTGGATAACCCTACACACATAACCTCTATAGCAGACGACTTTTGGATAACCCTACACACATAACCTCTATAGCAGACGACTTTTGGATAACCCTACACACATAACCTCTATAGCAGACGACTTTTGAAAACTGTGTGACAAATGGAGAAATTGCTCATAATTAGAAATATCTCCCTTTGCTACAATGTTTCCAACAGTATTCAATTATCATATTTTCATTACCCGGTAATGGAGATGTTTTTTAGTTATGCCTTAATGTTTTTTAAAGTTGTCTGCTACATATGTGTTGTAAGCAGGAGAGGGTTAACTCTTTCAGCGCCAAAGGCAATATTGAGATTTTTGCAAACAATACTGATTCAGGTGAGTCAGCTCGTAACGAGCTGTCTCAACTGAAATCAGCATTGTTTGGTTTTAGTTATGAAAATATTCCAAAACTCCTATAACACGAAAATAGAGCCGTCCAATTTTGAACATAGAAAGGTCTACTTTAAACAATTCGGCGCTGAAAGAGTTAATATGACTGTGGGAAAAAGAATATCAGTATATATGCTGGTGGTATCAATTTTGTCCTGATATTGTTCATTTTGACCATTTTTCCTTTTTCCAACATAGGTTTTCACAAGTTGTCTGCTACCGGGGAATAAAAAGGTATTCTGCTTAGCAGATAGGGTAAAGACCAAACTAGCTCCTGGTCATTTTAAATGCAATGTAAGTGACTAGACTGTAATCCTTTCCCACATACAACAATTTTGCAGCAGGCAACTTTAACCCTTTCCCTCATACGACAATTCTGTCTGCTGAGAAGTCTGCAGCGGACGGCTTTGAACATATTTTGTTAAAACATAGAAAATCTCTATAATTGAATGGATAACTAAAAGTGGAAAACATTCTGGCAAAAGGAGAAATTGCACATTTTGAGCAATTTCTTCTTTTGTCACTATGTTTTCAAACAGCCGTCTGCTGCAGAGGCGTCAGAAAGCGTCTATATGAGGGAAAGGATTAAGACATCTGTGTAGAAATACGGACAATTTCCATAAATAAAAGTATAATGATCAAAGAGTTGAAAACATGCCAAGTTTCTCCTGTTCAACAGTTGTCACCATGTTTTCAAAAGTCGTCTGCTGCAGAGGCTTCAGAAAGCTTTCATTTATTAAGATTTTTCTTAAATTTGCCTCAATATTTTCAAAGTCGTCTGCTGAACATTCTTATAACATAGACATATTGTTTTATCTCATTTTAATTGAAGATTCCTTTAATTCATAGTTTAGTTTACACAGTAGTTATACAAACAATTTCAGAGATTACATATTTTACCATTGGTGTTCTTGAAACAGAAAATCGTAATTTTGACATACCTTAGATAGTTAAACTTAATTACTTCTCCAATGCAATGGTGATCACCAAGATTAGAATACTCAATGCTAAGTATGACCTTGAGTTGACCTTGGTCTGCTTAGCTTGATGTATACATGTACTTGAATCACAAAGATAAATCAGAATTGGCCATTGTACAGATATTGAAAACAGATATTCATAAATTCAAAAGAGCATGTGATGCAAAGAAATTTAACTGAAAATTAAGGAACTCTTCAACATGTAAAATCCAAATCTGTAGATCTCTTAATTAACAAGAACAAAGTCATTAAAGGCACATTTTCTACAACAAAGTGAACACAGTCTACTATTGTTTCTCAGATGGTTCCCTGATTTCAACCCAAATGTATGTCTTGTGGACTGTTTTTTAATTAATTTAACTTATCTGTAACAGATTAACATGTTTCAAAAGGAGAACTTGTTCATGATGAAGCAATTCCTCCTTTTGCCAGATTGTTTGCAGCTCTTATTCAATAAGCATTCTTTCATTTCTAGAGATTTTCTGTTTTTTTTTTGCATTAATAAGTTGTCTGCTGCAGATTTGTTTTATGTGGGAAAGGGCTCAGAAATACCCAGTTTCATTATCAGGGACCCCATGAAAGAATCACATTTCCAGAGATGTTGATGTCTCTAGATTTATATACAAAATTATGCACCTTTCTTTTCCATTTTATATATCTATATGTGCATTCTAAAAACCAAATCATTAAACAAAATTAGAACATTTTTTGTTTCTTAATTGTACACTGTTTAAAAAGAAAAGATAGAAAGAAGAAATGTACATACACACATCATATTATAACATGATTTTTAATATTTACAAACATGTTTTTAGTTTATATTTTTTTTTTTGTAAAAATATCATTTTGCCGGACATATTCTATCCTCATTTCTTTAAATCATTCACACAATTCTCATGATGCAATAATATCAATGTTTATTTCCCTTTCCAATCACTTTCCCTGAGATGTCACCAAAAGATGTCATATAGAAACATCATGAAAAAGGGGGGAATAAAGTTTAATTATTTCACTTTGTATCAAAATCACTGATTTTCAACTCTTGCCTGAAAATTGCAGGGTTAACCCTTTCTCACATAAAGAGGCTTTTAGACGTCAGACTTTTGCCAAAACGTTTTCAACCGGATTCAAAACGGGCAATTTCTCGTTTTGTCACCATGTTTCAACTGTGTTCAATTACTGTACTTGCATTTAAAGGGAGTTTCAAAAGAAAATTTGGTATGTTTTCAATGTCGTCTGCTGCAGATTTGTGAAAGGCTTAACAACAAAGACACTACAAATGTTTAATCAGGGAAAGTGATTGTTTTGGTCAGTTTTACAAATGATGAAATACTTCTGTGATACTTGACACTCTCAGTGTCTACGAATAATGATATAAAAATGACTGTAGTATCTACATTATGCAAATTATAATACTTTTAATGCTTTTAAATTATTCCGTACAATATCCAATCATCACATACGCATCATGTATCTGCAACAAACCAATTTGAAAACATCTGCATAAATTTATGAAAAATCACTAAAATTGAAAATGTAATAATTGAAGAGCTTTGAAAATATTGTGGAAAAAGTAGAAATTGCTTCTCCTTTTGCCACAATGTTTTAAAAGTCGTCTGCTGCAGGGGCGTCATAACGCGTCTGTATATGGGAAAGGGATAAAGAAAGAGAAAGGGAAAAGAGTTCAGGTGTTTCATGAACTTTTCAAATAGCAAATGTGAATATCATACCCAATGTCAAGATTATATTTATATCAAGGTCACATACTTCAAAAAGATCAATAGTTTCTGTTATTAAACAATGTTTAAGTTTATTTTGATGGTTTAAACAAAGTACTTGATTTGAAGGGGAATAGAAAAAAAAATACCACAGCTCTATTTAAAGGGAGTTATGTACATTCCAAAATCCTTGTTTTACCCTCTAATCCTATGTCGCGGGGTACTCAAAAGAATCGTCTAATTGAGACGATTCTTTTGATTACCCACATCATAGGGCTTGGTTGGATGATATGAGAGATATTGTGGGTAAAAGAGCTGTATACCTCTTCCTTATCTGGACCTCTGATGTACATATTAATTTATAAGGTAATTATGTCTCTTACAAAGTGAAGAACTTTGTGAAGAGTTGTCTCCCCTGCTGTACAATATAGCTTTAATCATGGCTTTGGAAACATTTTTAAGTTTTCCCCCTGCATTTACTGTACATTTTTATACTGGAAGAAAAATATAAAATCTTTACTGACGTGGATTTCAAAGTAAATCAAAGACGATGCAAAAAGAATGTGGTTAATTTCGAATGCTGCTGTCAGTAGAAAACCATTTCCCGGCTGTAATTGACCTTTGACACATATGCAGCAGACACATGATGAAGACATTTCAGAAAAGATATAACACATAAGGTAAACCCTTTCCAAATTCTGCTGAAGACAACTTTCGAAACACTTAAGCAAGCATATGAAAAATCTCTATCAATCAAGGTATAATTATTGAATAGAGTTGAAAACATTGTAGTATAATGACTAATTTCTCCTTTTGCCACCATGCATTCAAGAGTTGTCTGCTAAAGTAAAGATACGTGGAAAAGTGTCTACAAGAAAGGAAGGGTTAAACCTTTTCCCACATACAACAAATCTGCAGCAGACAACTTTGAAAACATATTGACAAAAACCTGAAAAATCTCCATAAAAGATGGCTTAATTGTTTATTAAATTTGAAAACATTGTGGCCAAAGGAGAAATTAATTTCACATTTGGCCACAATTTTTTCAAAAGACGTCTGCTGCTATTGCATCAGAATGTGTCTGCATGTGGTAAAGGTTTAATGTAGAATGTAGGTGATTGATTTGGTTTAATGATAAGTTTGGGTGTTATCAGATCATAGGGAATATAGGAATAGTGCATTTGAGCCGGTACAAGATGGCTTTTGTGAACAGTGTAAGGTTCAGATCAGACTGTGCAATCCCAAATTTGAGTCTATACAAGTTGGCTTTTTGTGAAATGGTGTAGATTGAGATCAACACTGCTCAAACTTTATTTCCACATTTGATTGTTAGAAGCTTCTGACGAGATCTAACAGATGTACAGGCTGATCTGAACCTACACTTTACAGAAATGTCAACTTGTACAATTAACAAAACCGCATCATTTCCTGATATGATGTTTAATCGTCTGCTTTGAAAACAAAGTTATATCTGGACACAAGGATAATGTTTGAGTTGTGGGAAAAGGAGAAACTGGTCTTTTTGGACAATTTCTCCTTTTTCTACAATGTTTTCAAAAGCTGTCTCTTTCTGAGACAGTTATATTAACCCTTTCCCTCATACAACAATTCTGCAGCAGATGACTGATCATATTTTGTCAAAACATTGAAAATCTCTATAATTGAATGGATAACCTATGGCTAAAAGTGGAAAACATTGTGGCAAAAGAAGCAATTGCTCGTTTTGAGCAATTTCTTCTTTTGTCACTATGTTTTTTAAAAGCGTCTATATGAGGGAAAGGGTTAGTCATCTGTATCAGGGAAAGGATTGTTTCTTATTATGCTTAACAACTGCTACTTTTTCTTACTGTAATTTAAAACATTTATGTAATTCAACAAACTTAAAGATCTTTAGTAATCAACTGAGATCAAACATGAGATTTTTCAACCAAAATTTTCTGATTTAAGGAAGCGAGATCTTTACTTTTCATGACCTTCCAAACTGAATAAATATCAGTGAAAAAGGGAGGTAAATAGTGAGTTTCCACATCATATTATTCCATTTTGAAACAAAAATTGTTAAAGAAAAGCAGAGCTCTCTGGGTTAGGAATTAATTGTAAATACACACTTTTTGATAACCATGCGGCTGATGTAATTCTTAAGTTTTTAGATCCTGCATTTCTTCCAATTGATCTTAAATTTTTAGTTGGATAGGCTTGCTAATGAAGAATGAAGCTCCAGAACAAAACTCTTAGCTGAGATGTCAGTGCAGATACGAATTAAAAGCGTGAAGGTTATTTACGCCGCTTTCAACATTATTTCAGTTATATCACGTCGACAGTTCACTTATTCATGATCCCTGGGTAAACAAACCAGTACTAGGCTAGAAAATGTGCCTTGCCCAAGGGCACTCCACCATGACCATAGCGCCACGACTGGGGATCGAACCCGGGACACCCGGTTTCGAAATCTCAGACACTAACCACAGCGGATTCCTAGCGTGAAGGTGGAATCATTTTGTCGTTAAAAATAATGTGGAGGACTTTGTAACAGAATACTTAAATTAAATCAGAAAAGACTGAAGCATCAAATTTCTTTGGTCTCCACAAGAATAAATAACATCACATATGCTAGTTTCTTTCATCACTAACAAATCATTTGATTGGATGATGGCAGTAACCAATGACATTGTGTGTTAAATTCCTGCAACTTCAAGACACAATACTTTCAAATTAGTTACAGGGTATTCCAATCAACCAATGAAATGTTTTGTTACATAACTAGAAATGACTTATTCACATCTGTTATTTTACAAATATAATACAAAAACAGTCAAACTCGAGTAATACAGGATGTATCAGGAAACCAATTCTTGTGCCATTGATGCACGATTCTGTCGGTCTGCTTCCTGTCGTAATTCTTTCATACGCTGTTGAATAAGTCTCTTCATCACTTTGTATTTGTATTTGAGCTGTCCCATGCATTCGTCTTCCTCCCTGTTCAAAACCTTCATGAAGTTATTCAGTTCTGGTGTACAGAAAGCTTCCCACTGAAAGGAAAAATAGACATTTGGTTAACCTTTGATATGACATTTCTACAGAAGTTAATTTTTCAAATTGTTCGGGGAAAACAAAACAAGAGGGCCATGATGGCCCTGGAATCGCTCACCTGATTTTTTTTTTCACTTTAGCTATATAAGCCCCGCCATCTGGCGGGCATAGTTTCCAACCAATCAACTTGGCTTTAAGGAATCTGATAGAGGGTCACCCTAGGAACATTTCTACAAAATTATTTGAAAATCGGCCTGACACTTTTGAAGGAGAAGATTTTTTAAGTTTTCACTATAGCAATAAAAGGCAAAATAGCCCCGCCCCCTGGCGGCCATGTTTTTTGACCAATCAACATGGCTTGAAGGAATCTGATAGAGGGTCATCCAAGGAACATTTCTACAAAATTATTTGAAAATCAGCCCGACACTTTTGGAGGAGAAGATTTTTTAAGTTTTCACTATAGCTATATAAGGCAAAAAAAACCCGCCCCCCCCCCCCCCCCCCTGGCGGCCATGATTTTCGACCAATCAACATGGCTTGAAGGAATCTGATAGAGGGTCACCCAAGGAACATTTCTACAAATTTATTTGAAAATCGGCCTGACACTTTTGGAGAAGAAGATTTTTTAAGTTTGCACTATAGCCATATAAGGAAAAATAGCTCCGCCCCCCCTGGCAGCCATGTTTTTCGACCAATCAACATGGCTTGAAGGAATCTGATAGAGGGTCACCCGAGGAACATTTCTACAAAATTATTTGAAAATCGGCCTGACACTTTCGGAGGAGAAGATTTTTTAAGTTTGCACTATAGCCATATAAGGAAAAATAGCCCCGCCCCCCCTGGCGGCCATGTTTTTCGACCAATCAACATGGCTTGAAGGAATCTGATAGAGGGTCACCCGAGGAACATTTCTACAAAATTATTTGAAAATCTGCCAACCAGTTTGGGAGAAGAAGAATTTTGAAGTTTTTTTCATTTCGTTGCCATGGAAACCAGAATTCTGCATGGATCCCAAAAATTTGAAGGAAATCTGGTGAGGTCATTGTGAGGATGCTTTCTGTGAAGTTTCATCCCAATTGACCCGCTGGTTACTGAGGAGAAGAAGTTGACGCACGACGGACGACGCACGACGCACGACGGACGACGGACGCCGGACAAAAGGCGATCACAATAACTCACCTTGAGCAAAGCTCAGGTGAGCTAAAAAGGCTTAAAGCTTTTTTCATTAACGCTTTTCCTTAAATGTTTTCAACACATTCCAAATTTTCCATATACAACCCTTTCTATCGGAGATGTTTTCAAATTGTAAACAATTTTGTATATTGTTTAATTTTAAACACTGGATCAAAATACAAAACACACTATGGCATTAAAGTTGCAATTATGGTTTTAAAGGTGCTGAACACCAGATGGAGATCAAAATTTTAAAATGTTGAAATTTTGCAAATACATGTGTATTGCTAAAAGTGATAGCAAAGTAAGTACTAAATAGTTCAAAATCTATTTGGCAGTAAATGTTGAAAAACAGTTAATTGAAAGTAATGAAAATATACAAAATTTAGCTTACTGGGTATGTCTACCCATTAAAATTGAACCATAAACAATCAATATTTAGATGTTTAGTGTACTGGAAAGTGAAATGATTACACTAATTGTAGCCCAAAATTAAGATTCTAATATTTCACGACAGTTTTAAAACTTTATACTATCTATAATCTAGAGTTCAGCACCTTTAAGGTTTAAAAACACAGGACTTTAACACTTTCCCACATATGTCGTTTCAAGATGTGTTAATATATTTCTGCATATGAGAACAAAGTTAAAAGTCATTGAATACATTTGGCAGGTAAGAGTAGGGTTTGATTCCTTTTAATTCAGTTCAAAAACAGCCTTTATAATTCCTGGGAATATAACATGTATCAGAACCAGTCCAAAACCAATGTCAATTAACCTTTTTCACCACATGTGATGGAACCAGTATTGTTTATCTGTAGAAACCGTTACACCATTGGACCATGAATGAATGAACTAGTTGAGTGTTTTCTGGCTACGTTCACCATGTAGATGGGTGGTTAATTACCAGAAAGATTTTTATCACAGGGGCAGACATGAAGAAAGTGGAATTGAGCTTCAGGACTGGTCATCTGGTAAGTTCAAGAAAGTTTGAAACCATAAAGCATTCAATATATTACCCAAAATCCAAAGATGTATACAGTATTTCAAATATAAAACTTATTTTAAACAAGAGCGCCACGCGCCAACGCTCATCTGATTTTTTTCGAAGTAAAAAAAAGGGGCATCTTTGAATAATTATTAAAGCCAGAGTTATGTGACTTGGTAGAGACATGCGTTTTGTTCCTAGGAACATGTGTACCAAGTTTCATTCACAAAAACAGACAAGCTAAAATAAAGACTTTACATTTCAATGGTCAGATTTTACTCTGTAGCTCAATATAAAATTGAGTTTTGACAGTTTTTATATTTATTTCTAATTTAATATATTAATTTTCCCAATGAGTCTTTGTGGAATTATTGGCTTCCCTTGAGTCACACCATGGCAATATTTAGCTTTTCTATGCACAGCTTTCAAATATTCTGGTTCTGGAAAAAAGGAATTTCAGACAGTACCCCTACACCTATAGTCAGTCTTCATTAACCCTTTCCCTCATACAACAAACTCTGAACATATTTTGTCAAACAATAGAAAATCTCTATAATTGAATGGATAACCTATGACTAAAAGTGGAAAACATTGTGGCAAAAGGAGAAATTGCTCATTTTGAGCAATTTCTTCTTTTGTCACTATGTTTTCAAAAAGCTGTCTGCTGCAGAGGCGTCAGAAAGCGTCTTTATGAGGGAAAGGGTTAAAGTACTGTTTTCTGAGCAGTCTTTATTAACCCTTTCCCTGAAACATAACATATTTGACGCCTTTGTAGCATTTGAAAAGATTTTAGGTAGTGTACATATTAATGTGCTAATTAAAAGCATGACAGTTTAAGGTTGATTTGTTTCGGCAAAATACTATAACATTGCTTACATATCACTGATGTTAACCCTTTCCCTCATATAGACGCTTTCTGACGCCTCTGCAGCAGACTGTTTTTCGAAAATATTGAGACAAAAGAAGAAATTGCTCTAAACGAGCAATTTCTCCCTTTGTCACCATGTTTTCAACTCTTATTAAATTATTTCATTTACAGGGAGTTTCCAAATTTGTTCTGGTATGTTTTCAAAGTTGGCTGCTGCAGATTTACTGTATGTGGGACAGAGTTAAAAATGAAGCATGGTTTTTACATGACCCGATGCTGGATAATCATTGTTCACAGAGACATAAATAGGCTAATCAAGAAAAGCTAGTCTGGTATCGAGATAACTAATTCCAGGAACCCCCCTGTTTGAAGCTGATAAACCTTGAACCATTCATGACCAGGGTACATCTGCAATGCATTTTGATGCCTCAGCAGCAGTCGAGACTTTTGTAAACTTGGTGACAAACGTAGAAATTGCTCATTATGAGCAAATTCTCCAGTTTGCCTCAATGTCTTCAACTATATTCCATAACTATGCTTTCAAGTGTAGACACTTTTCAAAATGTTTTGCACCGATGGCAGGGTAAAAAGGGAGTGTGAGAAAATTACTAGTTTACTCTTCCTCCATAACAAAACCGCAGACTGACTCCAGATAATAACTTACTTCTATTTCCCCCGTTTCGTTTTCCTGCAAGACCAGTCTGTGTTTGCCTTCACTCTCAATGTCCCATGCCAGACATACCGATAATGGAATTTCATGATCTTTTACCCGACGTAACTTGGCTGAAAAAAAAACCCAACAAAAACCAAATAAGACATACGCTTGTAAAACCTTTCCAAAATGCAGACATATAATGATGCATTTCCAGCAATACAGTTGACATCAGTGAAGTAATTTACTGGCTTCAACTCTTGTTAATGATAATTCTTTCATTGATATAGATTTTTTCATAGTATATTACCTCTAAGTTTTTCCAAGTCGTCTACTGCAGATTTGTTGTATGTGGGAAAAGGCTAAACATTTACAGATACATATGATTTCAGATGTATCTGCAGCAAATGACGACATTTGAAAATATTGCGGGTAAAGGAGAATTGTTGCAATTACTTCATAACCCTAAATGTTTTCAACTGTGTACTAATACGCTTTGACAGTTTTGTTATCATTTGATTTGAAAGAACATAAGTCTCTGAATAAATCAAATAAACAAAATATAAACAAATCTTGGTTTTACAGTAGTCCATTGTTCATTTCACCATCTATTGTGTCACATCACAGGATATCTGATCCAACCTCTAGGATTATAAAACTATATTCTGTACCAAAGTGTTAATTTGGTAATGTCAAATTTATTCTTCAAAATGACCAATCATAAGTCTTATTTTGAGAACAGGTAACACTCTTTATCCCTTTCCATCATACGACAATTCTGCAGCAGACGACTTTTAACATTTTTTGTCAAAAAAAAGAAAATCTCTATAATTGAATGGATAACCTATGACTAAAAGTGGAAAACATTGTGGCAAAAGGAGAAATTGCAAATTCTGAGCAATTTCTTCTTTTGTCACTATGTTTTCGAAAAGCCGTCTGCTGCAGAGGCGTCAGAAAGCGTCTATATGAGGGAAAGGGTTATAGTCACCTTGCCTGATCAGACTGCACCTCGGCAAATTATGATCAAGATCTCTAGTTCAAGCATCCTGGAACCCATTGGAGAATTGCTTTCAAATTAGGCAATTGAAAATATCATATCCTATATGGGAATCCGGGACAAAATGTCCACGGACAAAATGCCACAATATGAAAAGAGGACAAAATGCCACAGTTTATTTCGAAAACATTTTATTGTGAATTATAATGTTAAAGCAGCACGCTTACAGCAGATGCATTGTGAAAACATTGTGACAAAAGGAGAATTGCTCACAATGAGTAACTCCTTTTGCCACAATGGTTTTTTACTCTTTTGAATCACTTTTCCATTGTTTTTCCCACATCTTAAAAAGTCATCTGCTGCAGGTTTGCTGTATGTGAGAAACGGTTTAATGTAGCCTGTAAGACAGTGTTGCAGTGGTAGTAGACATGTAGTATCATGTACCTACAATTTTGGGATTTGAATCTTGTGATGAGCTGGTTCTGCGTTTGGGATTTTTCCACACAAACATTGCAAATACTGGTTAACCCTTTCCCACTTGCAGACGCATTCCGACGCATTTGCAGCAGACGTCTTTTGAAAACATAGTGACAAAAGAAGAAATTGCACAGAACGTGCAATTTCTCCTTTTGTCACAATGTTTTCCACTTTTTGTCATAGGTTATCCATTTAATTATTGAGATTTTCTATGGTTTGACAAAATACGTTCAAAGTCGTCTGCTGTAGAATTGTCGTATGAGGGAAAGGCGGTTAAGTCACCAGGTAGCAGACATTGAGCGTGATTAATATAAGCTGAAAGCTTGTTTTCGTAATCGATGTTAAATTATGTAAGATTAAACTTGAACTGAACAAAGATAGCCGACTTACCAATTTTGTTGTTTTTGAGTTCCTGCTCATATAACGCAAATTTATGGGGATGGTCAAGAATGTGGAATTTCTTCAATAAGGAGGCTAAGACTTCTTTCGTGTTTTGTGTACTGAAAATAGAAAATGGTAATTGTCAAGATTTCGCCATAAGAAATTGTAACATATTGAAAATTTACTTTAACTTACATTTTGAAAACATGTAGGTTAACAATACCGAAAATCTCAATAAACAGTCGCCTGCTGCATTCAATAACTGATCTCTCATAAATAGAGTATTTTCATATTTATGACTTTAAATGTTTTCAAAGTTGTCTGCTGCCGATTAGTTGTAGGTGGGACAGCGTTTATACATGTATAAATACAGACAAAGGCAACAGGTAAATTGTGGCATATCAGAGTCTGGTATCAGGATAGGTTTTCAGCTCGGAGTTTCCTGTACAGAACCAAGAACATTGTAGCGGCTGATGGTTAAAACTTACATTGATCCACTATCTAAATGATTATTATTATTAGTTTTGATTCTACACCAATCCTTTAGAGAGCCAAGTGCATGAACTGGTGGCTCCTGGTTGAAACTCACATTGATCCAACATTGATATAATTAACCCCCCTTTCCCGCATACAACAAGGCTGCTTTGACAACATGGTTAAAAATAATGATGTTTTTTCTGCCGCAGAGGTGCCAAAAGTTTTCTGTTTGATGGATATGGTTAACCCTTTCCCACATACAGATACTTTTGACACCATTACAGCAATAAACTTTTGAAAGCATTTTGGAAAAGGGGAACAATTTCTCCTTTGGCCACAATATTTTGTGGTTTACTATTTATTAACAGATGTTTTTTCCGATAGTGTCTGCTGCAGCGTTGTTGTATGTGGGAAATAGTTAATAGTCAGTTAATAGCCTAAGGTCAATGAAGACCAGCTAATACAATCATAACTAAAAGCATCCATTTACATGAAAGGATAAATGTACCGTTAACCTTTTACCCAACATGATCCTTTTAGAGCCGACTGCTAAAAAGCATCTGAGGAAAAGGTCTGGGAAATTATAATTATATATATAGTGGAATACTAAATGTTTTCTAGGAAATGTTATTATAGCTCTTTATGATCAATTTGTATTTTTTCCACAAGGTTTTTACAAGTGGTCTGCTACAATTTTCTGTATCAAGTAAAAAGGGTTAAAATGCATCTGCTAAAAGTCTACAAAAAGGCAGGACAGATTAGACTGCCGTGGATTAGTCCTAAATTTCGTTCAGAAAGCTTGAATGTCCAAAAGTTGACAAAAACTGACGATACAGATCGGAATGCATACCAATAGATCAGTAAGCAAAGAAACCAACAGAACAGTAAGCATTGATGCCAACCGAACAGTATGCATAGATAACAACAAAACAGTATGCCTCAAAACTAACAGAACACTGTATGCATTGAAACCAACAGAACAGTATGCAAAAATGCTAACAGAACAGTATGTGTAGATACCAACAAGAACAGTATGCCTATGTTTCAACAGAACAGTATGCATAAATGCCAATAGAACAAGTATGCATAAATGCCAACAAAACAATATGCAGTAATGCCAACAGAACAGTAAGCATTGATGCCAACCAAACAGTATGCATAGATACCAACAAAACAGTATGCATACATGCCACGGCTGATTTAAAGGCCTTTACTGTCTCCAGCTGCTGAAAGTTGTTTTTTTCTGCTGTAGGTCCAATGCCATCAATTTTATTAACCCTTTCCCTCATATAGATACTTTCTGATGCCTCTGCAGCAGACGTCTTTTTGAAAACATAGTGACAAAAGAAGAAATTGCACAAAACGTGCAATTTCTCCTTTTGCCACAATGTTTTCTACTTTTTGTCATAGGTTATCCATTCAATTATGGAGATTTTCTATTTTTTGACAAAATATGTTCAAAGTCGTCTGCTGCAGAATTGTCGTATGAGGGAAAGGGTTAAGCATATAAATAAGCATGATTTTATCACACAATATATAATTTCATTACAAAACATAACCCTATGTTGTGGTAGTCAAAGTAGTTGTCTTAATGATTCTTTTAATTGCCGATGGCATAGGGTTTGAATACAAAGTAAGGCGTCAAGAACATGAAATATGCCCATTTTCTAGGGCTTTGATTATTTTCTGTTGCCAGGAAAAGAGACAATTTATTTTAAACTTTCCCACATACAGAGCATTCACAGCAGATAACTTTGATATACAAAATAGTGTAGCAAAAGGAAGAATTACTCATTATGAGCAATTTCTCCTTTTGCCATAATGTTTTCTGCAGCAGGTGAATTTATAATAATAATGCATCAATCTGCATACAGGAAAGAGTTCTACCATGTACATAATGCTGTCTGTATGTGGGACATCCATTGTTCTGACCAGTTCATACTAGAGTACAACAATATGTTGTATTATACATTACTAAACTATTGTTCTGACCAGGTCATACTAGAGTAGAGCAATATTTGTCTTATACATTACTAAACTAATCTTAGTACCATAAACATAAATAATTAGTTAACCCTTACCCTGATAAAGACAACTTTTTGACCAATTTTGGTGGAAAAAGAGAAATGACATTTAGACATAGTCAGTTCACTAGAAAGGCATCAGTTCCTAATGTTAAAATAACTTTACATTTAAATACTAGCATTGAAGTATTCGGATCTCTCTATCTATAAGTAGCCTTGCAATTAAAGACCACCTGTGAACAAAGACCAGAATGTTGCTTTCTCATGTGTGGTCTGTATACACAGGTTCTACTGTATATATGTTAATCCAATCAACTGTGCAAAATTTAAACTTTCCCCACATGCAGAAGCTTTCTGAAGCACCTGCAGCAAATGACTTTTGAAAACATTTACTACAACAGGAGAAACTAGAATTGTTTTTGCAAAAAACAGATGTCTCCCCTCAAATATCTGTCAAAATCTCTCAAAACATTCCAACCTATAAATTTGGGACAGATATGGAGCGGACACGAAATAAAGCCTCAAACCTTTGACCTTCAAGCGTGACCTTGACATTGACCCTATATTGTCGAGACGCGGGTTCTGCACGTCGCCTTGATGAGGTAAACATGTGACCCAAGTTTCATGAAAATCCTTCAAGCCGTCTGGGAGATATGGAGCGGACACGAAATAAAGCCTCAAACCTTTGACATTCAAGCGTGACCTTGACCTTGACCCTATATTGTCGAGACGCAGGTTCTGCACGTCGCCTTGATGAGGTGAACATGTGACCCAAGTTTCATGAAAATCCTTCAAGCCGTCTCGGAGATATGGGGCGGACACGAAATAAAGCCTCAAACCTTTGACCTTCAAGTGTGACCTTGACCCTATATTGTCGAGACGCGGGTTCTGCACGTCGCCTTGATGAGGTGAACATGTGACCCAAGTTTCATGAAAATCCTTCAAGCCGTCTGGGAGATATGGAGCGGACACGAAATAAAGCCTCAAACCTTTGACCTTCAAGCGTGACCTTGACCCTATATTGTCGAGACGCGGGTTCTGCACGTCGCCTTGATGAGGTGAACATGTGAGCCAAGTTTCATGAAAATCCTTCAAGCCGTCTTGGAGATATGGAGCGGACACGATTTCGGACAGACAGAAGGACAGACAGACAGACAGACGCCGAGGACAAAAACAATATATCTCCCCTGTATACAGGGGGAGACATAATAACTTATAAAGAGAAATATCTCCTTTTGTCACAATGTTTCAACTTTTTTCAGTAATTACCTCTTTATTTACGGAGATTTTCCATGTGTTTGCATAGATGTTATCAAAGTTGTAATCTGTTGCAGGTTTGTTGTATGTGGGAAATGGTAAATGCAAGCATCTGTGAACATTTTAAACAGATGGGCTGTTCCCAGTCAAGCAAATCACCTACTGGTAGATCTATTTGTCTATTTCTACCTGATACATTTTTACACTTTCAATTTCGAAAACCTTTACAGATAAATTTGTTACATTTGGAAAATTCAAAGTATTGGGAACGATTTTAAGAAATGGAGAAATTGGTGATGAAAGAGATAAATAGATTATCACCAGCACATACCCCTTTCCCACGATATGGCGAAATGTCTTTAACCCCCCATTCCAACATATAACAAATCTGCAGCAGACGACTTTGAAAACGTCTAAACAAAACACAAAAAATCCCTTTAAATGAAAGAACAATAATTGAATAGAAATGAAAACATGGTGACAAAGTGAGAAATTGCGCATTTTGAGCAATTTCTTCTTTAGATGCCATGTTTTCAAAAAGCTGTCTGCTGCAGAGGCATCATAAAGGGTCTATATGTGGGAAAGGCTTATCTGATAAAGGGTTAAGTATAGTCTGCATTTAAATCAGTGGTTTGATTGATTGGATATTTGTGCCATTTACAAGGATATTTCAGTTAAATCGCCTCACATGTATGTGTTTTCTCAGCTTGGATTTCTTATGCCAACACACCAGACTATCCCTTTCAGATTACTGTAACCTGGCTGTAACCATCGAACATTAACTATTTGGTGGAAGACAAATGTTGCTAGTCAAAGTTATTTTTCTCAATCATCAGAAAGAATGATTTTAGGCCATGAATCATTTACGGTAGTAACATCTTGAAAATTGGAACATTTGATAGAGATATGAAAAGATTGCTATAAAAGAGAGAACAGTCGTACTCTTTTGAGCAATTTCTGTCCAAAATGGTATCTGCTGAAGAGGTGTCAAAAGTCTAATGCAGTAACCCTTTCCCTCATATAGACGTTATCTGACGCATCTGCAGCCGAGACAGCTTTTTGAAAACATAGTGACGAGCAATTTCTCCTTTTGCCACAATGTTTTCCACTTTTAGTCATAGTGCAGCAGACGACTTTGAACATATTTTGTCAAAAAATAGACAAAAAGTGGAAAACATTGTGGCAAAAGGAGAAATTGCTCATTTTGAGCAATTTCTTATTTTGTCACTATGTTTTCAAAAAGTTGTCCGACGCCCTATATGAGCGAAAGGGTTAAATCACATCTACCAGTTTGCCTCACATGACACTGTTTCCTGGATTTCTAATGCCAACACACCACAGACTATCCCTTAATTTACCGGTTACTTACTACCTGGCTGTAACCATCCAACATTAACTATTTGGTGGAAGACAAATGATGCTTAGTTCAAAATGACTTTTGTCAATCATCAGAAAGAATGAATTTAGGCCACGAAACATTTAGTAACATCTTGAAAATTGGAAAATTTGATAGAGATATGAAAAGATTGCAAGAAATAATAGAACAGTCGATCATGCTCTTTTGAGCAATTTCTGTCCAAAATGTTATTTGCTGTAGAGTTGTCAGAAGTCGAATGAATTAAGGTTAAGGATTAACTTAGCTATATATTTCTTCTCAACTTTTAAGTTTAGTACCAGTATGTCAGAGAAATATTTTAACCTTTTCCACAAACAAAAAAACTGCAGCAGATCTTTTTGAAATGATCTAGGCAAAAATATGGAATGTTACTATAAATGAAACTATATTTATAAAAAAATATTAATGGTGTTAAAACATTGCAAAATGGCAAAAGGTGAAAGTGCTGATTCTGCCACATTATTTTCAAAAGTCGTAAGCCACTTAATGTCTCAATATGTGTCTTCATGTCGAAAAGGGTAAAAGGTGATTAAGTTTATTTCACAGCTATCATCATTTGTAAATATTTCCAGGCAATATCAACTTGTCTGACCTTTTCACATAAATATTTAAAGTCCCCCGGAAATATAAAACAAACTAACCGCTAAATACCTGAAAAACTGATAGAAAGCAGCGTACTATTTATCCTTTTCCCTGAATTGGACAACTTTTAATCCCTCCACAGCGGATGGAAAATCAGAATAGGCTTTTTTTCAACACTTTCCCACTTACTTACACTTACTGACGCTAATAATAACTAGAACTATCACTGAGGATGATAAATACCCCCAACATAGCACCTTGACCTACACCATAACTTAATAAGTAAAAGGGCCATAACTCTGTAAAATAATATGCAATTGTAAGACCTTTAGGATGTGCACATCTCCTCTTGGTATAGAAGCTTCATGTAAAATTTTATTGAATTCCACTCAGTGGTTTGTAAGAAATAGGTCGGACAAAATATGGCTTCCGACCAACCGACCGACTGACAGCCCGACACAGTGACTCCTATTATACCTCCTCTTCTTCAAAGGGGGGTATAATAATAATAACAAGCAAATTCATGAAATTTATATCCCCCGCTTGCAGGAAATATTGTAGGAATAAAGTCCGCCGAAAGTGACGATCGAACTTGGCCTAGCCCTTAAGGTATTTAACCTTGTTACCAAGTTTGAAAAAAAACCGGTTCACATTTGTGGCAGTTATTGCACGGAAACGGCAACAAATGACATTTTTGGTTAAATAAGGGGCCATAACTCCACAGAATAAAGTCCGCCGAAAGTGACGATCGAACTTGGCCTAGCCCTTAAGGCATTTAACCTTGTTACCAATTTTGAAAAAAAAATGTTCACATTTGTGGTAGTTATTGCACGGAAACGGACATTTTTTGTTAATTAAGGGGCCACAACTCCACCGAATAAAGTCCGCCGAAAGAAACGATCAAACTTGGCCTAGCCCTTAAGGCATTTAACGTTGTTACCAAGTTTGAAAAAAAAAAGGTTCACATTTGTGGTAGTTATTGCACGGAAACAGCAAGAAACGACATTTTTTGTTAAATAAGGGGCCATAACTCCACCAAATAAAGTCCGCCGAAAGTGACGATCGAACTTGGCCTAGCCCTTAAGGCATTTAACGTTGTTACCAAGTTTGAAAAAAAAAGGTTCACATTTGTGGCAGTTATTGCACGGAAACGGCAAGAAACAACATATTTTGTTAAATAAGGGGCCATAACTCCACCAAATAAAGTCCGCCGAAAGTGATATTCGAACTTGGCCTAGCCCTTAAGGCATTTAACGTTGTTACCAAGTTTGAAAAAAAAAAAGGTTCACATTTGTGGCAGTTATTGCACGGAAACGGCAAGAAACAACATATTTTGTTAAATAAGGGGCCATAACTCCACCAAATAAAGTCCGCCGAAAGTGATATTCGAACTTGGCCTAGCCGTTAAGGCATTTAACCTTGTTACCAAGTTTGAAAAGAAACGGTTCACATTTGCGGCAGTTATTGCACGGAAACGAAGTGTGACGGACGGACAGACGGACAGACGGACAGACAGACGGACGGACGGACAAACCGAAATTAATAACCCCCCTTTTTTTCTTCGAAAAAGCGGGGGATAATAATAATTGGAGTCTGCAACAGATGACTTTTGAAAACATTGAGCAATTTCTCCTTTTGCCATAATGTTTTCAACTTTATTAACTAAAGATACCTTCATTTAGAGACATTTTCCCATACTTTTTACTAAAGTCGTCTGCTGCAGATTTGTTGTACGTGGGTCAGGGTTAAAATACCAACTTCAATAGTTCAAACCTAATTACTTTGCAAGTCATATAAGATAAACACTCCTGAGAAATTCTCCTATTTCACAGTACCAGTTCAAACTTCATTAATCATCAGATTTCCAGTCACACAAGGAACACATTAATTTTGTGTCAAATTATTTCCAAATCAGGTCAGTGCTTTTGTAGAAGAAGATTTTTAAAGTTTTTACTCTATATACAATCCCTGCCCCCTGGCTGCCATTTTTTTTCATTGGATCAGAATAATTTAAACAATCTTAATAGAGGGTCACCCTTTTTGAAAATATAATTTTCAACTCATAAAGATTTTTAAAGTTTTGGCTCTTTTCCCTCTTTCAGATGCCACTGTTCTCCATGAAATTAAAGTCTATGAACAAGTTTGAAAGAAGACCACTTAAGGAACATTCCTGTGAAATTATCTTGAATTTTGTTTATAGGTTGGTTTAGAAGGAGAAGTTGTTTATAAGAAATTGTGAACAGACAGCCAGACAGACGACAACGGATGAAGAATGATGAAAATAACTCACCCGCACTTCATGCTCAGGTGAGCTAAAAACTGGGCCAAGCCAATCAAGTCGACAAACATTAGGACCAAGTTTGGTGAAGTTTGGGTAAATTATGTTTTATGATGAAAGGAAGCAAATCAGTATGTCCAGTTTTATCATGGGCATTATTGAGTAAAGGAAATTTTCCATCCTATTCCTTAAAACCCTTTCCCTCATACGACAATTCTGCAGCAGACGACTTTGAACGTATTTTGTCAAAACATAGAAAATCTCCATAATTGAATGGATAACCTATGACAAAAAGTGGAAAACATTGTGGCAAAAGGAGAAATTGCACGTTTTGTGCAATTTCTTCTTTTGTTACTAATTGTTTTCAAAAAGCCGTCTGCTGCAGAGGCGTCAGAAAGCGTCTATATGAGGGAAAGGGTTATGGTTTTCAAAAACGTTCTGCTGAGGCAAAGGTTTAAAATTAACCTTCCAATGTTAAATGTAACATTTTATTGTGAATTAGTCTGAAGAAAGTCCATACAAAAACTGTGATTTATCATTAGCCAAGAGCTGGCACTGCCTGCTATATCAATGGATCAAAGGATAACATTTAGATAACATAACCTTGATCTTTCTTAATTAATATACCAATATTCCTTCACACATTTCTTTAAATAAAACAGTTTGAGCAAAGGAAACATAATGCATCTTAGCCTCAATATTGCACACACACATATTTGATTAAAACTCTAAGTTGACATTGATTAGAGCACAATGTCCAATGAAAAGTAATCTTTTAAACAATTCTCACATGCAGATACATTTTGATGCATTTGTAGCAGACATTTTTTTAAAACAGTGCGGCAATAAAAAAAGAATGCTGATAATGATCAATTTCTCCGCTAGTGTTTTCTATTCAATTCTAAAATTAAACTTTCATAATTATAGAGATCGGCCATATTTTTCCTCAAATATTTTCACAGTGGTCTGCTGCAGATTTACTGAATGTGGGAAAGGGTTAAACTGATGACCTTTTGATTCACTCCCCTACCTCTTTATTAACCCTTTCCCACCTATAGACACTTTCTGACGCAGACAGCTTTTTGAAAACAATTGTCGACAAAAGAAGAAATTGCTCAAAATGATAAATTTCTCCTTTTGCCACATGTTTTCAACTCTATTTAGAGATAATACCTTCATTTATGGAGAATTTCAGGGTTTTTGCCAATTTGCTTTCAAAGTTGCTGCTGCAGATTTGCTGTTTGTGGGAAAGAATGAATGAATGAATGGTGTTTTAAGGCCCATCGACAACTAAGGTCATTTTGGGCGCTTAATAATTTACTTACTGTAAATGATGAAATAATTAAAATTGAAATATAACTAACCAGTTTATTAGACAAAACAATCAAACATGATGTATGCGATACTTAACATTAATATAAAACGACATGTAAGCCAATGTAAAACAGAATTTAGGCAAACAAGCCAAACACTATTATGTAATACTTAACATAAAGATAAACAATATCTAAGAAAATGTGGAACAGGATCTGTAAAAGTAATGCATGTGCAAAAGCACGATTTAAGAAATAATCACATCTTATTAAAAATATTTATTTCCCTAAGGAAATCAAATAAAAGTTCAGGTTTGACAGACTCAAAGAGCTGACGCATACTTTGAGCCTTGAAAAATCTATCACGTATTGGAGCGAAATCAGCACATTCCAGAAGAATGTGCTGTACTGAAAGTTGTGTAAAACATGGAATACATTGAGGTGCTTCCTCACCTTTCAGTAAGTATGCATGAGTTAACCATGTGTGCCCAATGCGTAAACGAGCAAGGACAATTTCTTATCGGCGACAGGATCTAAAAGCTGGCAGCCACTCACCAAGTACTGACTTGATTGAGTGCAGTTTATTATTTACTTGCTCATTCCAATCACTTTGCCACTTATCGTAAAGTAAAACATTTATTAAAGGTTTAAAATCGGAATAAGGCATTTTAAAAGGTAAAATATCTTGTGAAAGAGCAGACTTGGCTGCCAAGTCAGCATGTTCGTTACCGTGAATGCCCATATGACTGGGGATCCAGCAAAATACTACATGTGCTGTTGCACAAATACGTGATAGCTTAGAAAGGAGGTTAACAATAATAGGGTTCTCTATTTTGTCATTCTGAAGTGCCTGCATAGCAGACAATGAGTCAGTAAAAATAATATATCGCCAATAACCGTCGGATTCAATATGGTCCAAAGCCAAATGAATTGCCTTTAACTCGGCAGAAAATATAGAAGCATTATTTGGCAACCGAAATGTTATCACATCGCCATCATGAACTGCAGCGGCAGCAGCCTTTTTTCCATCCTTAGAACCATCTGTATAAATACGCTCAAAGTTATAATATGTATTTTTAATTTCAATATACTTGGATTTAAAAACAATAGGATCTGTGCGGCCTTTTTATCGGTCGCAAGATCATAAATGAAGGATGGACTATTTAGAGTCCAAGGTGGAGAATCTGAAATTTCCTGCCTCGCGATGTCCTCAAGATCAACATCAAGCTTAGCGACTTCAGGACCGTAACGGATACCAAAAGTTCCTTTTTTAAAAATAATTCCTTGTATAAAGGTTTAAAAACAACTCTATGAGTGGGATTTGAAGGGTTAGACTTAAGTTTTAAAAAATACTGCATAGCTAGTTTTTGTCGGCGTAAATATAAGGGTGGTTCATTGGCTTCCACATAGAGACTTTTGACGGGCGAAGTTCGAAAAGCGCCCAGGGCTAGCCGTAAACCCTGATGATGAATGGAATCAAATGTTGCAATGTATGATTTTCGTGCCGAGCCATAAACAATACATGCGTAGTCTAATTTAGATCGTATTAATGACCTGTAAAGTCTCAAGAGGACTTTACGGTCAGCTCCCCAATCCATATGGGATACAACGCGTAAAAGATTTAATGCTTTGTGGCATTTATTTCTAAGATATTTATTATGAGGAATAAATGTCAGTTTTGGGTCAAACAATAGACCAAGGAATTTAAATTCAGGCACAACTTCAATACGAGTGCCATCTAGTGTTAAATCTGGATTTAGGTGGCGTTTACGAAGTTGACAAAAGTGCATACATTTGGTCTTGCTTTTAGAAAATTTAAAGCCATTTTCGTTTGACCATTTTAGTAAATTATTCAAAACTTGTTGCAATTGTCTTTCAATTGTATGCATATTTTTTGATCTGTAACAAATACAGAAATCATCAACATATAAAAAGCATTCAACTCCAGGGTTAACAGATTTAATAATGTTATTAATTTTAACACTAAAAAGTGTAACAGAAAGAATACATCCCTGGGGAACACCCATTTCCTGTTTGTGTGGTTCAGAAAAAGTATCACCAACACAAACTTTGAACTGACGTTCAGTTAAAAATGCAGAAATAAAATAAGCAAGGCGACCTCTTATACCGAAAGCATAGAGGTCATTCATAATTCCATACTTCCAAGTCGTGTCATATGCACTTTCTAAGTCAAAGAAGACGGAGACTACATGCTCCTTTTTTATAAAAGCTTCACGGATAAAAGTTTCAAAACGGATCAAATGATCCATTGTGCTTCTATGTTTACGAAAACCAGACTGGACAGTTGTGATAAGTTTGTTCTTTTCAAGAAACCAAACAAGTCTGTCGTTGACCATTCTTTCTATGGTTTTACATATGCAGCTGGTTAAGGCTATGGGGCGATAACTACCAGGATTAGTTGTATCTTTACCAGGTTTGGGAATTGGAATAACGATGGCCTCTTTCCAAGAACCCGGGAGACTTCCCGTTCGCCAAACCTGATTATAAACGTCAAGTAAACAAGAAAAGGACCGAAAAGGTAAATGTTTAAGTAATTGATAGTGTATATCATCTGAACCCGGAGCGGTATCATGGCACTTTTTCAGAGCTGTTTTTAATTCTTTTAACGTAAAAAGTTTATTGTAGGCCTCTTTATTCTTTGATTTAAAGTTTAGTTTTTGTTTCTCCTTCTGTTGTTGAAATTTTTGAAACTTTGGAGAATAGTTTGAAGAGGACGACTTTTGCGCAAAGGAATCTGCCAAAGTATCAGCAATATCCTTCTTTGAAGAAGCGACACCGTCTGGAGTGTCCAGGTGATTTACACCAATCGAGCTACTCTTGCCATTAATTTTTCTTATCATATCCCATGTCTTTTTGACGGATGATCTAGAATTTAACCTAGATACATACCGTCGCCAAGACGCACGTTTACTTTGTTTAATAGTTTTGCGAGCTTTTGCTCGAGCTATTTGTGGGAAAGAGTTAAACTTTTTACACTTGTGGTTGCATATGCAGCAGAAACATAATGAAAACATTGTGGCAAAAGAAGAACTTGCTAAAATTGAGCAATTTCACCTTCTGCCAAAATGGTTACATCTCTACTTTCATTTATAGAGATTTTCAATGTTTTTGTACAGTCGGTCATCTGTTGAAGATTTGTTGTATGTGGGAATTTGCAGCTCTTTTCGCTTGCTGCTCAATTTTTGTGGCGATTGGGTTGACAATGGCCACAATGCCGTTGACTTGTTATGCAATACTGCAAACAAATTAACCTACATCGTTGAACCGCCAAATATATAGTTCCATCAGTGATGCAGAGACACGATTAATAATAATCATGTTAGTGCTACTTTGGTACCTGATCGATACTCAAGAGTTGAGATTTATCGCGATAATATCTACAAATTAAATGTTAAAATATGTAAATATGATCTTTCTTCATGTTTGGGCAGATAATAAATATCATTGTGCCATGGAAGGTACTCTCAAAACACCTCACCAAAATGGAAATTCCAAAAGGTTTTATAAATAGCTCGTGAGACTGGTTATTGATTGTTCTTAAATCTCAATATGATAAATGCTTTATTTTGTAGTTGTTGCAATATATGAAAGCGTCTAGATGATAAGACTGGTTTACAAAAGATTAAAGGACACGATGTCATGCAGTGTACAAGTAAGACACGTCTGTACGTTCTAGCGTCAATTAGCAATCAATGCTGAAAGTGTAGCCGAATTGAGTTTGAGATCGAGCATTATCGCCTATATATATTGAAAATTGTAAGGCCTACACTGAGATACTGCTTGTTACTTTGCAGGATTTTCTACATGATCGCCTCTACTGTGCCATCGGCGCTTTGATTTATGATCTAAATCTGAGTAATAATGTAACCTGTGGATCTTAAAACATATGGTTGCAGTTTCTGTTTATTTCTCTAACATTTATGACCTGCTATGTGTATTTCCTTTGAGATAACTCTGTGTTTAGGTTACAGAGAACTAAATCAAGTAAACAGGGTTCATGGTGATTGCTAACACACCATTTTTCACGTCTAAATTATAGATTTTATAAAAACATTATGGTAAAAGGAGTGTTGCTCCTTCGGCTTTGAGTTTTTGTCAACATTGAAGCATGGAGCGAAGCCAACAAGAGTGATCAAAAGGAACACATGAGTTGCCTACCTGCCAAACCAGTTGATATATATCCTTTTATCTCTTTCGCACATATAACACATCTGTAGGAGACAAATTTGAAAACATATGGATTAAAATGTGAAAAATATATGTTAGTGAAATTGTTGAATAAGAGTTAAAAACACTGTGATAAAAGGAGAACTTGCTAATGATGAGAAATTTCTCCTTTTGTCACTATGTTTGCAAATATCATCCGCTGCAGAGGCGTCAAAATGCATCTATATAGGAAATGATTAACATACAGTCAGGCAAGATTAAAGAGACATTGGTCCCTATTTAGAGTAACTGTTGCAGGTGATTAAAAAAGCCAAAAGAACAAAGATAAATACATGTAGCCAGATTTACACCATTTCAAGGGCCTAAAGATCAATTAAAACACATTAAACAGGTTAGAACTTGTAATCACAATATATCATCCTACTTTTACAACCAAGAACATGTTAGATTTTCTCTTTGCCAGATTCTTTTTGTTACAAAGAAAAAAACAAGTCTGTTTATTTTGATCAGCACCAAATAAAACAAGGAACAAAGAAAAATGTAGGTAATTCAACGTTATTTATAGATAAAATGGCACTTGCTACTCACGTAATTACAATCATTCAAGTTGAAGTCGGTGAACTTTAGATGAAACGTTAGAAAATGTACTGAAACATAAACCTTGAATATAACAGAAGGTGTCTTCTGATTTTAGATCCCAATAGCTATTGAATTGAAAAAATCACATGAAAAACTTGATGCAGAGAAAGAAGCTGGCAGTCTTTGCTTGTTGCACACCTCCTTGGTCTGCATTGTTTGGGTGGACCCCGGATAAGCTACAACTATAATCTTGAGAAGAAGATGCAATTTTTTGTTTTTGAAGACAATTTTTTGGTGCTTTCATAGAACTTTATCTTCACTATCCCTCTCCCAAATACAAGAAATCAGCAGCAGACAATTTTGAAATTATTTCGATAGAAAATTTCTATAAGAGAAGGTTTATTAATAATTGATATAGTTGAAAGTATTGTGGCAAAATATGAAATTGCTCATTGCTCATGAGCAATTTCTACTTTTGCCACAATGTATTAAAAAGTCCTCTGCTGTTTTTTTTTTTTGGGGGGGGGGGGGGGGGGTTTATGCCACTTTTAACATTATTTAAGTTATAACATGGCGACAGTTCACTTATTCATGATCGGATAAATTGGTTAACAAATTATATTACGGTCGTGACTGACCAGGTAATAATTACCTAATTATTGACAAATTCTCATGCCTCTGCAGCAGATGACTTGTTAATATGGTAAACACTGTTTGAAAAGCAGAAATTGCTAAACTGAGAAATTACTCCTATTCTGACAATGTTTTCAGCACTATAGCAAAATAATTCTCCCAATTTTCCAAATGTTGTATCTTTATACTTCGATGTTTTACAAATACAATGTTATCATATTATCTTCCTTTCCACATGCCGAACCATTTTGAAAACATTGTGACACATACAAGAAATAGCTCATTATTTCTCCTTTTGCCACACTATTTTAAAATTCTATTCACAATAATTATTCATTGATTTCGAACTTTAATTGTCTGCTACATATGTGCTGTAATGTGGCAGTGGTTAACCCTTTCCCACATACAGCAAGTTTGCAGCAGACGACCTTGAAAATATATCAAAATTATGGAAACTCTCTAAAAAAGAAAGAACAATTATAGATTTAATCGTAGAAAACACTGTTTGCTCCAGAACGAGCCTTCAGATAAAATCTGCATATTTGTTGTATGTGGGAAAGGGTTGATAATGATAATTTAGCATGAGTCATTTCCCTACACTTGTAGGAATGGTGTGTATGTTTGGCACCTTGATTGCCATGATAAATATGTTAGTACTTACTTCAGGTAAATCATTCCATATTTTCTAGGTGAACCTCAGGTAAGAAATTAGTTCCCAATCTATCAGTCCATGACATAGAAAAGATTTATTTCACACCTTGGATGGTGAAGATAACCTATGTACTGGATTCCACTTATAACATTTTCCAGTATACAACAAATCAGAGGAAGATCACTTTGAAAACATGGAGGCAAATTTAACCCATATTATTGTAAATAAAAGTGATTTTTTGAATAGAATGAATGAATGTATATTGTTTTATGGCGCATTGACAGCTAAGGTCATTTAGCGCGCAATTAAATTTAATTATTCATGATCCCTGGGTAAACAAACCAGTACTAGGCTAGAAAATGTGCCTTGCCCAAGGGCACTCCACCATGACCGTAGTGCCGCGACTGGGGATCGAACCCGGGACACCCGGTTTCGAAATCCCCGACGCTAACCACTCGACCACAGCAGATTCCTTGATTTTTTGAATAGAGTTGTAAACATTGTGTCAAAAGGAGATATTGCTCATTTTTGAGCAGTTTCCCCTTTTGTCACAATGTTTTCAAATGTAGTCTGCTGCTGATGCGTCAGAAAGCGTCTGTTTGTTGGAAAGTATTAACATTTTCCTTCATACAACAAATCTATAGCAGGTGACTTTGAAATCATTGAGGCATTAGAATAAGAAAATGTCTATAAATGGAAATATGATTTTTAGTTAGAACTGAAAACAGTATGGCAACTAAGAAGAATTAGCACGGTGAGTGAATATGAACACTTTCATATTTTGCCACAAGCTGCTGCAGAGGTGTTAATAGTCATATGCACCTGTAGAAAGGTTGACCCATTCCCTCATACAACAAATCTGTAACAGGCAACTTTCAAAACATCTATGCGAAAAAATGAACTATCTACGTTTATGACAGTTTACTTAATAAGTAGAGTTGAAAACATTGTGGCAAATGGTTAAATTGCTCATCATGAGCCATTTCACCTTTGCCACAATGTTTTCCAATGTCGTCTGCTGCAGAGGCGTCAGAAAGCGTCTAAATGTAGGAAAGGGTTAAGATGCTATATACATATATAGAAATTTCATCTCATATATTCCCATGAGAGGTAAGAATTACAAGGAAGCATACTCAGTATTCAAACAAATGTACATTACCATCTTTTAACGCTCAATTACCTCTTCGAGATCTACATAATTATCTCTTTTTTACACCCCGGAGAAAACATCAACAAACATCAAGAACAAAGTTTTGTGTATTTTTTCAGGTTACATGTAAACAACTTACTGTGTTTTTACATTTTACCTGATGTGATATTTTAACACTTTCCCTCATATAGACGTTTATTGACGCCTCTGCATCAGGAGCAATTTCTCCTTTCTCATTTTGCCGAAATGTTATTGAAATCTATTAAATAATGTTACTTTCATTTTATTTATGCCAAGATGCTTTCAAAGCAAATGACTTGAAACATAATCTTTTACCACAATGTTTTAAAAAGTTGTCTGCTGTAAAGGTGTCATATGTGGGCTGTATCAGAATTGAAAGGTTAAATTAAAACATTAATGGAAAACATAAATTGCTTGTTTTGTCAGCAATTTCCTGTTTCTCTACAACATTATCTGCAGATTGATTGATTTGGTTTTAGCGCCGTTTTTAACAATTTCTCAGTCATATCACGGCGGCCAGTTATCCTACTCATGTGTTTCCTGGTTTTCTCACACCAGTACTCCACACATCAATCTTCCCAAGCAACTGGCTGCTTTTCCACATAGACTTAGCCCATTGGTGGAAGACGAATGACGCATGTCGCAATGACTTTTGTCAAACGTCGGAAAGAAAGTTGGCCGAGCCGGGATTCGAACTCACAACCCCTGGATTGACAGCCTGCGTCGTTACCAACTGAGCTACCGGGACTCGACATCTTCAGAGGAGCTAAAAGTCATTTGTTAACCCTTTCCCACATACAACAAATCTGATGACAAAAGCAGATGACTTTGATAACGTACCCAAACAAAATTGGGAACTCCCTTTAAATGAAAGTACAATAATTGAATTGAGTTGAAAACATGGTGACAAAAGGAGAAATTGCTCATCTTGAGCAATTTCTTCTTTTGTTGCAATGTTTTTAAAAAAGCTGTCTGCTGCAGAGGCGCTAGAAAGCGTCTATATGAGGGAAAGGTTTAAAGGGAGAGTTTTGATGATACGTTTGAACACTTTGAACACATATTCAACTTGAGATAATAGATGGGAGGACCGCGATTTAGCCTTACTGCACAATTTTAATATTCAAGCAAAATGTTCTTTTTATCTAATCCACTGTAGCATGTAGTACTGCATACTGCACCAGGAAAACACTCTGGCAACCTGTCTGATGAATGGAAATCTAAATTATGAAGACAAGATTAAATTGAAAGATTTGCTGTTATCATCATTCAAGTGTTTGTTTTAGGATGGGCAAATTCTTCAAAGACAAAATTAACATGTTTTGAAAAGCAAAATATCTTCATAGTGTCTAGAGAATTTTCATTTATTATAATTTCCAAAACAATTTACCCTTTCCAAGAAACAGACAGCAAAAATATGACAACTCGGCAGCAATGAGATCTTGTATACAGGTGACTTTTGCCCTTCTCAAAAATGCCTTTAACACTTTCCCTCATATAGACGCTTTCTCAGACGCCTCTGCAGCAGACGGCTTTTTGAAAACATAGTGACAAAAGAAGAAATTGCTCAAAACGAGCAATTTTTCCTTTTGCCACAATGTTTTCCACTTTTAGTCCTAGGTTATCCATTCAATTTTAGAGATTTTCTATTTTTTGGCAAAATATGACTGTTCAAAGTCGTCTGCTGCAGAATTGTTGTATAAGGGAAAGGGTTAAACCCTCCCACAGGAAGTTGTTTGTACCTTTCAGCTTAAAGTGATAAAAATTGTGATAATTTGAAAATTTATGTCAAGATTATGTTTTCATTGCACAAAAAAACACAGAAACATTTATAGTTTTCTTTAAAGCAAGGTTTTTCCCAACAGGCATAGGTAAATTAATCAAGTCGAACAAAATAACAAAAGGAACAAAATAACTGTTAAATCTATTTGTTTTTTTTGTTGTTATGATGAAATTTGAATCATCAAATATCAGTTCATTACAAACACATACTTTAGAGATAAATTTGAAAACATTGTCAGAACAGGAGGACAATTTGCTTATCACATGCAATATCTCTTTTTTTAGCAATGATTTCAGAAGCATCTGCTGCAGATTGTCAGAGAAAAAAAAGTGAGTGTTATAATCAATCCCTGATCCTGACACACCTATGGTACAGATAGACAGATAGCACTCGTTTTGATCCCTAGGGTGCCACTTTTTCATTGCAGCATTTTTGGCAGAGATGTTTGTCATTACATTTTTTTCTGGATTAACCCTTTCCCTCATATAGATGCTTTCTGACGCCTCTGCAGCAGACCGCTTTTTGAAAACATAGTGACAAAAGAAACAAGAGCACCGTGCGCGTACGGCACAGACGCTCGACTGATAGGGAGAAAACAGAAAAACAGCTGAGCTGAACAAAAAACCTTAACCGGACGACCACGCCGCCACCGCCGACGCCGCAGGGTCATGACAATAGCTCTCGTTTTTTCAAAAGATAAGCTAAAAATTGCTCAAAACGAGCAATTTCTCTTTTTGCCACAATGTTTTCCACTTTTAGTCATAGGTTATCCATTCAAATATAGAGACTTTCCATTTTTGACAAAATATGTATGTTCAAAGTCGTCTGCTGCAGAAACAGACAGACCTTTTCCCACTCCACTGCAGCCGACGGCTTTTGAAAATATTCATCATGAGCACTTTCTCCAGTTGCAGATTGTTTTCAACTCGATAATCATATATTTACCTAGTTTCAAAGTTGTCTGCTACAGTTTCTCATATGTGGGAATGGGGGTTAACACTTTCCCTCATATAGACGCTTTCCGACGCCTCTGCAGCAGACAGCTTTTTGAAAACATAGTGACAAAAGAAGAAATTGCTCAAAACAAGCAATTTCTCCTTTTAAATGCCACAATGTTTTCCACTTTTAGTCATAGGTTATCTGTTCAATTATAGAGATTTTCTATTGTTTGACAAAATATGTTCAAAGTCATCTGCTGCAGAATTGTTGTATGAGGGAAAGGGTTAAAAAACAACCTGATTTATCTCTTTCCCTGAAATGGATCACTTTCATTCAACAAACCAGTGATCCTGATCTTTGTGCCACAATGTATATCCTTTTGACATTTTGAAGATATTTTTTTATCAAATTTGTGATATGTGCATGGAAACTAATAAACATTTAGGGGAAAAATGACACACAATTTTAAATCTTTCCCACTTACAGCAAACCTGCAGCAGACAACTTTGAAATCATGTTGGCAAAAACCTGAAAAATCTCTATAAATGAAGGTTAAATTACTGCATCTTTTGAGCAATTTCTCCTTTTGACACAACGTTTTCAAAAGTTGACTGCTGCAGAAGCGTTGGAAAGCGTCTATATGAGGGAAACGGTTCAAAGGGGGAACTTTGATGTAGTCAAAAGTTGAAACAATTTCTGCATTTTCAACAGTGTTTTCAAAAAATTCTTCTGCAGATAAATTCATATGTATGTGGAAATTAATAAAATTTTACAATGTATTGCTGTTCATTTACAACATATCTCACAGCAGTCTGACTTGCCCATTCTGCCAAGAACAATTATTTATCTATAGAGCTAAACATTATATTTAAACATTGTTATGATGATTTGTAGCTTTTATATATCAATTATTTCTTTGTCCTATCTATTATTTGGTTAAAACCGACGTACACAACTAACTTGACTATCAAATATGTTTTAATTTAATTTGAAATTCGCCGAACAAGGTATCCGGCTGATTTCAGTACCCTAGATGTAAACAGCTATTACTGGTATGAAACCCCCCCCCCCCCGATAATGTTTTTGTCACAGCACAGTACGCTTTATTACCTGTCTGTATTAAACATTGATAATTTAACACCTTGCGAATCCAAGTCGCGTGCTGATTGACCGTTGAACACAATAAGAATACAATTAATCTTGACCAATTAGTGTGGCCGCTGGCCATGTTTCAAAGGGGACCGCTGATCAAGGCAGTTTATAGAGTATAATTGGTTGGGAGGGATTTAAAGTGACCGTTTAAAGCCGGTGACTGCTGATCGCATGTGACCGCTCACACAAGTTTGACTGTATATATATATACAGTGGAACCTGTGTATAAGGACCACCAATGGGAAGGCAACAATCTGGTCTTTGTTCCCAGGTGGTCTTCAATTGCAGGGTCCTTGGGAAACTCAAAGTGTGTTTGCTTTAGACAAGGAGTTGCTATTGCATAGTGTTTTTTAGCACAGGTTTGACTGTATATGTTTTTTCATAATAAACAGTGTGAATCATTTATATCTAAATTAGTTTTTTCTTATAAAAAAATAATAATTTAAATGTTTATTATGTAAAGGATAGGATCAGGTTAATATTTTCAAGTAATACATGCCTGAAAAATAGTGTTTGCCAATTGAATAATCAGGTAAAAAACCTATTTCCTCTCCTAATCAATAGCAATGTTACAAGGTAGATCATTGATACTATGGTAACAATCTGGAAAATAAAATAAATACGGGATTAATGTGAAAAACAGGAAATAGCAAAAAAGGTTTTCCTGGAATTACAAAATGCTAATTACATCTTCAGGTAAAATAATTCTCCAATCTGATTCACTAGATCTCGAACCCTTCATTTCTGATTTCCTATAATTCCCTGAAGAGAATTTGATGTCTGCAGCTGATGACTTTTTGAAAACATTGTGGGGGGGAGGGGAATGATTATCCAATGACTTGAAGCTTTTGCTTTATTGAAAATCTTTTCTATCACTGATCCATTTATTTTCTTCTTTTAACATTTTCAATAAATTGGTTCAATTTGAAAGAGAGAGATAAAATATAAGCATATTAGGTGATGAGTTGATTAAGAATATGTTTCTTTATTCAAACAGCAAGTGGTTGATTGGAACATCTTACAATTCTATTTTAAAGCAGTAACTTACTTTTAGGTTACTTTTGATCCTTCTTAATTGTTACATGGATTCTTAGGTATACAATTAGCATTATAAATTTATATTAAGAAATTGATTAACACTTTCCCTCATACGACAATTCTGCAGCAGACGACTTTGAACATAGTTTGTCAAATAATAGAAAATCTCTATAATTGAATGGATAACCTATGACTAAAAGTGGAAAACATTGTGGCAAAAGATGTTTTCAAAAAGCCGTCTGCTGCAGAGGCGTCAGAAAGCGTTTATATGACGGTAAGGGTTAACACTTTCCCACTTGCAGATAAATGTTTACACATTTACAGCGGACTTATTTTTGAAAACATTATGGCAAAAGGAGAATTTGAGCACAATCAGCTATTTCCACATTTTGATGGTTTCATGCAAAACGGTTGTAACTACTTCTTGAACAAGTTGCAGTTACAACCGTTTTGCATGAAGCCCTCGATTTTGCAACAATGTTGTCAACATTATTCAATAATCAAATATTGATATAAAGAGATTTCCCATAACTCTGCAAATATATTTTCAAAGTCGTTAGCTGTGAATTTGTTGTATGTGGTAAAGGGCATCTAAATGACTTACAACACCCAGTAAAGATACCTTTTGAAACCTCTGTAGCATTTAACTCTCCCTTCCCACCTATACCACTTTCTGATGCATCTTCAGCAGACAACTTTTGAAAGCATTTTGACAAAAGGAGAAATTGCTCAAGACGAGCAATTTCTCCATTTGCCACAGTGTTTTCAACTTTTTTTCAGTAATTATACCTTCATTTATAGAGATTTTCCACATTTTCGCCTACATTATTTCAAAGTCGGCAGATTTGTTGTATGTGGGAAAGGGTTAACTTTGTGGAAAAACAGGATATGGATCAAAACAAGGAAGTACTATTTTTCCCCATCACGTTTCTAAATCAGATTCTAAATCATGCACTCAACTCCGTTTCCTCTCTTCGGAGAATTTAATGTTAATGTGATATAATTGATTTCTCTTTCTTGTCTTTGAACTCGGGCAATTTGATTGTGGAGCAATCTCTAACTCATTCCCACATAAAGGAAATAAGCAGCAGACAACATTGAAAACACTGTGGCAAATGGTGATTTGCTCATTCTGAGCAATTTTGACTTAATATGTCACAATATTTTCCAAATTTCGTTTACTTCAGATGAATGACAATGTGTCCACAGGTGGGAAATTAAATTAAATATACATGTAATACCACTATAGTAAGAACATGTTCTTCCACACTCTCCTGACCATAAAACAAACCTGCAGCAGATGACTTTATAAAAATCTTAATGAACAAAAGGATGAACGTTATAAATGTAAGTATATTTATTGAATAGAGTTGAAAGCATTAATTGTGGCAAAAGGATAAATTCCATGAGCACTTTATCCTTTTCCCACAATGTTTTCAAAAGGGCTCTGCTGCAGATGATTTAACCCTTTCCCCCATACGACAATTCTGTAGCAGACGACTTTGAATATATTTTGTCAAATAATGGAAAATCTCTATAAAGCAAATGGATAACCTATGACTTAAAGTGGAAAACATTGTGACAAAAGGAGAAATTACACGTTCTGTGCAATTTCTTCTTTTGTTACTATGTTTTCAAAAAGCCGTCTGCTGTAGAGGCGTCAGAAAGTGTCTATATGAGGATGAGGGTAAGGGTTAAAATGCATCTGCAAGTGGGAAAGGGTTAATTTGAGGATGAGCACAAATTGCACACGTTGATTCTACTCAGACATAGAAAGGTCATAAACAGGTGTTTTTCGTTCAAGTTTTCTACAATTCTAACCTCAGGTTTGTAAAGTTTGAACATTAGCATGGCATTATGATAACATTTAAATTTCATTCCAAGTTTTAATGTCCTTATCTCTCAACCCATTCCACCATAGGGCTCACATGTCCTTTAATGTGCCTGCAGCAGATGATTTTTTTAAACATTGTGGAAAAGGGGGGACATTGCTCATTAAATATTATGAACAATTTATTATTTTACAACTAGGTTTTTTGGTTGACCATGAACCATATAGCCCTTGCTTTTCCAGAGGCATTTTTAATTTGGAATAGTCTTAACCCTTTCCCTCATACAACAATTCTGCAGCAGACGACTTTGAAAACATTTAGAAAAAAAAATAAGGAAAATCTCTTTAAATGAATACAGTTGAAAACATTGTGGCAAAGATTTCTCCTTTTGTCACGCTGTTTTCAAAAGATGTTTGCTGCCGAGGCATCAGAAAGCGTCTATATGTGTGAAAGGGTTAGATATACATGTATAATGTTTATCTGGCAGAGGTAACAGGTCAGGATAGAAGTGAATTAAAAAGATAATTATGCTGAAATAACATGTCTGGTGTCTCTTCTCCGAATCCATAAAATATGCACAAATCATGTCTCGGCTATAAAAAGTCAAATGCTTCGGTTGAGTCAAAATGCGTTTTGCAGGTAAGAAAGGGTTAAACAAGATTTGGGACCAACAACTGCCTATAAGACACTGATTAAAGACCATTTTAATGTTATATACTTTCTCAAGTAGATCAAATTCATGATAAATTGTTGCCAAATAAAAACCCAAAACAAATTAGCTACTGCCAAGATTGTTATCAGAATAACACAGTGGTACCTGTTTTCTATTCATAACAGGAGTTCAACAGTCTTTATCTTCTTGTAGGTGTTCAGGCAACAGTCCATTCATAAAATGTATCCTGTTCCTATCACTGTACATAGGACACAATGCCTATGCAGCAGATTTACCTATATCAATTTTCAATTCTTTATAATTCAATTTTTTGTAACATCATTTTTAGTCAAAAATGTTCAATGCAGATGACTCTTATATGGACAGAAATGTTGTGAGGACAGGTTGATTCATTGTTTGGAGGTTAAGTTACTTTCAAAAAAAGTACTATAGTAGTCTGTTTATCCTGACACCAGCTAGTCAATCATAGTGCCAACCCCGCAACCCTGAGCGCCAAGAAGGGTAGCCATTACTGCCATTGCCGGCATGACTCAACCGGGGATCGGAGCAAAGTTATGATCAATTAATGCAAAGAGGTCAACCAGCAGACAGATGAAAACAAGAGCGCCGCGGAGCGAACGCCAATAATCGTCTGTTTTTTTCTTAGTCGAAAAAGGCGGATTTCTTTATAACAAGAGGGCCATGAGGCCCTGCATCGATCACCGAGAATGGGCTTTTTAAGACTTAACTCTTTCAGCGCCAATGGCAATATCATCAAGACAAAATTTCAAGCTGCTCAAGTCAAAAATGCAATCTCTATAGTGTTAACAAGATTTTTATACAATATGGCCTAGTGACCTAGTATTTGACCTGACCAAATTTATATTTGATTTGGTTGGATATCTTCAAGGCAAATATTCTGACAAAGATTAAAATGACCAATAATTGAACTTGGCCTAGATTTCATCAAGACAACTTTCTAACAAAGTTTCAACATGCTCAAGTTTAAAATGCGGCTTTTAGAGTGTTAACAAGATTTTCCTTAAATTAAGCCTACTAACCTAGTTTTTTACCAAACATGACCTATATTCGATCTTGGCCTAGAAATCACTAAGACAAACATTCTGACAAAGTTTCACATGCTCAAGCCAAAAATGTAGCTTCCAGTGTTAACAAGATTTTCCTTAAATTTGACCTAGTGACTTAGTTTTTAACCGGACATGACCCTGTTTCGAACTTGGCCTAGATATCACTAGGACAAACATTCTGACAAAGTTTCAGCATGCTCAAGCCAATAGTGTGGCTTCCAGAGTGTTAACAAGATGATTTACAAGTGTCTCCTTACAGGAAGGTGACTTAACCCTTTTCCCTCATATAGACAATTTCTGACGCCTCTGCAGCAGACAGCTTTTTGGACATAGGAACAAAAGAAGAAATTGCTCAAAACGAGCAATTTCTCCTTTTGCTACAATGTTTTCCACTTCAATTATAGAGATTTTCTATTTTTTGACTAGTCTAAATATGTTCAAAGTCGTCTGCTGCAGAATTGCAGTTTTGAGGGAAAGGTTCAAAAGAAATGAACTAACTCTATTTTGAGTTTGCAAACATTTTCTGCCATAGGTTAGAAATTCATGAAGGAAAACGTATGTTATTTATGTAAATGCTATTCTTCAAATAATGCATGTGATATTAACCCTTTCCCTCATATAGACGCTTTCTGACGCCTCTGCAGCAGACAGCTTTTTGAAAACATAGTAACAAAAGAAGAAATTGCACAAAACGTGCAATTTCTCCTTTTGTCACAATGTTTTCCACTTTTAGTCATAGGTTATCCATTCAATTATAGAGATTTTCCATTATTTGACAAAATATGTTCAAAGTCGTCTGCTGCAGAATTGCCGTATGAGGGAAAGGGTTAAATGTGCCCTAAAATGATGAGGTACATACATCAAAACCTTTCTTATTTCCATGCAGTATCTTTCATTTTGTGACAAGGCAAACTTAATTTGGCATGACAAACTGACATGTCTAATATACTTCATAATATTTCAACCTTTTCCAACATACAACAAAATCTGCACCAGTTTGAAAACATCTGAGCAAAACATGCGAAAAATCTCTACAAAAATAAAGTATCATTATTCATAAGAGTTGAAAACATTGTTGCAAAATGAGAAAATGCTCTGGCGCCTCTTCAGAAGACGACTTTTGAAAACAATATGGCAATTTCTCGTTTTGTAATAATGTTTTTATCTTCATTCAATAAAGGATGACATTTGATTTGACTTTTGAAAACATTGCATTAAATTGTGAAATTGATCAAAACAAGCAATTTCACCTTTAAGTGCCAGATTTCCAGATTGTTCAACTTGTTCATATGTTGATTGTAAAGTAGACAACATTTGAATTATCATGTGAAGTAATTTGGGTTAATCATATGTATTCATTAATGAAGATCCTTTTTTTTACATGACATATTAACTATTAATAAGCACTGCTATGGCACTTGTCATATTTTTTATGAACATGAACTGCCATACAGTTTAAGATTTATTACTCATATTAATCTTTGAATTTTTTTCTGTTTCGTGAACAGAAATAGTTCTTGAATCTTAAACACTTTCACCCATTCAACAAAATTGCAGCAGATGGCATTAAAAACAAAAGAGATAAAATATGGAAAATTTACCTTAACCCTTTCCCTTATAGAGACGCTTTATGACGACTCGGAAGCAGACGGCTTTTTGAAAACATAGTGACAAAAGAAGAAATTGCTCAAAACGAGCAATTTCTCCTTTTGCCACTTTTAGTCATAGGTTATCCGTTCAATTATTGAGATTTTCTATTTTTTGACAAAATATGTTCAGAATTGTCGTATGAGGGAAAGGGTTAACAAAAGAATCATTATGTGCAATTTCTCCTACTGCCATTACGTCTTCAATATTTGTCTGCTGCAAATGTGTCAAAATGAAGGTATTATACTTAAAGCTAAAGTTATTATTTACTATTTTGTATGACTTTGTTTTCCATGTTTTACATAAATAGATGTATCGAACACTGGTCAGTAACAGTGGTCTGTCCTTACATTAATCCTTTCCCACATAGGCGTAGACGCATTTTGATGCCCCTTCAGCAGACGACTTTTGAAAACATTGTGACAAAAGGAGAAATTGCCCATAGCAATTTCTCCTTTTGCCACAATGTTTTCAAACCCTATTCAACTATTTAACTTAAATTTACAGAGATTATTAATATGTTTGCCAAAATGTGTTAAAAAGTCGTCTGCTATAGTTTTGTTGTATGAGGGAAAGGGTTAATAGATGTAGCCTGGATACACAGAAATTTAAGAAGTAAACCCTTTCCCACATACAATGAATCTGCTTCAGCCAACTTTGAAAACATATTGGCAGAATTATCGAAAATCCCCATAAGGTCAAAATTGGAAAGGGCAAATTTAAATGAGTCAATAGGTATAACTCCGGAGATTCTTTCTGACAATATGATTGACATGAAAATTACCTTGTTAGTGAATGCCTCATATTTATTACCTACATTCAAAATAATACTGCATTGTCAAAATTTGTCACCATGTTTTTAAAAAAAACATCTGCTGCAGGGGCGTAAGAAAGCGTCTATATGAGGGAAAGAGTTAAATGAATGTGTAATTAATGTATCTAGTTGAAAACAATGTGACATGAGCAATTCCTCCCTTTGCCATGATGTTTGCAAAAGTTGTAAGCTGCAACTGTGTCAAAATGCCTCCGCAAATGGGAAAGGGTTAACCCATGTCACCAAGGCAAATTTATTTATGATTGTGTAGCAGACAACTGTTGAAATAAGTATAGATTATAATGCAGAAATGGAGCAATGTCTCCACTTTTCACAATATTTTCAACTCTGTATCAAAATCATACACACAATTTTCAATATTATGACCTATTTTCAGCAGATTGTATCATTGTAGCAAAAAGAGAATTTGCATGATGATCAGTAACAATGTTATTAACCCTTTCCCGCATACATAATATCTGCAGCAGAAGACTTTGAAAACACACCCGAAAATAATTTGAAACTTTCTTCAAATGAAATTACAATAATTGAATAGAGCTGAAAACATGGTGATAAAAGAAGCAATTGCTTGTTTTGAGCAATTTCTTCTTTTGATGACACGTTTTTAAAAAGTCGTCTGCTGCTGAGGCGTCAGAAAGCGTCTATATGAAGGAAAGGGTTAACTGTATTCAATAAATAAACTCTTCTACAGCAGATTTGTTCATGATTTTTTCCCCCCAAGATATTTTTAAAGTTGTCCACTTCATACTAAGTCTTGCTGTATGTGGGAAAGGGTTAGGCAAATTTACGTTGAACACATATTCCACAGGCAATTGTAATCTACGACCCTATAGAGCCGTCTCTTCAACGTGAGTCATTGTTATACCACTTATAGTAAATCCCTAAACGGATAGTAGGTGTGTTTACTTCCTGTATAATAGCAGTCATTGGCATGCAAATTAACCCTTTCAAACCTGCAGCAGACGGCTTTGAAAATCTCTGGGCAAAAATATGAAAAATCTCTATAAATGAAAGTGCAACTATTGAAAAGAATTGAAAACACTGTGGTAAAAAGGAGAAATTGCTCATTATGAGCAATTTCTTCTTTTGCCACAATGTTTTCAAAAGTCGTCTGAAAGTGTCTACAAGTGGGAAAGGGTTAAATCATCCTGCTCAGGGATGAATAGCTGTGATAGGAAAATCCCCTTATAGTGTTAAAAAGAAACCAAACATGAGAGCATTTGCAGGAACGCATTTTTCTCCTTATATAAACTCAATGACTGTTTGGTCGTTTCCGCTGCTTTAAATAAAATAAACATTTATATCACGGTGTTTTCTGGGCAAGTTACTAGTACTACTGGTCCACTTATCCTGACACCAGCCCGTCTGCTGTCATTACGCTAGCCCCGCAACCCTGATTGCCAAGGAGGTCAGCCGTTACTACCATTTTCAAAGACCCGGCCAGGGATCAAACCCCTGGCCTCCCGTACCCGTAGCGGGCAATAACTATAACTTAAGTCAGGGTGTGTCAGATGACTGACAAGTGACCCCGAAAATGTAAATGTCTTGATCAATTTCTCCATTGTAAGCAATGTTTTCAACTATATAACCAAACTTTAAATTTAAATTTCTAGTTCTAATATTGCTTTCATCAGAAACTGTCCAAAGAAGACTCGTCTGAGAATATAATATCAGGAAAACTGTTAGAAACACTCATTATTACTTACCTAGTTGCATGTATGGACCGAATAGTGTCTCGAGGCATGTAGAAAGACATATTTTGAGTATTCTGCTCGATGATATGTTCCCGTGTAAGAACTTCGTAAATTGACGGTGGTCTTGCTCCGAGTGACATAGTGATGGGGCGGACTAAGTTCAAGGTCACCTTGATAAACCCCTGGAATGCATCTTTATTGGTATCATCCTCCTTCTGCAAGAGATCAGGCAGAATGTCACGGAAAAAAATAAAGAATGCTTGAATATTTTAGTACATGCTTAACCCTTACCCATTTTAGGATTCATATTGACACATCTATACTAGACAGGTTTTGAAAACCTTGTGACATAATCAGCAATTTCTCTTTTTCACAATGTTTTCAATTATTTTCAATTATTATACTTTCATTTATTGAGATTTACCACAATTTTGCCATGTTGTTTTCAAAATTGACTGCTTCAGTTTTGTTGTATGTGGAAAAGGGTGTTAAATATGTGTGTAATATATCCCTGTCTGTTGCTTCGGATGAATGCTGAGAAGAAGACCGAATATGGTAGTGGTTTATATCCTTATACAGTCAAACTTGCGATCAGCAGCCACCCAAGGGACATGATAAAACTAGACAGGTGGCTGCTGATCATGACTTGGTCAGATTTGTTCTCTCAGTTCACATAATAGTACATTACATGTTACATTGTAACTGTTAGGAAAATAAACATTTACATTACAAATAGTAAATTGTCTTTATAAACTTGTATTTAAACATTGTTATGAAGATTTGTAGCCTTTTTCTATCAATTATTTCTTTGTGCTATCTATTTTTTAGTTTAAACCGACGTACACAACTAACCTGACTATCAAATATTATTTACTTTACTTTGAAATTTGCCGAACAACATATCCAGCAAAAATAGCTTCCAAATATACGTCTACATTTTACACAAAATTTATTCGATGATCCTTAGATTTAAAATGGTAATGTGAGTTTAATGACTAGGGGCTTCCAAGTGGACATTAACTTTCATTTTTAATATATAAATGTTCTGTCTTTCGGTCTAAAATGCACATAAACGCCGATAATTTTACACCTGGCGAATCTGGGTCGCGTGTTGGCTGACCGTTGTACACAATAGGATTACAGTTAGTCCCGACCAATTAGTGTGGCCGTTGGCCACGTTTCAAAAAGGACTGCTGAACAAGGCAGTTTATAGTGTATAATTGGTTGGGAGGGATTTAAAGTGACTGTTTAAAGCCGGTGACTGCTGATCGCATGTGACCGCTCACACAAGTTTGACTGTATATTTTTTATCTTGATGTAAATAAAAGGTGTGGGACCAATATCGTCTTTTCTGTCTAACGCGATATGACCCTTAGCTGTTGAAAGTAGCGTTAAACCCAAAACAAACAAACAAAAATCCCCCTTTCTGATGCCACAATCAAATTTTGTTGAACAATTTAAAGTTGTTGACGACGTCACACACACTCATGTGGCATGATTGAAACAGGATGATCATAAAACAACTCACCTTGAGTACTTGAGCTCATAATGCAAATAATGATCAAGCTACTTGTCCTTTGCCCAAAATGTTTTGTTAAATGGATGTTCATTGGTTGTAAAAAGGTAAATGGTTGGTTTCTGCATGCTTGAATACAATACAATACTTACCAGAGCAAAGTTAGCACCAGGCATTGCTCTGTTAAACTCTGCTATTCGCCTTTTCAATTCCTCCTTGTTTAGTGTGGCATCACTTGGTTTGTGAGGCAACTTTTCATCTGGAATTGTCCCTGAACGGTACCCTGAATCTGTCTCATCTTTCTCCTGCAAAATAACATTAGAATTCCGGTACCATGAATCTGTCTCATCATTCTGCAAAATTACATTAGAATTCCGGTACCATGAATCTGTCTCATCATTCTCCTGCAAAATTACATTAGAATTCCGGTACCATGAATCTGTCTCCTGCAATATTACATTAGAATTCCGGTATCCTGAATCTGTCTCATCTGTCTCCTGCAAAATTACATTAGATTTCCGGTATCCTGAATCTGTCTTATCTGTTTCCTGCAAAATTACATTAGAATTCCGGTACCCTGAATCTGTCTCATCTTTCTCCTGCAGAATTACATCAGAATTGATACATATCCATGGGCAAGGCATTGTTTTTTCACAGGACAATTTCTTAACTAAGCCTTTTCAATGCAGAATTTTAAAAATTGACTTGTCCAGCTTTGCATTTGGCAAAATCCTTAGTCAATTCTATGAATATAAATGTTAAAGTGGGTAGGCAACAGTATAGAGTCTGGTCAGCCTGCACAGATGTGCTGACTGGCCAGACTCTATACTGGTGGTACAGGCTTCAAGACATCAGTTTAAGCAGACAAAGGTTTAACCCTTTCCCTCATACGACAATTCTGCAGCAGACGACTTTGAACGTATTCTGTCAAAACATAGAAAATCTCCATAATTGAATGATTTACCTATGACAAAAAGTGGAAAACATTGTGGCAAAAGGAGAAATTGCACGTTTTGTGCAATTTTTTCTTTTGTCACTATGTTTTCAAAAAGCCGTCTGCTGCAGAGGCGTCAGAAAGCGTCTATATGAGGGAAAGGGTTAACCATTTTCTTAATTTTAGAAAACTTTAGACTACTCTGAAGTAGACAGCTTTTAAAAACATCATTAAAAGAAGGGGAAAATACAAGATATCCGTGGAACAGATGGGTGCTACCCGAAGTATAGCGAGGTCCCAGGAATGGTGATAATATGCACATATCCTCTTGTTAGTGAAGCTTTCCATAAAGTTTCATTGAATTCAAGTCAGTATAGTTGCTGTGAAATAGCCTGGACAAAAAAAAATCCAAGCCAAATTATATAGAAATTAAAAGGGTAATAATATCTCTTGCAAAAATCATCTAACAGGAACATGGTGCTAATTGCACATCTCCTTTTGTTAGTGAAGCTTTCCATAAAGTTTCATTGAATTCAAGTCAGGAGTTAAAAGAGAAATAGCCTGGACAAAAGCGAAACGGCATTTTCCTATGTCATATTTTATAGGAATTTAAAGGGAAATAACTCTGTGAATCTGAACATGGTGATAATAAGCACTTCTCCCCTGGTTAGTGAAGCTTCCCATAAAGTTTCAATTCAAGTCGGTAGTTGCTGAGGAATAGCCCTGACAACATTTTCCTCTGTCATATTATATAGACATTAAAAGGGCAATAACTTCTCAAAATATCTTCGAACCGGAACATGGTGATAAAATGCATATCTCCTCTTGTAAGTGAAGCTTCCCATAAAGTTTCATTGAATTTAAGTTAGAAGTAGCTGAGAAATAGCCCGGACAAAATTGGCCTATGTCATATTATATAGAAATTAAAAGGGCTATAACTCCTCAATCATCTAACCAGAACATGTTGATAATATTCATATCTCCTCATGAAAGTGCATATTTCCATTAAGCTTCATTCAAGTCAGTAGTTGCTGAGAAATAGCCTGGACACAAGCGGGACGGACATCTGAATGGACGAACAGACGAAGGGGCGACTATATGCTCATCTCAAAAGTATTTTAGGGAGCACAATAAAAGAACTGAGGGAGCACTTTGCTACAGATGCATGGAATGATGAACCCTAATTCAACATCCACATTACAAGGGATAAAAACACACTCCCAGAACTGTATGCCACAGCTTAACCTTAAAACAGAATTAATTAATTGGTCATTTACTCCATTTCCAACAGTATCTCAGTTATTCAATGGCAACAGCGAGTGTAACCTATTTATGAATTCTTGAATGACCATTAATAGACTAGGAAATGAGCTTTGACAAAGGATATTCAAAGGACTTGGTTACCATACATAGGGATCACACCAGACACCACACACAGGGTCACACCAGACATCAAATCCCGCTTGCTTACCACTCTGCCATTACAAAACTTTTAATGGCACCAGAATAAGTAAAAGTGTAGCCTTAGAAAACTAATGCCAGCCATTATGGAAACTTTAAAATAGTTTGAAAATACTAATGGAATGAGGTATTTCTAATGGATGATGCTACTTACTGTTGCAGGTTCTGATGAAAGTTCTGATGATGGTGATAGTTTTGCGTTGAGATCTGATAATGATACCTCCCTTGAAAAGACTGCCCCCAGGTCCTCCCCTTGGTCATGTGACATGGACTTGCATTCTAATTGGATGAGAGGTAAACAGTTGTGGTGACACGTAAACTGGCAATCTGAAAATAGATGAAATATAAAATGCTTAGCAAGTTGTAATTATAAATATCATCAGAAAAGCACATGTATCCAACATTGTGAATTATTTGTTTTCAGGATGAATGTAAAATCACACAACAATTTTTTATTTGAACAAGAAAAATGAGAAAAATAAGAATGAACCAGTAATTTGAAATATGGACCTTTTATCAGCAGTACTTCATCTTGCTACTAAAGGGTTCAAATACGCACTTAATAAATCCTAAAACTAGCACTTAAGATACACAGGAATTAAAATAAAACTAGCACTTAAGATACACAGGAATTAATCCTATCAGATAAAGACGGGAAATTGTCAGATGATAAATATCAACATGGACTATCAGTATTCACCTAATCATCGATCAAGAAGATCTCATATCAGCTGTAGATAAATGTTTTATGCTTTCTGACGCCTCTGCAGCAGACGGCTTTTTGAAAACATAGTGACAAAAGAAGAAATTGCTCAAAACGAGCAATTTCTCGTTTTGCCACAATGTTTTCCACTTTTGGTCATAGCCTCATAGGTTATCCATTCAATTAGAGATTTTCTACTTTTTGAAAAAATATGTTCAAAGTAGTCTGCTGCAGAATTGTCGTATGAGGGAAAGGGTTCGGGTGTTTCGCATATTCTTAAATCCTTTTTTGATCCTCAAACCCAATGTTGTGGGTACTCAAAAGAATAATCTTAATAGAGCATAATTTAGAGAACCAACAAATTAGGTTTTGTTCAGCAGTTAGATAAATAATTAAGGAAAAGGTCAGCTTACATCCATACACATGCTTTCTCAGCAGACGCCTATGTAGCAGCCGACTTTTGAAAACATTGAGACAAAAGACGCAATTGCTCATCATGAGCAATTTTCCTGTTTGCAAAAATGTTTTCAACTCTATTAATTGTCATAAGCATCAGTATGCCAACATATTTCTAAGTACTAACAATACATAAATAAGATATATTACTCAAACTAGGTTCCAAGAAAATGGCTTTTGTTTCAATTGATATACTTAAAGAGCTTAGAAAAGGTCAGTTTACATCTATACACATGCTTTCTGACGCCTATGTAGCAGCCGACTTTTGAAAACATTGAGACAAAAGACGCAATTGCTCATAATGAGCAATTTTCCTGTTTGCAAAAATGTTTTCAACTCTATTTCATATAAGCATCAGTATATGCCAACATATTTTTTAGTACTAACAATACAGCTTTTGGATACTAAGAACTAGATTCCAAGAAATTGGCTTTTATTTCAATTGATACTTAACACTGGAAAAATGTGAACTTGATCATCATTATGAGCAATTTCTCCTATTGCGACAATGTTTTCAAAAGTTGACTGCTGTAGAAGTGTCAAAATGTGTTTGCAGGTGGGACAGGTTTTAACCCTTTTCCACATACAGATACTTTTCTGACATATCTGCAGCAGACCATCCTTGCAAAACATTGTAACAAAAGGAGAAATGCTCATCATTCACCACAATGTTTTCAACTTTTTATTAAATAATTACTGTTCTTTCATTTATGGAGAGTTTCCATATTTTTGACTAAATGTTTTCAAAGCCGTCTGCTGCAGATGTGTTGTATGTGGGCAAGGGTTAATCAACAGGTTTAGGGATAAAGAATCATTGACCTCTTCAGAGAGATAATAAAGATTCTTAGACTGATATTGAGTCAGGTAAGGATGATACAAGTCATATCACATGAAATCAGACCTTAATTGAAAGGGGGTTTCCCACTTACAGATGCATTTTGACCCATTAACAGCAGATGACTTCTGAATACATTGTGAAAAGGGGAGAAATTGCTCAAAACCAGCAATATCTCCTTTTTCCACAATGTTTTCAACTTTTTTTCAGTAATTATACATTCATTTATAGAAATTTTCCTGTTTTGCCTAGATGTTTTGAACGTCGCCTGCTGCAGATTTGGGAAAGGGTTAAGACAAAGAAACCGTCGTAGATGCCTGAATCAAATTAATTGTGCCTCTGAGCAGGCCAATCAGGATCTTCTAGGTTTTTCTAAAATATTGGCAGAAGCAGGAATTTATATCATTATAAGCAAGATATCATAGGTGATTCATTTCTATGACAACAGCTGCGAACACTTCAATGATTCAATTTAGGTTCAATATTGAATAAAACATCAATAAACTCTTGTCAGAAAGCACCTGATCAAGTACTTATGGCTCTTGTCCAAAACGTGATCACTTTAGTTGATGACATTAGAGCAGATATATACCAAGAAAAAGAAAAAATACTCAGGCTGACAAATTTCTCCTTTTTCGAATGATTTGCCCATTTTTTATTTTCTCCAGTTAAATTCACAAGAGCCTATAAAGTAACAGTTTAATAGTTAAGAGTTATTATGATTCCACCCCCTCACAAAATGAAATCCGTCAATTAAAAATAAATATTTCTTCAAAGTGCTGCCTTTTCATCTACAACCAATAAATTGGAAGGATATCATCTGGCAAAAGAAAGAAAAAAATCTTCTTTTGCACAATATATTCAACTGCATTCAATAATTGTACTTTCATTCGTTGAAATGTTCCGCCGAGCCCCGGTAGCGACGCGGGCTGTCAATCCAGGGGTTGTGAGTTCGAATCCCGGCTCGGCCAACTTTCTTTCCGACGATTGACAAAAGTCAATGCGACATGCGTCATTCGTCTTCCACCAATGGGCTAAGTCTATGTGGAAAAGCAGCCAGTTGCTTGGGAAGATTGTTGTGTGGAGTACTGGTGTGAGAAAACCAGGAAATGCATGAGTAGGTGAACTGGCTGCCGTGATATAACTGAGAAATTGTTGAAAACGGCGTTAAACCCCAATCAATCAATCAATTGAAATGTTCCATAAGTTAACCAATGTGTGGTCTGAGTTTAGTCTGCTGCAGGTTTGTTGTATGTGGTACAGGGTTAATCAATGTAAAATATACATGTAGAAATCAAAATAACTATCATGTTTCATTCATATCAAACTGGTTCTCTCATGTGTCTAGGATATGAATCTGTTTATTTATTTATTGGGGTTTTACGCCGCTTTCAACATTATTTCAGTTATATCACGGCGAGAATATGAACCTGTCTGTGGGACACAAGTTGGCATTTCTGAACTGTCTATCTATCTGATCTAAGTCTGACTGAATCAGAGGACTTGATAAGAGGGAGTGAACAGGTCTTTTCCCCAAAAACATCTCTCAACCAAACCCTATGTTGTGGGTACACAAAAGAATCGTCTCACCGAGACGATTCTTTTGTGTACCCACAACATAGGGTTTGAGAGTCAAAAAAGGATTTTAGAACATGAAATATGCCCCTTAATTAGCTGTCTGATAATCTTCTTATAAGCTTTACTAATTGATAGTTGATTGATTGTTTGGTGTTTCACGCCGCTTTCAACAATTTTTCACTTATATCACAGCATTTCCGGGGTAAAGTTACCAGTACTACTGGTCCATCTATCCTGACACCAGCTAGTCAGTGGTAATGTTAACTTCGCTACCCAGAGAGCCAAGGCGGCAGCCATAAGTACCCTTTTTAAGTCTTTTGTATTAACGGGCACCAATCCAATGACCTTCTGCACCAAAGCAGAAACTCTACCACAACACCATTGAGGCGGTCTTCTATGTAATATGTGAACAGAGTAAATGGGTCTTTCTTATATAATAATTTTAGAGCATGAAGAACGCTTCTTATCTAGAGCTCTGTAATAATATTTTTTAACCCTTTCCATCATGTAGACGCTTTCTGACGCCTCTGCAGCAGACGGCTTTTTGAAAACATAGTGACAATAGAAGAAATTGCTCAAAACTTTTGCCACAATGTTTTCCACTTTTAGTCATACTCATAGGTTATCCATTCAATTATAGAGATTTTCCAATTTTTGACAAATTATGTTCAAAGTTGTCTGCTGCAGAATTGTCGTATGAGGGAAAGGGTTAATTGCCTGGGTATCTATCTATTATTACACTTCTAAGTGAAGCTATGCATGTTAAGTATGGTAATATACCTGCTCATATCTGCAGGTTTTCTCTGCATCATGACATAACACATTAATTACTATTGCAGGTAATCACAGGTAACATGTTAACTGGCCCTAAAATTATAAAACTCGGAAAACGATCTCTCAGTGCTCTATAATGGAGTCTATAATACTCCAACGTTTCGAAAATGAATTTGTTTCTGACCAATCAGATACTTGAACACGATTTAAACTCTCCGAGCACAGAGTAAGCTTTCATAGTTTTAGTGTCTGAATCTGCCATGCTTTATAGATACTTAAAATGAAAATTTATGAAAAAGATCTCATTCTGAAACAATTTAATCATAGAAAGCTGCACACAAAAGAAGACTAAAGCTGCTTACTTAGTCTTAATTATGAAGTGCAACAGACTGGCAGAAAAAAATGAGAACAATCATTTTTGCAGGATCATGGATCGCCAAGTAATGGAGCGCCTGTAACCAAATCAAAGAGCTACGGATAGACTGACGACATAGGAGTAATCCCCAAATGTCACCCTACCAAAGAACATGAGGCCAAAATATATACATGTAATATGATTTAATATTTTAACATGGAAAAGCCTATTGTATTCCAATAAGTTGTTTTAGACTAACAATAGCATATCCATTAGGATAAAAAATATGCCACAACAGAAATCCTCTTATAAAGGCTTTTCAACACCTTTTTGCCTATAGAACTCCTAAATAACAAGTTCACAACTTCCGACCAACGTCACTCAGATTGGTTGTCAGTAATCTATGCTGGATCATTTGATCAGTAATCATAAAGCTTATTGTTTATTTTTCCCTGTTTACAATATTATTTCAATTATATCACAGGGATAGAACGTTTATTCAAGTATTATGGGTATGAATTGTGCACTCCAACATGAACGCCAAAAGCAAGGGATCAAAACCAGGACAGAGGTTCCGGATATCTCATGCTGTCATTTGTTTAACCCTTATCCTGCTGAATTACTGTGATTAACCCTTTCCCTCATATGACAATTCTGCAGCAGACGAATTAGAACATATTTGTCAAAAAATAGAAAATCTCTATAATTGAATGGATAACCTATGCCTAAAAGTGAAAAACATTGTGGCAAAAGGAGAAATTGCTCGTTTTGATCTTGATTTATACGGTTTGAAAAAGTAGTTTTGTACAGATGCATAAGAAAATATTGTTTGAAAAAGTAGTTTTGTATAGATGCATAAGTAAATGTTGTTTAACACTTTCCCATACACAACAAACTTTGAAATTGTCTAGGCAAAAATTTGGAAAATACCTTTAAATGAAGTATTTTTTATTGAAAACATTGTGGAAAAAGGAGAAATTGCTCATGGTGGCCATTGTTTCAAAAGTCATCTACTGTAGAGGCGCCAGTAAGCGTCAATATGTGGGAAAGGGTAAAATATATTTAAGTTGTAACATAAATTTTCACTACTGATTAATATTCAGGATCTCGAGCTATTCTCTTTACTAGATTCTTACAGTTATAATTGCTGGATTATCAATGTTGACCTCGATCTGTGTAAAAAACCCTATCTTTGTGTTGTGACATTTGAGAGGACATTTAATTTTAAGCCTCAGTAAACTTCAATTAAGATCTGAGTTCATTCAACATAATAAACCTGATACCTGATGTATGTGGGGTTTATTGTCCCTTTCTTCCTCTAATTAGCATATTTGGATATAGTAAAGGGCGATCAGCAAAGGACTCTCTCAGTCTTATGTTATTGATTAATTGATTGATTTTTTGGGGCTTAACACTGTTTTCAAAAAAAATTCAGTCATATCACGGCGGCCAGTTCACCTACTCATGTGTTTCATAGCCTTCTCACTCCAGTATACCACACATCATACTTTCCAATCATCTTGCTACTTTTCTACATAGACTGTTAGCTCATGGTTAAAGACGAATGACACAAACATTGAAAAGATTGAAGGCCTAGCTGGGATTCAAACTCACAACCCCTGAATTGACAGCCCACATCGCTTGGCAAAATCTGATGTTAAATATATGTATAAACCAGGGCTCAGGAAATTTTGAAGATTGTAAAATAAGGTAGAAATCGGCAGTTAAAAGTGCGCCCAAAATCTGTGCGCAAACGTCTGATATTTTTTTGGTGATGGAACCTTTATTATTTATTTATTTATTGGGGTTTTATGCCGCTTTCAACAATATTTAAGTTATATCGCGGCGACAGTTCACTTATTCATGATCCCTGGGTAAACAAACCAGTACTAGGCTAGAAAATGTGCCTTGCCCAAGGGCACTATACCATGACCGTAGTGCCGCAACTGGGGATCGAACCCGGGACACCCGGTTTCGAAATCCCCGACGCTAACCACTCGACCACAGCGGATTGATGGAACCTTTACTAGGATGTGAACAGTCAAAATATGAAATCACATTACGAGTACATAAACCAGGACTACATGTCAATTAGCCGTTCAGTCCAGAGTTGGACCGATTGACAATTGGTTACACTGATCAACTCGTAATTAGCATTTGCAAACACGATTAATTGTCACAGTTTGGACAATTATCTTGTTTACGTCACTGTTGCAACATGTGTTGTAATAAATTAATTGTGGGAAAGGATTAATTATAATGATCTTAACTAAATTAAGAGAAATGTTTCTATCTACATTTCCCAACAAATTTATATGTTTGCTATATATGCTTTTTTATCCTTTCTTTTTATCATTATTATATTAGAGTTTAATACCATCAAAGAATGAATGTCCAATATCCATGGTCCACCTTATAAAACTGCAGCAACACATATGTTTCCAATCTTTCGACAATTAAGATCTCAATTTATAGACGATTTAAAAACAGTACAGACTGTTCATAATGAAATGTAATTAACCCTTTCCCTCATACGACAATTCTGCAGCAGACGACTTTGAACATATTTTGTCAAAAAATAGAAAATCTCTTCAATTGAATGGATAACCTATGACTAAAAGTGGAAAACATTGTGGCAAAAGGAGAAATTGCACGTTTTGTGCAATTTCTTCTTTTGTCACTATGTTTTCAAAAAGCCGTCTGCTGCAGAGGCGTCAGAAATGTAAATTGTAAATGAGTCTGCAAATACGGCTGAATCAGAGAAAGGATCAAGCCTTTTGACGCAAATCTGCAGCAGCCCAAATTTGAACACATCAGCAATTTCTCTCTTTGCCACAATGTTTTAAACTCGTTTTAATAATTAAACTCTCATATATGGATATTTTTCACGTGTTTGTATATAGGTTTTTAAAGACGTCTGCTGCAGATTTGTTGTATGTGGGAAAGGGTTAAGGGGAGGCATAGAAGAAACTTCTCACAGAAATATGGAATTGTTGCATGCCTATATTATAGCTTTTACGGTGACTCGTTAAAACCTAGCTTTCATATTTGCAGGCGCACATTTTGACGATTTACAGCAGACGACATTTGAAAATGTGGCAAAAGAGGAAATTGTCTGCTGCAGATCTTTTATAAGCAGAACAAGATGTGTTTGTGAAACACTGATGCCCCAGAATGGCAACATCTAGGTCAAAGGTCAAGGTCGCCAGGTCAAAAATGTTGGTACTGACAGAAAGGTCATGTCACAAGGAATACACATGTGAAATATGGTAGCCTTACCTGTCATGGTTCAAAAGTAGTGGTCAAGGTTAAAGTTTTTTTCGAGAATGGCAACATCTAGGTCAAAGGTCAAGGTTGCAAGGTGAAAAATTTTGGTACTGACAGAAAGGTCATGTCACAAGATATACACATGTGAAATATGGTAGCCGTACCTGTTATGGTTCAAAAATAGTGGTCAAGGTTAAAGGTTTTTTTCGAGAATGGCAACATCTAGGTCAAAGGTCAAGGTCGCAAGGTGAACATTTTGGTACTGACAGAAAGGTCATGTCACAAGGTATACACATGTGAAATATGGTAGCCGTACCTGTTATGGTTCAAAAGTAGTCGTCAAGGTTAAAGTTTTTATCGAGAATGGCAACATCTAGGTCAAGGTAGCAAAGTAAAAAATTTTGGTACTGACAGAAAGGTCATGTCACAAGGTATACACATGTGAAATATGGTAGCCTTACCTGTTATGGTTCAAAAGTAGTGGGGAAGGTTTAAGTTTTTTATGAGAATGGCAACATCTAGGTCAAAGGTCAAGGTCGCAAGGTCAAAAATGTTGGTACTGACATAAAGGTCATGTCACAAGGAATACACATGTGAAATATGGTAGCCGTACCTGTTATGGTTCAAAAGTAATGGCCAAGGTTAAAGTTTTTTTTCGAGAATGGCAACATCTAGGTCAAGGTCAAGGTCGCAAGGTCAAAAATGTTGGTACTGACAGAAAGGTCATGTCACAAGGAATACACATGTGAAATATGGTAGCCGTACCTGTTATGGTCCAAAGTAATGGCCAAGGTTAAAGTTTTGATCGAGAATGGCAACATCTAGGTCAAAGGTCAAGGTCGCAAGGTCAAAAATTTTGTTACTGACAGAAAGGTAATGTCACAAGGAATACACCTGTTATGGTTCAAAAGTAGTGGTCAAGGTTAAAGTTTTTTTCGTGCAGACAGGCCAAAAACTACATCTAGGTCAAAGGTCAAGGTCGCAAGGTAAAAAAATTTGGTACTGACAGAAAGGTCATGTCACAAGGAATACACATGTGAAATATGGTAGCCGTACCTGTTATGGTTCAAAAGTAGTGGTCAAGGTTAAAGTTTTTTTCGTGCAGACAGACAGACGTGCAGACAGGCCAAAAACTAGATGCCCACCGAATCGGAGATTCCGGGGGCATAAAAAGGTTAATCTATGCTTTAATGTAAATTCAACAAGACCTCTTTCATCTGAGCACTGTGCCTCAATTATTTTATGGCTAAGTTCAAAACAGAACTATTTAACTAATTGCTTTATTTTCCGCATAATCATGCACTAACCCCATTATTTACTTTGCCACACTACAGGAAAACCAAACAGCACCTTTGTGACTAGCAAGCATTATATTTAAACCAGCATTAGCAAAGATGTAGTTTGATGAGAATTCACAATACATAAGAAATTGCATAAATACTGAAATATTTATTGCTTAATAAGGGAAACCACCGATAGGATTTGCATTTACAACATGTATGTATAACTGCTGTGTTTCAATCGAAATACCTCGGTGATGAATGCTTCACCAATGGCTAATTTCATGACAAAATCCAGGAGGGTAGGGTCAGGACGCACATGTATCAATGGCGCATGCGCAGTCACTTGGTTCTCGTGAACACACATCTCCACTCTGGAGTCAAAATTCAATATGGAAGCCTCCGTCTTGTATTCACTGATTTCATTATCAACACCAGAAACCTCGTTTTCTTGTTGTCTAAATTACGGATCGCAATTATTTGCAAGGCCCAATTAAACAAATCCTTATTTATCTGCCTTACAAATAAAAACATCACTGATTACTGAACTCAGAGGTTCATATTTTAGGATTATTTACACACTAGCATCAAGAATTGCCAGCCTCCGCCATTTTGGAACTCTTCTAACTCTCGCTCGAAGCAGGGTTGCAAATAGTCGGGGTCAGAAGTTCATATGACGTCACTAAAGGGTTAAAACTCTTGCCGTTCATGAGGAACCCGTGTAACTCGAGTCGGAACTCGGGTTCGTCGTGAACTTAGCCAGGATGAAGGATGATGGAATTACCTGAGGAGTTCCGATTGAGCTGTGTTTATGTTATGTTTACAACAGTTGAAATAGTCGGGTCAGAAGTTCATATGACGTCACTTAAGGGTTAAAACTCTTGCCGTTCATGAGGAACCCGTGTAACTCTAGTCGGAATTCAGGTTCGTCGTGAACTTAGCCAGGATGAAGGATGATGGAATTACCTGAGGAGTTCCGATTGAGCTGTGTTTATGTTATGTTTACAACAGTTGAAAGGTATATATGTTTTCCAGTGGCATGCCTCTATACATCATCAGTCTCCCCTTGAAACATTTGACCACCCAATTTGGTTGTCTAAGATAAATTGTATTGATTGTTTGGTGTTTTACATCACTTTCAACGATATTTCAGTTATATCATGGCGTTTCCTGGGTATGTTTATATCAGTACTACTGGTTCAATTATCCTGACACCAATCATTCGTAATGCTAACCTAAGTCTTTATGTGACCCGGTCAGGAACCAAACCCATCATCTCCAGCACCTGAGGTGGACCCTTTACCACTACAAGACCGAGGCGGTCAGATAAATTGGATGTTCAGGAGGTGTTAACCCTTTCCCTCATACAACAATTCTGCAGCAGACTACTTTGAACATATTTTGTCGAAAAATAGAAAATCTCTATAATTGAATGGATAACCATTGACAAAAAGTGGAAAACATTGCGGCAAAAGGAGAAATTACTCGTTTTGAACAATTTCTTCTTTTGTCACTATGTTTTCAAAAATCCATCTGCTGCAGAGGCTTCAGAAAGCGTCTGTGAGGGAAAGGGTTAAAGCCCTATCAGTCTCGGTGGTATAATAATCAAGAGTCCGCCTCTAGTTTCGGATGTCACAGGTTCGATGCCCTGGCAGGTCATACCAAAACTTTTATAACAGGTAGTAATGAAAAAGCGCTTGTCTCCCCATTTGTGTGGTCGTAGGTGAGGAAAAAAAATGATGGAGATGAATTGTGTAGTTTTGGACTGGAGATGAATCAACAGTGACAATCCTCAGTTATTGAGCAGAAACCATTTTTCAGCTGAAGGTTACCATGACCTTGGCCTTTGACCTAGTGATCTCAAAATCAATACGGGTCATTTGCTGGTGGTGACCAACCTGCACACCAAGTATGAAGTTCCTGGGCCCAAGCAATCTTTAGTAATGAGCAGAAACCATTTTTCAGTCCAAGGTCACCACGACCTTGACCTTTGACCTACTGACATCAAAATCAATGGGGGTCATCTGCTGGTGGTGACCAACCTGCACACCAAGTATTAACTTCCATGGCCAAAGCATTCTACAGTTATTAAGCAAAAACATATTTTCAGCTCATTGTCAGTAATCTTTCAGCTCAAGGTCATTGTGACCTTGACTTTGACCTCAAAATAAAAAAATATTAATAGATGTCTTCTACTGGGCATGGTCAACCTGCAGACAAAGTATGGAGTTCCTTGGCCCAAGCGTTCTTCAGTTATTGAGCGGAAAACATTTTTTACCTCACAAGGTCACCATGACCTTGACCTTTGACAATCTGACATCAAAATGAATAGGGGTCATCTACTGGTCATGACTAACCTGCATACCAAGTATGAAGTTCCTATGCCCAAGCGTTCTTCAGTTATTGAGCGGAAACAAATGTGACGGACCTGACCTTGACCACTGTGACCTTGACCTTTGACCTCAAAATGAATAGGAGTCATTTGCTGGTGGTGACCAACCTGCACACCAAGTATGAAGTTCCTGGGCACAAGCAAAAACAATTTTTCAGCTCATTGTCACTGTGACCTTTCAGCTCAAGGTCACTGTGACCTTGACTTTAGACGTACAGACCTCAAAACCAATAGGGGTCTTCTACTAGGCATGGCTACCCTGCATACCAAGTATGTAGTTTATCGGCCCAAGCGTTCTTCTGTTATTGAGCGGAAACCATTTTTTACCTCACAAGGTCACCATGACCTAAACCTTTGACCTTCTGACATCAAAATCAATAGGGGTCAGCTACTGGTCATGACCAACCTGCATACCAAGTATGAAGTTCCTACACCCAAGCGTTCTTCAGTTATTGAGCGGAAACAAGTGTGACAGACGGAAGGACGGACGGACGGAAGGACGGAACGGGCAAAATCAATATGTCATCCCCATGTATGGGGGAGACATAATTAATTAATGGTTTAATTTCTCTAAAGGTTGTAGGGTTAATATTATGACCGACTCGTTAGTGTCAGGATAAATGGACCAGTAGTACTGGCAACTAACACAGAAAATGCCATGATATAGCTGAAAATATGTTGAAAGTAGCATAAAACACACAATACAATCACGCAATGAGCCCCTTTTCAACAGATAAACACAGCCACCTGAGTATGCCCTACCTATGTGCACAGATAAGTTACACGCAGGGTTTGAACCAGAAAAAGTACATAGCATGAGTAATATTTTCTCTTTATCATTAATATTTACATGTACCTATACCCTTTAACACATTATCTCTGATCAAATGGGGAAAGTTCAAAATGTTTTTTATCAGTGAACAAGTATAAGTATATAGTATTGAACTTAGAGGTCAAAATAATATAGTTTTATACTTTTGATGTTTACACAAAGACTGAAAGTCACAAACAAAATAATCAGGTTTAATACGTACTTGTGACAATTTCTGTAGTTTTGTATTTCACACACAAAATAAGGATTGACCCTCATAATTCATGTAAGATATAGCATGACTACCTGCTTTTCTTACTATTTATAACCAAGAGGACTAGATAAAGGGGAGTTGACTGGTCATTTTCCCACAATATCTCTCATATTACTTAACCAAACCCTTTGTTGTTGGTACTCAAAAGAATCATTAACTGAGACAATTCTTTTGATAACCCGCAACGTAGGGTTTGAATGTCAAATAAAGATTTTGAAAGATGAACAAAATCGCATAATCTAGAGCTCTGTTAACCTATCCCATATATATATATTGCTTTCTGACGCATCTTAGCAAAAGATGACTTTTGAAAACATTGTGTCAAAGGAAACAAGAGGCCCATGAGGGCATAATGCTCTACTGGGATAGGCTAAGACAACAAAGGAAAGAGGAATAGTTATCAGATAGTAAATGGAGCCTCTATAATGTGTTCACAAGCTCTATTATAAGAATTCCGACAATTTCAAGGGCCATAATCCAGTCTTGCATGGGCGGATCTGGCTGGTTTGCGAAAGGAAGCGAGCTCTCATGGATATCTAACTATTGTATAAGTTTGATTGAGATAAAATCAAAACTGAAGACTGTATCGCGTTCACTAAGCAATTGTTTATGGACGCACGCACATACAACGGACACCACACCACGGCATATTAAGCTCTTCTGGCCTTTGGCCAGTAGAGCTAAAAATTGCTATTTCTGATCAATTTCTTCTTTTGCCACAATGTTTTCAACTCTATTCAAAGATTAGACTTTCATGTATAGAGATGTTTTAAAGGTTTTGCCTTGATGCTTTTAAAGTTGGCTGCTGCAGTTTTGTTGTATGTGGGAAAGGGTCAACTTACATAGACAACTTCTGAAAACATTGCGGGAAAAGGACTCCATACACTTCCTCCAATGGTAACTGGTTTGAATCCAGTGAAGGTGGAGATTTGGTATCTTCAAACAAACACTCAGCGTGAGTAATGGTTGAGAATCCAGGAAGCAGACATCAAGAATGATGACACTGCCTCAGTGATATTAGGTGGGGCGTCTGTCTCGGTACGGAATGTCAATAGTTTGATCTCCAGCCGGGTCGTACCAATGAATTTTAAAATTGTAGCAATGGCTGCCCTCCTTGGCGCTCAGAGTTGCAGGGTTAGCATTACAACTGACTGGCTGGTGTCACAATAAATGGACCAGTAGTACTGGTAACTTACACAGAAAACATTGCGATATAACTGAACAAATTGTTGAAAGCTGCATAAAACGCTTTTGAAAAAATTGTGTCAAAAGAAGAAATTGCTCATGATGGGCAATTTCTCCCTTTGACACAGTGTTTTCAACTCTTTTCAGTTATTACACTTTCATTTACAGAGATTCTTGAATAATTATGCAAAAACGTTTTCAAAGTCGTCTGCTGCAGATTTGTTGCATGTGGGAAAGGGTAAAATGGGCTTTCCTGGCATAAATCAAGAACAACATGTATTTAAACCCTTCACATCATTAGCAACTTCTTGAAAATCTTCCATTTGTCAAGAGCCAAAAACCCCTTGTAAGAATAATTTTAATAAAGATTTCTTTAAACTTAGTGGGAAAAGGAAAAACTACTCATTTTATCTATTTCTCTTTGACCACAATGTTTCAAAAAAACTTCTGCTACAAAGGCCAGTAAAATGTCTGTTTGTCTGTATAGCAGGGTGAGTTTGCATGAAGATTGAAAGGCACCTATACAAACATGAGGTGAAAATTCCTCCCACATTTTAAGGCCATCTTTGCTCATTAAATGCTCATCTATCTGACAGTTATATTTCTCAGTCTATACCCTGTCTTCAGTTTTCAGTCATATTTCAAAACTTTGTTTGCAATTAGCTTTACAAAATGGTGCCAAATTCTAGCTGGAGCACAAAATATATTGTAATTATATTATGATTGATTAATTCTACTTTTTAGTCCTCAAACTGTATACTTTTGTACTATATAATTAACAGATTTTTCCTGCAGAGAAGATTAGGTTTGATTAAAACACAAAGAAGATCTGTAAACAGTTTAACACTTTCCTACATACAGACGCTTTCAGTCATTGACAGCTTTAGAAAACATTTTGGGGAAATGAGAAATTGCTCATAATGATCAATATTTTTCTCCGTTTGCAGAATAAACTTCAAATATGGAGATTTGTCCAAAGTGCATATTTTTATATAGACCACAGGGGCCATAATGTGTATATGTCCAGGCAAAATTATGGAAAATCTATGTAAACTAGAACTATCACTGAATGTGATTAATACCCCCGAACGCCACCCTGATAGGAAAGGTTGTGAACTATTTAGAAATCCCACCTTAAAAGGACAATGTTATGGATCGGGTTATTCTTGTTTTGTTCATTTTTGGATAACAAAGGGCAATAACTCTGTAATTATGTAAATTAGAGTTATGGTTCTTGTACACTGCGCTTCCTCTGATTATGCTCTACCGTTGTATGTAGTTTTATTAGATTCCATCTGTTAGTTATTAAATAATTCTCCGGGCAAGAAAAAGTAACAAAGGGCAATAACTATGTAATTATGTAAATAAGAGTTATGGTTCTTGTACACTGCACTTCCTCTCATTATGCTACCATTGTATGCAGTTTTATTAGATTCCACCGGTTAGTTATTAAGTAATTCTCCGGACAAGAAAAAGTAACAAAGGTCAATAACTCTGTATATAGGTAAAATAGAGTTATGGTTTCTGTACACCACACTTTCTCTTAATGCGTTGTATCATCCTATGAAGTTTTAATAAATTTCAAGAATTAGTTTTAAAGTTATGCTCCGGACAAGACTCTACAAACAAGAAAAAGTAACAAAGGGCAATAACTCTGTAATTATGTAAAGTAGAGTTATGGTTTTTGTACACTGCACTTCCTCTGATTATGCTCTAACATTGTATGTAGTTTTATTAGATTCCATCTGTTAGTTATTAAGTAATTCTCCGGACAAGAAAAAGTAACAAAGGGCAATAACTCTGTATTTAGGTAAAATAGAGTTATGGTTCCTGTACACCGCACTTTCTCTCAATGTGTTGTATCATCCTCAGATGTTTTATTAAATTCCAACAATTAGTTTTAAAGTTATGCTCCGGACAAGACTCTACGAACAAGAAAAAGTAACAAAGGGCAATAACTCTGTAATTATGTAAATTATAGTTATGGTTCTTGTACACTGCACTTCCTCTGATTATGCTCTACCATTGTATGTAGTTTTATTAGATTCCATCTGTTAGTTATTAAGTAATTCTCCGGACAAGAAAAAGTAACAAAGGGCAATTACTCTGTATTTAGATAAAATAGAGTTATGGTTCCTGTACACCGCAATTCCTCTCAATGTGTTGTATCATCCTATGAAGTTTTATTAAATTCCAACAATTAGTTTTAAAGTTATGCTCCGGACAAGACTCTACGAACAAGAAAAAGTAACAAAGGGCAATAACTCTGTAATTATGTAAAGTAGAGTTATGGTTCTTGTACACTGCACTTCCTCTGATTATGCTCTACCATTGTATGTAGTTTTATTAGATTCCATCTGTTAGTTATTAAGTAATTTTCCGGACAAGAAAAATTAACAAAGGGCAATAACTCTGTATTTAGGTAAAATAGAGTTATGGTTCTTGTACACCGCACTTCCTCTCAATGTGTTGTATCATCCTAAGATGTTTTATTAAATTCCAACAATAAGTTTTAAAGTTATGCTCCGGACAAGACTCTACGAACAAGAAAAAGAAACAAAGGGCAATAACTCTGTAATTATGTAAATTAGAGTTATGGTTCTTGTACACTGCACTTTCTCTGATTATGCTCTACCATTGTATGTAGTTTTATTAGATTTCATCTGTTAGTTATTAAGTAATTCTCCGGACAAGAAAAAGTAACAAAGGGCAATAACTCTGTATTTAGATAAAATAGAGTTATGGTTCCTGTACACCGCACTTCCTCTCAATGTGTTGTATCATCCTATGAAGTTTTATTTAATTCCAACAATTTGTTTTAAAGTTATGCTCCGGACAAGACTCTACAAGTAAGAAAAAGTAACAAAGGGCAATAACTCTGTAATTATGTAAATTAGAGTTATGGTTCTTGTATACTGCACTTCCTCTGATTATGCTCTACCATTGTATGTAGTTTTATTAGATTCCATCTGTTAGTTATTAAGTAATTCTCCGGACAAGAAAAAGTAACAAAGGGCAATAACTCTGTATTTAGGTAAAATAGAGTTATGGTTCCTATACACCGCACTTCCTCTCAATGTGTTTTATCATCCTATGAAGTTTTATTAAATTCCAACAATTAGTTTTAAAGTTATGCTCCGGACAAGGAAAATCGCAACGGACCAACCGACCGACCGACCGACCAACCACAGGGTGACTCCAATATACCCCCTCTAAACTTCGTTTATCGGGGGTATAATAATAATATGCTTATTGACTAGTGTTGAAATCATTGTGGCAAAAGGAGAAATTGCTCTTTTCTCCATTAGCTACAATGTCTTCAAAAGTTGTCTACTGCCGATGCGTCAAAACGCATCTTGAAGAGCCGGTTAAACAAAAGTATTCTGTATGCCCTGGCTGGCAGGGATGAACTATAAAATGAGCAAGTTTGGGCATTAACATGTAACAGGAGGACTGCTTCAGCTTGCTTGAAAGTGATACATTAAGTGAAAGAGACAAATTACTTCACTGTATAAACTTAACCCATTTCCCACATACCATAAATCTGCAGCAAATGACTTTGAAATACATCTACAAATGATAGTACATGTATAACTATTGAAACATCATGGCATTATAAGTTGTCTGCTGCATTCATGCCAAATTTAATGCATCTACATGTTGGAAATTGAGGCGCCATTTACATTATACCTTAAAATTTCAGGTGAGATGTTCATATCTCATTTAATTTTTTCAGCTGCAGTCAACCTTTCCCTTTTAACCCTTTCCCACATACAGACACTTTCTGGCGCCTCGACTGCAACAGACGATTTTTGAAAACAGTGACCTTTTGTGATAGTGTTTTAACTTGTTTCAATATATATAATTATACTCTCATTCATGGTGAGTTTCGTTAATTTTGCGTACACGTTTTATCGATAATCCTTCCACAGAAGACGACAAATCTGCAGCAGACAACTTTGAAAACCTTGTGACAAGAGGAAAAAATTCATCATCAGCATTTTGCTCTCTTGCCACAATGTTTTCAAAAGAAGTATTCTGCAGAGGCGTCAGAAAGCTTCTACGTGTGGGAAAGGGTTAAAGTTGTCTGCTGCATATTAATTGTATGTGGGAAATGGTTAACCTATTTGATTTTTCGGACTGCTTTGTCTCCAAAGGCAACTTTCTTTCTTTCATCTAAAACTGGAAATTCATTGGGTATCAATTAACCCTTTCCCACATACAAACAATCTGCAGCAGACAACTTTTAGAACATAAATATATCTTTAGCAAAAAAGTGAAAAATCTCCTTTGATGAGATTTGCTTTGTTTGAATGGAGTTTTATGCCATTTTCAACAGTTATAATTTCAGTTTATTCAATAAATAGAGTTGAAAACCTTGTGGCAAAAGGAGACATTGCTCATCAATGTTTTCAATAGCCATTTGCTGCAGAGGCGTCAGAAAGCATCTATATGTCAGGTAAAAAAGGTTTAAAAGGAAAGGGTTAATGAGTCGATATGCTTCCCTGTTGTGAGGACTGTTTGAACAGTGCATCTCCATTTCTGTTACTTAAAGTGACAAACAGACCAAAAAATGTCCATTCAAGTCTCAAATTTCGCTTTTGAGGCTAACAGCCCCGAGTTGAAACTTGATTCACACTTTCCTTTATTGATAACAGCTTGACTCTGCCAATATAAACTTAAGGTAAACCAAATGGCCTGATATGCAAGTTTTGGGCTTTTTCTAGTGGAATGAATCAGTTAAAAGGTCAGTTTAAACTTGGACATAAATTAAGGTATTCATAATTGAAAACATTTTATGTAGGCATATTATAGGAAGAAATTGCTTAACCCTTTCCCACATACAGTAAACCTGCAGCAGGCAACTTTGAAAGCATGTTGGCAAAAACCCAGAAAATCTCTATAAATGAAGGTATAATCCCCTGTGAAATGTTGTTCTTGAAATTATAATGAACTTTTCGTGCCACTGATGAACTGTTCATGAACTGCCATTAAATAGTTCTTAATCACAGTTCATGAACAGTAAGACAAACTTGTTCGTGAACTGTTCAAGAACTGAAGAAGAACATGGCAAATTCTTAACAAGTTCATAAACATCTGTCAAGTGTAATTCAAGTACTTTTAATGAACCCTATAAGTTCTTATTCTGTTCTTGAATAGTAAGTTTAATATAAATATATCACTGATTTTAAAATGATATTTAATTAAATTACAATGACTTTTTAACTCAATGTGAATCTCTTAAACTACCATTCTGAATAGAGAAATAAGAACATTTATAGATCACTTCTAGAACACTTCTAGAACCAAAGAAGTTCTTATAAATGTATTATAGTGAAAACTTTTGTAATCTTCTTGTCAAAAGTAAAGGCCCTAGTGAAAAACATTAAAGCAATTCCAGTGAAATTTCATTGTTACCTGCTATGTTACTGGAATACCAGTAGAATAACCAAAAATACCGCTGGAACTGAACTTGAATTTAAAATATACCAAGGGAGTTAACTCAAGCATAAAACACAGGAACTCTTCAAAAAGAAGTAAGTAATGTTTACTACTTCCTTTACGTTTTTTGGTGGGAGAAATATGTTGTGTTTCAAAGGCACAGAGAAGTTTTTTGTAATTTCTTATGAACAACTTGATGGGCACATTTGGTAAATGTCTTAAATGTTACATTGTTTATTAAATTAGCAAATTGTATTGTGCTATGTCATAAACAATATGTTTATGTTGGTGATTTATTTAAGTATCACATTGCCACATGTGAAAGAAGCCAATTGTCTTCATATAAAAAATATTTTTATTGAATTCTGGTTCAACTATGTTTCAATGAACCAGAATAATTTCTGTACATAATCTGCACAGGCTTTCTGTATTTTCTTCTGTACAAAATCTGGTTCTTAGGTTCACCCAGACTATTTCATACACTAGTTAACAACCAATTGAACATGAACTGTTCATGAACTGTTCATAAACAGTAGTTCTGGAACTGTTCATGAACGATAGTTCTTGAACCGTTCATGAACAATACATGAAGAGAAAATGGCACAATGAATTTGCACTGGAAAAAGTTCTTGAACAGTTCATGTTTAAAAAGAAAATCAAGAATAATTCCTGAATTTTCAGTTCTTGAACAATTCATGAACTTTTTAATGACAATGTTTCCTGAATGTGTCATGAACTGTTCATGACCTGTTCAAGAACTACATATTTAAGAACTTTTTAAGAATTTGTGCCATTTTATCTTCATATACATCCCATGAACTGTTCATGAACCAGGTACCTGAACTTTGCATGAATTATACAAGAACTGTTCATGAACAGTAATTATTCATTTCACAGGGGATTACTGCAAAAAGTTGAAAACATTGTGGCAAAAAAAGTGGCTTGTTTTGAGCAATTTCTCCTTTTGTCACGTTTTTTCCACAATTCGTCTGCTGCAGATGCGTCAAAATGCGAACTATATATATATAAAGGGTTAAAATATGAACTATTTTTGCCTTGTCCACATTGTGTTCTGAACTTGTCTACTGAAGAGGCGTCATGTTGTCTGAATTTGTGAAAGTGTAAACCCTATCCCGCATACAGTGAATCTGCAGCAGACGACTGTGAACACACCTGGATCATTATATGGTATTTTAAAAATCGAATTTCAACTTTTAGAAATGAGTATTCTAAGAAAGAATTGTGGGGGGGAAAAAGGATAAACTGTTCATGATGCGCAATTTCTCTTGTAAATCCCAAATGTTTTCAAAAGTCGTCTGCTGCAGATGCGTCTGTAAATCACCATGGAAAGGGGTTATTAATAATAAACTCGAAGATCTACCACCCATTGTTACTTAGGAAATTAATGGTATGATATTACGTCACATAAATAGTCAGAAAACCTACAAATATTCTAACGGATTATGCAAACTCAGACTATGTCATAACTACATCAATGACCTCGACCTTGACAAATAAACCATACATCCATAATGATGATTGACATAAACAGGTCTGCTCAGGTCTCTCCTACCAGTCTCCTTGAAACATCTGTTTTATCACAACACGTACTCAGGATATCTGCATGCTTATATATTTTTACACACTTCAGACTAGATAACATCTTCATTAGCAATTTCTCCTTTTTCCACAATGTTTGCATATGCTTTTATTAAACTGTCTGATTGAAAAGTGAATGTTTACATCATAAATTTAAGACCGATTTCAATGGCTTCATGCAAAACGTTTGTGACTACATCTTGTAACAAGATGTAGTTACAAACGTTTTGCATGAAGCCCTCGATTTCTGTTTAATATTAATCCTTACCAACTACAGCAAATCTGCAGCAGATGGCTTTGAAAACATGTCGGCAAAAGTGTTAAAAATGTCCATAAATGAGAGATTAATTATTTAACAGAGTTAAAATCCCGAATTTCGAAATCCCCGACGCTAACCACTCGACCACAGCGGATTCCTCACTGTGCTTGAAGCTAGCTAGGTTGTTGTATCAGAGAAAGGGCTAATTTTGTTTCCATGTGGGCCTGCAACAGCTCTTGCTTATTGTTTATTTATCCTTTGAGAACGTAGAAGCTCAGACATGAGACAGAAGGGACCCAATAATTACTGTGAAGCAGACAACACTTCTTGGCACTCTAAACTCTGTCCCACTGGAAGCCGCATTTTGATTCATTTGCAGCAGACAGCTATTGAAAACATTTGTAGCAAAAGAAGAAATTGCTGAAAATGAGCAATTTCTCCTTTTGCAACAATGTTTTCAACTCTTTTTGATAATCATCTTTTCTTCTGATGTAGTTTTGTTGTATGTGGAAATGATTAACAGTTACCATACTTCCACAGATAATAAATGCATGATGAATGAATTATGTAATTAGCTTGGTAAGTTCTTAGACTACCCCTTTCCCTCATACAACAATTCTGCAGCAGACGACTTTGAACGTATTTTGTCAAAACATAGAAAATCTCCATAATTGAATGGATAACAGGTATGACAAAAAGTGGAAAACATTGTGGCAAAGGGAGAAATTGTACGTTTTGTGTAATTTCTTCTTTTGTCACTATGTTTTCAAAAAGCTGTCTGCTGCAGAGGCGTCAGAAAGAGTCTATATGAGGGAAAGGGCTATAACACCTAATACCAAATATTAATATTGTTTGGAGAGTAAATGTCCCTCACTCAGCAAACAGTTCTCACTCAGCAATTAAAATATTGGAACTTATTGATAACAAGAGGCCCATGAGGGCCTATGCTCTACTGGTATGGTTCTTTGGTCTTTTTCAATCCAGAGCATGTATGTATGGTGAAGATCGGATAGTAAATGGAGGCTCTTTTGTGTTCACAAGCTGTATTATAGCAATTTTTACAAATTCATGGACCATAATCCAGTCTTGCATGGGCGGATCTGGCTGATTTTCAAAAGGAACCAAGCTCTCATCAATATTTAACTACTATCTAAGTTTGGTGAAGATCAGATAGTAAATGGAGCCTCTATCGTGTTCACATGCCCAATTATAGCAATTTGGACAATTTCAAGGGCCATAATCCAGTCTTGCATGGGCGGATCTGGCTGGTTTACGAAAGGAACTGAGCTCTCATGGATATCTAACTACTGTATAAGTTTGGTTGAGACACAATCAAAAGTGAAGACTGTATCGTGTTAACAAGAAATTGGACGCACGCACGGACGACGGACAAATCACCACGACATAAGCCCTTCTGGCCTTTGGCCAGTAGAGCTAAAAACTATAATTGTAACCCTTTCCCAAATATGACAAATCTGAAGCAGACCACTTTGAAAACGTCTATGGAACACTGTTATACATTAACCCTTTCCCTCATACAGACGCGTTCTTAGTCGCCTCTGCAGCAGAAGGCTTTTTGAAAACATAGTGACAAATGAAGAAATTGCTCAACACAAGCAACAAGCAATTTCTCCTTTTGCCACAATGTTTTCCACTTTTAGTCATAGGTTATCCATTCAATTAAAGAGATTTTCTATTTTTTGGCAAAATATGTTCAAAGATGTCTGCTGCAGAATTGTCGTATGAGGGAAAGGGTTAAAGTATCATTATTGAATAGAGTTGAAACCTTTAGCCAAAATGTTTTCAACAGTCCTCTGTAACTGTGCAAGGATTAATTTGAATTTCAGATGAGTAGAAAAGATTGTGACAGATGTTTTACAAGAGTTACATAACTCACAACTTGAAATAAGACAGAATCACGTACCTCAAGTTTTTTAGATAATTATCATATGTCTATTAAAGTTTCAACCCTAAATTACTGTAACCAAAAGACGCATCCCAGCGACAACCTTTTAAATCATTCTAGCAAAAGGAGCAATTGCTCTTTATGAGCAATTTCATCTTTGGCAAGAGTTTGTTTTCAACTGTTGGCAATAAATTAACACCTTCATTTATAGAGATTAATTTTTGATACTTTTGCCTAGATCTTTTCAAAGTTGTCTGCTGCAAATTTGTGGTATATGGGAAAGAGTTAATAAATAAATAACAGCAAAGCTTAAAATAAGTTGAATAATGAATACATAATGTATGCCGACTGCATAATATTGCAGTTAATTCTAAAGGCTTACAAGAATACATACATGTACACTTTTTGCATCATTTTTATGTTTCTACAATACTTGGAAAGACATGTGCAAAGTGTGTGTATATCACATGTGCCTATGATGTACATGTAGGGAGCTATAATCAGAGACCTGTATAATAATGTCTCTGCTATAATCAAGACAGATAATAATAATAGGGGCAGCTAGCTCTTTCCAAATTTATCTTCTCTGAGAAAAAGACCAATTCAGTTTGAATTGTGTTTTATGCCGCCAGTCCAACAATTTTCCAGTTATATCACGGCATTTTCCTGGGTAAGTTACCATGGCCATACTACAGGTCTATCACCCTGACCCAGCATGTCAGTCTAAAATGCGAAACCCAACAATCCTGGGCGAAATTTCATTTTGAAACTGCACTAGAGGCAATTTACCTGTTTTATAACTTCAATAGTTTCACATTGTCTTTTTCAAAAAACATCTGGCACGGAATTTCTTTACAAGTATACATGTAATTTTAATATTGAGTAGATTCATTATCCCTTTTCTGACACAAATTTGCAGCAGACAACTTTGGAAACGTCTCGGCAAAAGTATGTAAACTTTTTTTAAATAACAGAAAATTGATTGGATGAAATTGAAAACATTGTGGCAAATATAAAATTTACTTAATGAGCATTTTCTCCATTTGCCTCAATGTTCTAAAAAGTCATCTGCTGCAGCTAGAAGCGTCAGAAAGCGTCTGTATGTCGAAAAAAACAACATTCGGCTGCTGTGTATTGCTAGCCAAGTGTACTTTGTATATATCATGTCTGTTACAAGTGACTCTTGGGAATGTAATGGAAATTCCCCCTTTCCCTAATATAGACACTTTCTGACACCTCTGCAGCAGACAGCTTTATAAAAACATGGCGACAAAAGAAGAAATTGCTCATATTGAGCAATTCCTTCTTTTGTGACGCCATGTTTTCAACTCTTTATATTCATTTAAAGTACTTTCGTTTAAAGGGAGTTTCCAATTGTTTTCTGGTATGTTTCAAAGTTAATTGTCTGCTGCAGACTTGTTGTATGTGGGATAGCACTACATGTATTGGCTTTAAGATTTCTACAGCAGAGAAAGGGTTTTAAAGGTTCCTTGAATATTTTTGTTTGTTTGGAGTTTAACGCCGCTTTCAACAGCTTTGGTCATATCACGGCGGTCAGTGCACCTACCCATGTTTTCCTGGCTTTCCCACACCAGTACTTACACAACATTCTTTCGAAGCCACTGACTACTTTCTCACATAGATCAGAGGTTAGAGGCAATGGAAAACATCGCCCGAAAGAATGTCGCCGCAACCGGGTATCGAACCCGTGACCTCCAGATCACGAGTCAGATACGCTACCAATTGAGCTACCCGGCCGGGTCCCTTGAATATTAATGAGTTAATCAAGAACTCAACGAGTTTCAAGCTTAACCCTTTCCCTCATACGACAATTCTGCAGCAGACGACATTGAACGTATTTTGTCAAACTATAGAAAATCTCCATTATTGAATGGATAACCTATCACGTTTTGTGCAATTTCTCCTTTTGTCACTATGTTTTCAAAAGACCGTCTGCTGCAGAGGCGTCCGAAAGCGTTTATATGAGGGAAAGGGTTAATCCTTTCTATGATACAGACAGCCTTTGACAGCTCCTAGCTGTAGCAGAATGATGTCGGTTTCTGGAAATATTAAAATGTTATAAAAGATCTTGCATTGACCTGTTTTCAAAGCATATATCCGTAGGTCTAAAAATATTACATCATGATAATTAATAACATTTAAATGTACTTGATTTCATAATTTTAAGGTCATTTAATTGTATCTGCTTTGAAAAAAAAAGTCTGATGATCAGAATGCTGAAGTTATAAACTAAAATAAATAAATTGGTATTAAAAAAAAAAATTAGACATCAAATGTCACTAAATCTGTGCCAGTTTAAACATTAACGGTAATATTATGTCACATATGTGACAGAAATTCCCCAAGGTGGATTCATTATTCATCCCTAAATTTCCCATGGGTCTATCATTAACTCAGAATATAACATGAGGGCCTTATATGCCTTATATATTTCTAATTAACCCTTTCCCTCATACGACTATTCTGCAGCAGACGACTGAACGTATTTTGTCAAAAAATAGAAAATCTCCCTAATTGAATGGATAACCTATGACAAAAAGTGGAAAACATTGTGGCAAAAGGAGAAATTGCACGTTTTATGCAATTTCTTTTTTTGTCACTATGTTTTCAAAACGTCATCTGCTGCAGAGGTGTCAGAAAGCGTTTATGTGAGGGAATTGGGTTAAATGACCATCAGACTGTTTGGTTTTAGCTCAGCCCTTGTAACTAATGGAGCAAACTGCAAGACTTATTAAGTATCATTTAAATATGTAGACATAAAACTTCCTACACACAATAAACAAGCTGATCTTGTCCAAACTCTTTGCTAAGTGTTTTCAAATTTGTGCAGTAATTAAACCTTCATTTATAGAGATTTCCGGGGTTTTGCCAAACATGCTTTCAACGTCTGCTGCAGGTGTTTCGAAAATTATTTCTGTAAAGGTTAAGGATATATTGTATGGCTAATATTGTTTTACTAACAGTGGTATACCGGATTTCATAAAATTCTTAGCATTTCAAACATGATCTTTTGTTACACCGGTGCAGCTGCAAGAAAAAAACCTTTAAATATGTAGTGTATTTCTGCTCTTTACATAATGTGTTGTGTGTGCAAAGTTTATTCCTTTACCTGATGACCAGCACTTAACTATTCAAGAACATTCTCGGAAAACAATTTAGAAAATTGGAAAGTGCGATTGAAACATTGAAAACATGGTGAGTAATTGACAATTCGATCATTTTGAGCTATTTCTCCATTGTCCATAAAGGCTTTAACAATTGATTGCTGCAGCGTCTGCATTAGAGAAAGCTTTACAAAGGAACTTACCAGTGTGTTTTGAAGTACATGGGCATGTACAACTTTCTGCATCAAACTTCGCTTCTGAATAATATCCTGTATCCCTGTTAGATTCCGAACATTCACTTAAATCGTCCAACAAACAATCACCACTGTCACTATCATATCGAACCGTCAAGTCGGACTTGCCTGTCTCAGAAGTTTCTGATGTCAATTTACTACCGTGTTGTCGTATTTTACTGAATATAAAGTCCCACTCACCCCCCTGATTCCATAATTTTGGCAAACTTAACTTACTCTCCACTTGAAGATCACTTCCTGTCTTTGAGCTTTTTGTTTCTTCAGTATCACAGAATGCTTTTAAATCTTCTATCAAATCACAGACTGAATTACGATGCAAACTGTTTAAAGCCCTTGAATGACGCTTGAATTGGAATTTCTCAAATTCCTCTTCAAAATTTATAAAAGAGTCATCATTGTCAAAGAAGTCTGCAAAAATATCGTTTATTTTTATACCAAAGACATCGTCATCGACGGGGTCACCTGATTCATTTATGTCGGAGTCGTCGTGTCCATTTTGGTCACTCTCTGGGTGAGGAGACCATCTATATTTATCAAGACTAGAATTACTTGCGTATCGTTTCTTTGTTTTAAAGGTTTCAAAAACCCTATCAAATTCCTGAAAATGCTCGTCATTTTGGAAGAACTCCATTATTGGCATCGGCTCCGGTTCAAAATCCAGCCAACTTTTAGGTACATCCAAACTTGGTGAATTTACGTGTTTGATGTCAACTTTTGGGGATAAACTCACAGGTGAATCACCAACATTATAGTTTGAATCGTTAACAGCCGATTTTGAAAACTGTTCATCACCACCTAAACTCAATTTACCCCTATCCCTAGAAACTTTCCTTCTGTCCACTTTCCACCGTGTTCTCATACAATGAAAATCCACTAAGTCCTGCCTGAAATCCTCATAGTCTTCCTCATCTACAAACACATGCTTTAAATGACGATAATTGCTTGAATCCTCCAATTCTTTGAATGGCAAACGAAAAATATCTTCCTTAAAGAATTTTAAATTCCTTGGATCAAGCTCAAGTTTGTGACGCTCTAAAATTCTCTGTTCAGAAGAATTCGACCCATTTCCCTGGAAACTCTGTTCCATGTCCAATTAATCTAAAATTTCTCATTATTCAATGTTTTTTTCCCTGCACAAGCAGTCACGCAACTGCCTCAGGTAAACCAAAGAGAGAAAATGTTACATACACAGTCAAGGTACAAAATACACAGTCTACTCTCAGACAGTCTTGATCATCAGGAAGCTTGTAATCCGTGTTGCTATAAATAGAACCATATGTTGGAAGCTGAGCTCAAACAGATAGCAGAAGATCTATTTCTCCAACTGATAAGCCCAAAGTGGCTTGCTGATTCAATGTAGCTGTTAGATTGGTGATCTACCTATGCGCCATGTCAGGCAGAAAGTGACCCTGTTTTAACCCTTTCCCACATATAGACACTTTCAGACGCCTCTGCAGCAGATGACTTTTGAAAACACAGTGGCAAAGGTGAAATAATGTCACAATGTTTTCAACTTTATTTCACATTTTTGAAAAGATGTTTTCAAAGTCATCTGCTAAAGATTTGTTGTATGTGAGAAAGGGTTAAACATTCCCACTTATAGACCCGTTTAGATGCATCTGCAGCTGACGACTTTTGAAAACATTGTGACAAAAGGAGAAATTGTTCAATTTTATTTAACAAGCAATTTCAACTTTTGCCACAATGTTTTCAACTTAATTCAGAAATTATACCTACAATCATAGAGATTTTCCATATTTTTGAGTAGACATTTCCAAAGTCGGCTGCTGCAGATTTGCTGTATGTGGGAAGGGTTAATGTAAAATAGACAAGATTCATCCATCAGATAGAGAATATGTAAAAACCAACAATACTGTCCAGGAGACTTAATCAGAGCTCTAGATAAGGGGCATTTTTCGTGTTCTAAAATCCTTATTTGACATTCAAACCCTATGTTGTGGGTGACCTCACAAGAATTGTCACAGTGAGACGATTCTTTCCAGTACTCACAACATAGGATTTGGTTGAGTAATAAGAGCAATATTGTGCGGGAAAGACCTGTTCACTCCCTCTTATCCCTTCCCCTCATATAAACGCTTTCTGACGCCTGACTCTGCAGCAGACGGCTTTTTGAAAACATAGTGATAAAAGAAGAAATTGCACAAAACGTGCAATTTCTCCTTGTGCCACAATGTTTTCCACTTTTTGTCATAGGTTATCCATTCAATTAAAGAGATTTTCTATTTTTTGACAAAATATGTTCAAAGTCGTCTGCTGCAGAATTGTCGTATGAGGGAAAGGGTTAACTCCCTCTTATCCAGTCCTCTGGACTTTGGAAGTTGTTGGAATTTTGAGCAACTTGTTGAATCTCTGACAACATTTTCTATTCAGTTACAAAACATCTCGATTTTCTAACTTTCATTTAATCTATTCTAATAAGGAAGAGTCCTAAATTAGAATGATTAGAGCTATATAGTACTTAGAGACCCTTTCTACTTAACAAGGCTCATTTGTGATGTGTATTCAATAACACTATAAGTACAGTATACATCATTAACCCTTTCCCTCATACGACAATTCTGCAGCAGACGACTTTAAACATATTTTGTCAAGACATAGAAAATCTCCACAATTGAATGGATAACCTATGACGAAAAGTGGAAAACATTGTGGCAAAAGGAGAAATTGCACGTTTTGTGCAATTTCTTCTTTTGTCACTATGTTTTCAAAAAGCTGTCTGCTGCAGAGGCGTCAGAAAGCGTCTATATGAGGGAAAGGGTTAACACACCTGTTTTACTGTAGAAAAAGATGATATTCATCCCCGTAAATCTATCGCCACGGACAACATACATGGTATCATTGGCACTTAGAGAATAATAAAACAACTTTATTGAAAATCCCCCTCCCCTGATACAGGTGACAATTAATGATACAGTCTCAGCACTAGATAAGAGTGAACAGGTCTTTTCCCCACAATATTTCTCTTATTACTCAACCAAATCCTGTGTTGTAGGTACTCAAAGAATCGTCTCAGTGAGACGATTCTTTTGAGTACCCACAACATAGGATTTGAATGTTAAATAAGGATTTTAGAACATGAAAAATGACCCTTATATAGAGCTCTGTATGAGATACCTCGGTGCAACAGACACCTTTTGACAACAGTGAATCCGATGATGAAAATTGCCCAAAACAATCATTCTCACCTGTAACATTGTCAAATTATTATTAAAATGTTAAATGTGTTTTCCAAGAATTGAATAACGAAGAAATTGCTTATTTTGGCACACTATTTTCAAAAGTCATCTGCTGAAGAGACGTCAGAAAGAGACTGTATGTGGGAAAGCTTTATAGAATGTATCTGTGTCAAAATTGTATTTCAAATTTTCTTGATGTTTCATATTTTATTTACCTCGATCAAACATTTTAAAAGCAGATGACATGAAAAAGTTTCTAGTAGTATTTCCAGTTTTGTTTAACAAATTAAGTATCCAAACCTGATTTAACAAGCACATCTAGTTATCCTTTTGCTGAAGATAAAATTTAAAATACCTGGGGAAAGGTGTTTTTAACCTTTCAATGACCCAGTAATTACACTTAGTTTTAAATCTTAATACACCTAGATAAAATGGTATTCCACTTTCTAACACTGAAATCTCAACTATCATAAATCAATTTCAAATTTTAAATATTTCCGTTATTTCAAAACGGCTGGTCCAGCCAGCGTCCTGTTTCACAAAGAAAACTGATTAAATCCATATGCATCAACCCAACAGATTAGACAAAAATATTGATCTTTTATCATTGAAAAATGACACTCAGACTGTTGCTCAATTCTAATTCTTCTTAAATGGAGGACAAACTGTTCCACCCATCCTTGACGTTTCTGTTCCAGTTATTGGATTCATTTAACCCTCAAATGACACAAGTACCCTTTTCGAAGCAGACAGTGTGAGAAAAGGATAACACTGCTATAAACAAACTTTAGCCTCTTTCCAAATAACACATGAAATATCTTATGCCTAGTTCTATAAACTTACATAGAATTATACCGTAATCACAATGGCACTTTTAAAACAACGTTCAAACACGATCACTTAAATAATAATGTACAACAACCTATAACGGTAGCATAGAGTCTGACCGCCAGTGAAGTAGAATTGATGGGCGACATGTGGTGTATATGAATGTTTTCACTCTATTTATGAAATTTGGACCATAACCAAATATCATTGTTAACCCTTTCCCATCGCAGACGCATTTTGACGCAATAGTAGCAGACGACTTTTGAAAACATTGTGGTCAAAGGTGAAATTGATCATAATGATCAATTTCTCCTTAAGCCAAAATGTTTTCAACTTTATTTAACAATTAAGCTATCTTTTATGAAGATTTTCAGGTTTTTGTCACAATGTTTTCCAAGTCGTCCGCTGCAGAAAGGGTTAACCCTGTCCGTAAGGTACAACAAATATGCAGCAGACAACTTTGAACAAGTCTAAACTATAATATTGAATATCTCTGTAAATGAAAGTGGAATTACTGAATAGCGAGAAAAACATTGTAGCAAAAGGAGATATAAGTGCTCATTTGAAAGCAATTTCTCAGTTTCGCCACAATGATTTTAAAAGTTGAAGTGGCAAAGGGTTAACCCTTTCCCTCATATAGACGCTTTCGGACGCCTCTGCAGCAGGCGGCTTTTTGAAAACATAGTGACAAAAGAAGAAATTGCACAAAACGTGCAATTTCTCCTTTTGCCACAATGTTTTCCACTTTTCGTCATAGGTTATCCATTCAATTATGGAGATTTTCTATTTTTTGACAAAATACGTTCAAAGTCGTCTGCTGCAGAATTGTTGTATGAGGGAAAGGGTTAAACCTTTTCTGGCATACACCAAATCCGCAGCATGACATCTATGCAAAATGAGAAACATTTCATTGTATCAATAAAAGAATAACTGTTCTCCTTTCAGTCACACTTTTTTCTAAGCCATCTGCAGTAGAATGTGTCAAAATGTGTCTGCATTTGGGAAGCGTTTTTCCCTACCTCTGGTGACAGAACTCTTAAATAAGGGGCGTTTTGAATAATCTAAAATGCTTATTTAACCATCGAATCCTTAATGTTGTGGGTACTCAAAAAGAATTGTCACAAAGAGACGATTCTTTTGGGTACCCACAACATAGGGTTAACTTGCTTTAATAATAAGAGAGAAATTGTGGGGGAAAGAGCTGTATACACCTCCTTATCTGGACCTCTGATACAGACATGTAAGGCACAGCTAGTGTGTTTAACCCTTTCCCTCATACTACAATTCTGCAGCAGACGACTTTGAACATATTTTGTCAAAACATAGAAAATCTCCATAATTGAATGGATAACCTATGACAAAAAGTGGAAAACATTGTGGCAAAAGGAGAAATTGCATGTTTTGTGCAATTTCTTCTTTTGTTACAATGTTTTCAAAAAGCTGTCTGCTGCAGAGGCGTCAGAAAGCGTCTATATGAGGGAAAGGGTTAACATTTTCCCACATGTAGCAACCGCCTTACGCAGCAGACCATTTTTGGGATTAAATGGGGAGAAATTCCTCAAATTGTTCAAATTGCTCGTTATGAACTCTCTTCAATAATTAATGTTTTCTAAATCGTCTGCTGAATATAAGAGAATAGATTAATCTTATGTTCTAACAAAGAAAATGCAACTACTTTTAAAGCTCTTTCTTAAACCACAACAACACATGCTTTCTGACGCATCTGCAGCAGACAGCTTTGGAAAACATTGTGGCAAAAGGTGCAATTGCTCATAATTTTACATTTGCCACAATGTTTTCAATTTCATTCAATATGTAGACTAAGTGTTCTCTCAGAGAGTTACCCTATCTTTGACTAAATGTGTTCAAAGTCTCCTGCTGCATATTTGTTTAACCCTTTCCCTCATACAACAATTCTGCAGCAGACCACTTTTGACACATTTTGTCAAAAATTAGAAAATCTCTATAATTGAAACTTGTGACTAAAAGTGGAAAACATTGTGGCAAAAGGAGAAATTGCTTGTTGAGCAATTTCTTCTTTTGTCACCATGTTTTCAAAAAGCTGTCTGCTGCAGAGGCATCATAAAGCATCTATATGAGGGAAAGGGTTAAGTCTTCATTGCCACATTTTTCAACTCGATTTAATAATTTTACTTTTATTTATAGACATTTTCCATATTTTTGTCAAGATATGTTTTAAAAGTTGCATGACTGCTATAAATCTGTTATATTTGGGAAAGGGTTAAACCAGAACAAGACAATGAGTCAAGAGTCGTTTTTTCATGTAAGGTAATATTTATTGTCACACCTACAATGATCACAAAACATGGCTGTCTAATATATTTGACAGGATAAAGGACAGTTTTGAGTTAAAACCCACAAAGAAAGCATTCAGCCAAAAAAAAGGAATATTAATGTCAAACCCATAACATCAGGGAAGTACATGATACTTAGCCCCTTTCTGCATCCTGACACACGCGCCAGCCTCCACAACAGAGCTAGCTAGCTAGAACATCAAAAATGGCCGCAAATAATATGCAATGATTTTGATTAAAGTAATAGAAACAAGAGGGCCATGATGGCCCTAGTTCGCTCACCTTAATTATACAATGTACTGCAATGCAAAACATATCAAGACAATTATTCTGATTGCCATCCCCAGTGTTAACAATATTTTCCTTCATTTGGCCTAATGATCTATATTTTTTTACCTGCCTGATATGACCTATATTCCAACATGGACTAGATAATTATGCGGCCTCCGGAGTTTGAACAATTGTTTCCTTTATTGACCTTGTTTCTGACCTAATATGACCCATATTCGAACTTAACCTAGATATGATTCAGACAAACATTCTGACAAAATTTCAAGCTGCTACAGCAAAAAATGTGGCATCCAAAGTGTTAACAAGATTTTCCTTCAATTTGCCCTAGTGACCTTGTTTTTGACCCTACATGACCTATATTCGAACTTGGCTTAGATATCATTTAGATTAACATTCTTATCAAATGTCAAGCTGCTGTAGCAAAAAATGCATCTTCTACAGAGTTAACAAGATTTTCCATCAATTTGGCCTAGTGACCTAAATTCTGACCCAATATTCAAACTTGACCTAGATATCTTTAAGACAAAAATTCTGAAGCAAAAAATGCGGCCTTTAGAGTGTTAACAAGATTTGTCTTCAACTTGACCCAACATGACCCATGACCCATGTTCGAACTTGACTTACATATATTACAAAGACAAACAATCTGATAAAGTTTCATCATGCTCAAGTTAAAAATGCAGTATCCAGAGTATTAACAAGATTTTCCTTCAATTTGGCAGAGTGACCTAATTTTTAACCAGGCATGACCCATATTCAAACTTGGCCTAGATATCATTTATATAATCATTCTGACCAAATTTCAAGCTGCTGTAGCCAAAAAAGCATCTTCTACAGAGTTAACAAGATCTTCCTTTAATTTGACAGTGACCTAGAATCTGACCCAATATGACCCATATTCAAACTTGACCTAGCCATTTTTAAGACAATCATTCTGACAAAATTTCAAACAGCTGAAAAAAAAAATTGCGGCCTCTAGGGTGTTAACAAGATTTTCCATCAATTTGACCTATTGACATAGTTTTTGACCCAACATGACCATATTCGAACTTGGCCTAGATATCATTCATCTCAGCATTCTGTCCAAATTTCAAGCTGCTGAAAATGTGGCCTCCAGAGTGTTAACAAGATTTTCCATCAATTTGACCTATTGACATAGTTTTTGACCCAACATGACCATATTCGAACTTGACCTACATATCATTTTGACCCGGCATGACCCATATTCGGACTTGGCCTAGATATCATTCAGCTCAGCAATATGTCCAAAGTTCAAGCTGCTGAAAATGTGGCCTCCAGAGTGTTAACAAGATTTCCCTTCAATTTGACCTAGTGACCTAGTTTTTGACCTCATATGGCCAAGTTTCGAACTTGTCCCAAGATTTGATGGAGATGAATTTTCTGATAAACATTCATAAAGAGTGGATGCAAATTGTAGCCTGTAGAGTGTTAACAAGCCACAACGCTCGACGGACGGACGCCGGACAAAATGTGATCACAATAGCTCACCTTGCACTTCATTCATAGGTGAGCTAAAAATCAAACAAAAATTATAAAACTCAAGTGATGCAGCAGACAGTTTTTTGAAAACATGATGACAAAAGAAGAAATTGCCTTAAAACGAGCAGTTTCTCCTTTTGACACCATGTTTTCAACTCTATTCAATAGTTATACATTTATTTATAGAGGTTTTCCATATTTTTACCAAGATGTTTTCAAAGTGGTCTGCCGCAACTGTGTTGTATGTGGGACAGGGTTAACCCTTTCCCTCATATAGACGCTTTCTGACGCCTCTGCAGCAGAAGGCTTTTTGAAAACATAGTGACAAAAGAAGAAATTGCACAAAACGTGCAATTTCTCCTTTTGCCACAATGTTTTCCACTTTTAGCCATAGGTTATCCATTCAATTATGAAGATTTTCTATGTTTTGACAAAATACGTTCAAAGTCGTCTGCTGCAGAATTGCCGTATGAGGGAAAGGGTTAAACAGGTCATTTTTTGATAATTTAAGCCTAAGTTGGAAAACTTGAAGGCATTGATAAGGACTTCTGGACAAACTGATTATAAATTTAAGATAAAGACAAAACATTTTAAAGGAAAAAGAAAGATTTATGAATCATGAACATTTTCTCCTTTATAGTTGCCAATGTTTTCACAAATCTTCTGTTACATAAAAGACTAAAACTGGTATATTACTTAACCCTTTCCCACATACAGAAACTTGCTGACGCATCTGCAGCAAATTACTTATTTGGAAAACATTGCGGCAAAAGGATAATCTGCTCATAATGTCACAATCAGTCGTCTGCTGCAGAATTGTTGTATGTACGAAATGGTTAATTTTGTCTTGAAAGAGTTGTCTGGTATGAAGTAGAAGAAAATTCCAATATAAACAATGTATAATGTAATATTATGAAAGTACACCATTTTATGACTCATTGGTATTATATTTTTGTTTGAACAAAATTATGGTTAAGGTGTGCTGCATTCTGGGTTTAGATTTAAATACCTAAATACCTAACTTTGGTTGTAACTGCAAATAATACTTAAATCTTTATCATAAGACAGTTTTTAACCCCCCCCTTTCCCACATACAACAACCCTGCAAGAGACAACTAAGTGAATCTCTATAAATGAATGTATAATTACCGAAAAAAGTTGAAAACATAATGTGGCAAAGGGAGAAATTGCTTGTCAAAAAGTGTTAACCTTTTACCTGACATGAAGTTTTCAGTCTTCTGTATTATCTAACGACAATATCGTAACAATAATTCAAAGATATTAAATATGTCGCTAAAATGTGGAAAACCGAGAAATGGTCCTAAATCCAACACCCTCACAACGTGGAGACCGTACAAAAGGATTCCTCTATATAAGGTCAGTTTTGTAATTGGTTTGACAATCGCCACAATGCTAACAGAAACAATATTAACGAAAAAATTTACATGGTCACTTCTGAACAGCCCATTGACTTGTTATACAATACTGCAAACCAATTTAAACCTATATCCGTTAAACCGCGAATATATATTTCCATCAGCTATGCAATGACACGATTAATAATAATCATGTCAGTGCTACTTAGGTTCTATAAATAGCTTGTGTGACTGGTTATCGATTATTCTTAAGTCTGAATATTATAAACGCTTTATTTTGTACTTGACTGGTTTTCAAAAGTTTAAGATGTCCGTGAACAAGTTATACACGTTCGAGTGCAACCCTCTGTACGTTCTAGAGTCAATTAGAAAGAAAAAAAGCTGAAAGTGTAGCCTAATTGAATTGGAGATCGAGCATCATCATATATGCCTATATTTGTAATCAATTGAACAGTTTGGCAAATAGAGAAATTGTGCTTTATGAGCATTTTTTGTGTTTTTGTTTTGCTGTCAAATTTTTCGAAGCAGTTTAACTTTTCTAGGGAGAAACCCTCAATGTGAAGGAACTAAATTGATCAGACCTGTTCAATATCGGACATCATTGAAACAAACACCAAACTAATGGATACTGTTTTCTCTCCTTTCTATGATAACTTAGTCATTTCTAAAGTGTACAACATATTTTATCTTAATATGGCCTAAAAAATCACCAAGACAAACATTCTGGCAAACTTAAACATTATTCTTCTGTCAAAAGATGAAGCTTTCCTCAATTTTACCCGCTATTATTGAAAATCGCATGGCCTACACCGAGATACTGCTCGTTACTTTGCAGGATTTTCCATCTGCGCTTTGATTTGGACAGTCAATCATAAATTATTTAGAAATAGTTTCAAGCTTTTCAAGGGTAAAGACTAAGATAAGTGGTCCCACATTAGCCAAACACCTGACTGTAAAGTACCCAGCACCTGGGTACAAATCTAAGATAGGAAATCTGATGGAAATAAAGTCATTTAAATGGTGATAATTAATCTAAAAGTCATGTGCTGATAAGACATGGAATGACCTCCTCATATCCAGCTGGCATGCATGTTTTTATAAACAGGACACTGAACTCTTTAACAACTTAAATATGTCACCCAGTCTTTCAAACAAATCCCCATCAACCCTTTTAAGTATAAGATCTTATAATAACCTAGCACAGCAGAGATTCTTTAACATTTTTAACCCTTATCCTGCTGTAAGCGACTTGGAACAACATTTTGTGTATCCTGTGTGCTCTACTTCTTACCCCAATTGTAAACAATGCCATCCAAGGTTAGCCTGCAAATGTGTGGGGAGGTAGAACGTGTAGGAATACAGCAGAATAGGGGTTTCAGTAAGACCTATATTTTTTAACCCTTTCCCGAATACAGACACTATCTGACATCTCTGAAGCGGAAAACTCTTGAAGACCTTGCAGCAAAAGGGGAAATTGCCCATATTGAGATTTTCCTCCTTTGCCACAATATTTCAACCCTAAACAATAATTAAAATTTCTTATAATTAAAGAGAGTTTCCATTTTTTTGACAAAATGTTTTCAAAGTATCATAGTATCAAAATCTGTATCATCTGAGCAAGGGTTAAACTTTTCCGACATAGAAAGAATATGCAGCAGACAATTTTAAACATTTAGAAGAGAGTAGAAAAGTTTTGAACTGTCACTTCGTTCTGCTGCAAACAGGTCTAGATATGTCCGCAATGGGAAAGGATTTCTAATTATAAATGTATGTAAAACTAGAATTGTTTTGACAAAAACATATGTCTCCCCCTCAAATATCTGTCAAAATCTCTCAAAACATTCCAACCTATAAAGCAGACAAACAAAAATTTGACCAAGTTGGACAGTACTCAATTTTTAATTACTAATGTTTTGTCTTGAACCTATATTGTCGAGACGCAAGTTGTGCACGTCGCCTTGGTGAGGTGAACATGTGACCCAAGTTTCATGAAAATCCTTCAAACCGTCTTGGAGATATTGAGTGGACAGGAAATAAAGCCTAAAACCTTTGAGCTTCAAGCGTGACCTTGACCTTGAACCGGTATGGTCGAGACGCGGGTTCTGCACGTCGCCTTGATGAGGTGAACATGTGACCCAAGTTTCATGAAAATTCTTTAAGCTGTTTTGGAGATATGGAGCGGCACAAAATAAAGCCTCAAACCTTTGACCTTCAAGCGTGACCTTGACCTTGACCCAGTATGTTCGAGACGCGGGTTCTGCACGTCGCCTTGATGAGGTGAACATGTGACCAAATTTTCATGAAAATCCTTCAAGCCGTCTTGGAGATATTGACTGGATACGAAATAAAGCCTAAAACCTTTGACCTTCAAGCGTGACCTTGACCTTGAACCGGTATGGTCGAGACGCGGGTTCTGCACGTCACCTTGATGAGGTGAACATGTGACCCATGTATCATGAAAATCCTTTAAGGAGATATGGAGTGGACACAAAATAAAGCCTTAAACCTTTGACCTTCAAGCGTGACCTTGACCCAGTATGGTCGAGACGCGGGTTCTGCACGTCGCCTTGATGAGGTGAACATCTGACCCAAGTTTCATGAAAATACTTCAAACCGTCTTGGAGATATGGAGTTGACACAAAATAAAGCCTCAAACCTTTGACCTTCAAACGTGACCTTGACCCGGTATGGTCGAGACGCGGGTTATGCACGTCGCCTTGATGAGGTGAACATGTGACCCAAGTTTCATGAAAATCTTTCAAGCCGTCTTGGAGATATGGAGCGGACACGAAATAAAGCCTCAAACCTTTGACCTTCAAGCGTGACCTTGACCTTGACCCTATATTGTCGAGACACGGGTTCTGCACGTCGCCTTGATGAGGTGAACATGTGACCAAAGTTTCATTAAAATCCTTCAAGCCGTCTGGGAGATATGGAGCGGACACAAAATAAAGCCTTAAACCTTTGACCTTCAAGCGTGACCTTGACATTGACCCTATATTGTCGAGACGCAAGTTCTGCACGTCACCTTGATGAGGTGAACATGTGACCCAAGTTTCATGAAAATCCTTCAAGCCGTCTGGGAGATATGGAGCCAGGGCCTTTTTTTCAGAAATTGGGAAGAGGCCTTAGCCTTTCATTTTGGGAAATTTTAGCGCGATTTTTTGCCAAATTGGGAAAAATTAGACATATAACATGTGGCTATATAAATAGTCCTTTTTACAATAACTTAAGACTTTTGGTTTATATAATGCAATTAAACAATCATATTACCTTAAACAAGACAAATATATATGTAATAGTGTATTCCACTTCACTTCACTTAAAAAAAAAATTTTTTTTTTTTTTTTTTTTTTTTTTTTTTTAGATTTTGGGAAATATTTTTTTCCAATTGGGAAAAAAACAACGTTTTTCCAATTGGGAAGACACCGTTTAACGGCGTCACTTATATAAGGTAAAAAGGCCCTGGGAGCGGACACGAAATAAAGCCTCAAACCTTTGACCTTCAAGCGTGACCTTGACATTGACCCTATATTGTCGAGACGCGGGTTCTGCACGTCGCCTTGATGAGGTGAACATGTGACCCAAGTTTCATGAAAATCCTTCAAGCCGTCTCGGAGATATGGAGCGGACACGAAATAAAGCCTCAAACCTTTGACCTTCAAGCGTGACCTTGACCCTATATTGTCGAGACGCAGGTTCTGCACGTCGCCTTGATGAGGTGAACATGTGACCTAAGTTTCATGAAAATCCTTCAACCAGTCTCGGAGATATGGAGCGGACACGAAATAAAGCCTCAAACCTTTGACCTTCAAGCGTGACCTTGACCTTGACCCTATATTGTCGAGACGCGGGTTCTGCACGTCGCCTTGATGAGGTGAACATGTGACCCAAGTTTCATGAAAATCCTTCAAGCCGTCTGGGAGATATGGAGCGGACACGAAATAAAGCCTCAAACCTTTGACCTTCAAGCGTGACCTTGACCCTATATTGTCGAGACGCGGGTTCTGCACGTCGCTTTGATGAGGTGAACATGTGACCCAAGTTTCATGAAAATCCTTCAAGCCGTTTGGGAGATATGGATTGGACAAGATTTTGGGGACGAACAGACAGACAGACAGACAGACAGACAGACAGACAGACATCAAGGACAAAAACAATATATCTCCCCTGTATACAGGGGGAGACATAATTATAAATGTATGTAAAATAAGCATCTATCCCTGACTGATTGTAAATAAAGATAACCATTCATTTGGCTAATGATGGAAAAATAGTAACCCATACCCCTATTAAGTACCTGTTATACCAAAGTTAATATTGTAACTTGATAAATTTTATTAACCCTTTCTCTCAAACAGACGCTTTCAGACGCCTCGACTGTCGCCGACTTTAGAAAACATTGTGACCAAAGGAGGAATTGCTCATTATTTTTCACAATGTTTTCAACTCTATGCAATTATTAAACTTTCATTTACCGAGATGTGCCATATTTTTGCTTATATGTCTTCAAAGTCGTCTGCTGCAGAGTTGTCATAATTGGGAAATGATTATAACCCTTTCCCTCATATAGACGCTTTCGGACGCCTGACTGCAGCAGACGGCTTTTTGAAAACATTGTGGCAAAAGGAGAAATTGCACAAAACGTGCAATTTCTCCTTTTGCCACAATGTTTTCCACTTTTCGTCATAGGTTATCCATTCAATTTAATATGGAGATTTTCTATGTTTTGACTAAATATGTTCAAAGTCGTCTGCTGCAGAGTTGACATACGTGGGAAAGGATCAACACAGAGGACTAGATAAGGAGGAGTAAACTGGGTTTTTCCCCAACAATTTCTCTATTATTACCCAAACCCATTATTGTCGGTACTCAAAAGTTATTTCACACCCATGTCCTTTATACTGCATCAAATCAGAAATGTGTTCAGAGCTCTAGTTAAGGAGTGTGTTTCATGCTCTAAAATCCTTATTTGACCTCCAAAATTAATGTTGTGGTACTCAAAACATAGGTTTTAATGAGGGCTAACAGAGATATCATGAAAATAAGTCCTGTTTATTCACCCTTATAATAGTCCTCTGTGTGTTTTTCCTGGCTTGAATCATAACATCATGTAACATGATCGCTAACATTTCTTACTTTCTTGTGACAGATAAAGTTTGAAATCGTAACCTAGTTTCTGGTCATAAATTTGCATAATGTAATGTGAGGTCGTTGCAAGAGTGTTGTAAATGTAACTAGTTACTGAAGAATGTAATGTTATATTGCACCATATCCATTCATTAATAGGCATTAATTGACAGGATATTTCATTACACAGAAACAAAGACAGATTGAACATCATCTGACCTTCCTTAAACTCTTTCTCACTTGCAGACGACTTTTGCCACAAAGTTATCCCCAGTCTGGTCATACCAAAGACTTGCATTACGACTGGCTGGTGTGCGAGGATAAATGGACCAGTACTACTGGTAACTCAAATACCCAGGAAACACTGTGATATAACTGAAAAATTGTTGAAGGCGTAAAACACCAAACAAACAATTAACTCAATCAAATAAGTTAACTTCAATTTCTAGAGATTTTCAAAGTCGTCTACTGCAAATTTGTTCTATGTTAGAAAGGGTTAACTGTTTCTCCTTTTGCCACAATGTTTTCAAAATTAAGCTGACTCTGATTCAGAGGCATCGTCTGTATGTTGGAAAGTGTAAGTATTGCCAGTACTGTAGTTGCTGAAATCTGCACAGACATAAACATTGGATGGATAATGGTATGACAAAAGTCACAGCTAATATGGTCCCCTGAGCATAATAATGCTGCTCATGAGCACAAAAAAAAACCATCAGAGCAACTGAATGTTGTTAAGTTTTGTTGTAGAGATGTCAAGAGACGGCCATATCAGAGAAAGATGTTTTCTAGGAGAGAACCGGTAACCCATATAATAATGCAATGTGCCTATCCTGCCCTGACAATCGATATAGACCTTGAATCTTGGTGTCGACAAGCATGTACATTTGTGTCTATTCTTGCAGTCAACAGCCCTGTGAAGATGGCTTTCTTCTTAATCCTTTCCACATAGCTAGCAGACACATTTTGATAAATCAATATAGCAGACGTCTTTTGAAAACGTTGTGGCAAACTTCGGAGAAATTGCTGATCATGAACAAATCCTCCTTCAGCCACAATGTCTTTAACCCTTTCCTCATACGACAATTATGCAGCAGACGACTTTGAAAGTATTTTGTCAAAACATAGAAAATCTCTATAATTGAATGGATAACCTATGACAAAAAAATGGAAAACATTGTGGCAAAAGGAGAAATTGCATGTTTTGTGCAATTTCTTCTTTTGTCACTATGTTTTCAAAAAGCCGTCTGCTGCAGAGGCGTCAGAAAGCGTCTATATGAGGGAAAGGGTTAACATCATTAAATTAATCATCATCATACTTTAATTCCTAGAGAATTTTCATATTTTTGCCTGGATGTTTTCAAAACTGCTGTATAATTATTGTATGTGGGAGTTAGGTTAACCCTTTCCCACATAGACACATTATGACGCTTCTGCAGCAGACAACTTTTGAAAACATCGTGACAAAAGGAGAAATTGCTCAAAACAAGCAATTTCTCCTTTTGCCACAATGTTTTCAACTTTTCTCAGTAAGTATACCTATACAATTATAGAGATTTTCCATTGTTTTCAAGAAGACACTTTCAAAGTCGTCTGCTACTGATTTGTTGTATGTGGGGGCGAGTAGGTTAAGGTGTTTTTTTACCTCCAATTTTAGTTCATTTAAATGCTAATGAACTGACATAGTTCAAAGATGTATACATCAAACAAATTTAAAACCGTTATCAATTTTTACCTATCCTCTTTCTCCTTTCAACACTTTTCCAGACGCAGATGACAAATGTGATGCCTTAATTAGCAACTTTTGAAAATATAAGAGAAAAAGGAGTTAGATGTTTCTATTAACAACAGGAAATTGGGAATGACAAACAAATTTTAAAGAGCACCGCGTAGTCGTCACAGACGCTCGACTGATAGAAAACAGAAAAAAAGCTGAGCTGAACAAAAAAACTTAACTGGACGACCACGCCGCCACCGCCAACGGCGACGCCAGGGTCATGACAATAGCTCTCGTTTTTTCAAAAGTCGAGCTAATAATATGAGAAAATCATTATTTCTGTTGGCCACAATGTTTTCAAATCTCATCTGCAGCAGATGCCTTACAGTGTTGGCCGCCCTCCTTAAGCGTTCAGGGTTGCGGGGTCTAAGCATTACAACTAACTGGCTGGAGTCAGGATAAATTGATCAGTAGCACTTGTAATTTACCCAGGAAACGCTGTGATAATAATAACTGAAATTTTTTTGTAATACTTTGAAAGTGTCTCGGCAAAATCTCAGGAAATTTAGTTGAATTACTGAAAAGTTTTGAAAACATTGTGACAAAAGAAGAATTTGCTAGTTATGAGCAATTGCTACTTTAGTCACCAGGTTTTCAAAAGTCATATGCTGCAGCGGCGTCTAAAAGCGTCTGTATGTGGGAAAGGGTTAATAATCAATTTTATGTTTCTAAATATTTTTAAATTTGGAAAAGTCTGTTACCAATTAATTATAAGGATATCAGGTAAACTGGGTTTTAAGTATTATTCCCATTCGGTGTATTTTATCGGGTCAATTCCAACTTAGATCAATATTCCAATCCATTAAACATGTACAGCTGTCTAATGTCAATTAAAAATTTAAATAATTTATTTTTTATGAACAGCTTTTAGATCATTTTGTAATACCCTTGCATATTATAAGCTATAGATTATCTATCAAAAGTGTTACCTAATTTGACATTTTAAAGGGATTTATAGGGATTTTCTATATTTTTGTCCACATGTTTCCAAAGTCGTCTGCTGCAGATTTGTTGTATGAGGGAATAGAGTTGAAAACATCATTATGAACGATAAAACAAGAAATTGTTCATCTTAATATATAGGTACATTTTTCTGTAGCCACAATGTCTTCGAAAGACGCCTGTTTGTATTATGAATTATACTTTGTCTGCAGGTGTAAAAAAGTTAAATCTCTATACATGTAGCATTATAATTTTTAATAACTTGCTCATGTAAAATATTTCTACTGTATTCTATATTAGTTTAAAATATTGACCTTAATACACCATGTATGTTGTCACTCGATGAAAAAATAGGTAAAAGAGCAATAAATCTGATAATCAAAACCCAAAAATCCCAACCTGACTGTTTTACGAAAGTTAAATGTAAAGAAAAGTGAAAAAAAAGACAGTAAAATAAAAGGTGAAGATTTAACCAGTTAACAAGTTAAGTACGGCCACTTCAACTTGATCAAAACAAATCACATGATCCACATCAAAATAATATCAATATAAAATCCAACTGTTGTTTACTAACTCTTTTCTATTTTAAACCACTCCAAACAAACAATACAATCCATAATTTTTCATCACTTTCACACAAAATAGAATTTTATAAACTCCGTAAAGACTACATGTATAACCAAAATAAAAATTCTTAAACTTTATTCACAATACTAGCTGAAACACCAAGATGATAATAAATACAAAACACTGCTCTTTACACACAATACCGATTTAATTTTCCTTGTAAATTCTGAGTAATCGACCAAATATAGAATTATACTACACTGAAGTGAAAACGCGAGAGGTGATACACTAAATAGTATTGACAATCTATAACACAACTGGTATGTAGGTGGTAAAACTAGTATGACATCACAGTTCACATTGACAGGTAGGTTATTCACGCTCAATTATAAACATGCAAGTCCTATGTATTATATTCTGCAGCCGCTGAACTTGAAACGATGTTGACAAAAATATGAAATATCTATGTAATTAAATGTAAATATAATATTTGAATAAAGTTGAAAACATTGTGGCAAAAGAAGAAATTCGATCATTATGAGCATATGATTTCTTCTTTTGCTACAATGTTTTGAAAAGTTGTCTGCTGCAGAGGCGTCAAATTGCGTCTGCATGTGGGAAAGGATGAGAAACATGGGATAAGGACACTTTGCTCCTCGATATTATCTATTTTCAAAGCAAATTAATCCAAATGATGACATTGGTCAAAAGTTAACTCGTTATCTTTTTGTAATTTAGCATTTTAACAAAGTAAAGGTTATTGGTTTAACCCTTTCCCTCATACAACAAATCTGCAGCAGACGACTTTGAAATTATTTTGTCAAAACAAAGAAAATCTACATAGTTGAATGGATAACCTATGACAAAAAGTGGAAAACATTGTGGCAAAAGGAGAAATTGCACGTTTTGTGCAATTTCTTCTTTTGTCACTATGTTTTCAAAAAGCCGTCTGCTGCAGAGGCGTCAGAAAGCGTCTATATGAGGGAAAGGGTTAACCCTTTCTTACTTGCAGATGTATTTTGACGCATATGTTTTCAACTCTATAATTATTTTTTCTTCAATTTTTCACCTTTTTGCGGAAATTATTGTTGGAAAGGGTTAAAATTCACTGTGGGCAGTCAAGATGTCAATCTAGTTTTACAAAAGAGGGTATTATCTAGTTAATGAGTTAGATAAGTCACTGTCATCAAGCTGGGCCAATATCAATACATACAATGACAATGGCTGACCAGGATTACAATCAGTCATGACATCAATTAACCCTTTCCCACTTGCAGGCAAATTTCAACACATTCTGCAGCAGACAATTTTTAAAATATTGTAGAAAAGAGAGAAATAAATATTCATCATTCTCCATTTGCCATAAACATGTTTCTCAAGTTTAATCATTTGATTGTACATTCATTTTAAAAGATTTTCCACATTTTTAACAAAATATTTTGCCATGTCTGTCTTCAGCCGATATTTTGTATTATGTCTGAAAGAACTAACCCTTTTTTCTGATACAGATTACTTTTGAAGCAGAGGTCTTTTGAATTAACCCTTTCCCTCATATAGACGCTTTCTGACGCCTCTGCAGCAGACGGCTTTTTGAAAACATAGTGACAAAAGAAGAAATTGCACAAAACATGCAATTTCTCCTTTTGCCACAATGTTTTCCACTTTTAGTCATAGGTTATCCATTTTTTGACAAAATACGTTCAACGTCGTCTGCTGCAGAATTGTCGTATGAGGGAAAGTGTTAAGGCTTTATGGGAAAAATCTCCTTGCCCAACAATGTTTTTCAGTCTGCATGTCCAGTTTTCCTGATGTATCCGTGGTAATACTTCAAACCAGACAGATGAGGTATAAAAGGCTAATCCGAGTTGGATAAGTAACTCAGTAACCAAGGTCAGCCATTATCAATGCACAATGCCATTTTATGATCAGGACTACAACAAACATTGATTCATCATTTTGTATCAGGATGCAACAGATGAAGGCCAATATTTCAATCCTTTTAACACTTTCCCACATACAGCAAATCTGCAGCAGACGACTTTTGAAATTGCTCAAAACAAGCAATTTCTCCTTTTGCCACAATGTTTTCTACCTTTTACAGTAACTAGAACTATCACTGAAGATGATAGCACCTTGACATACACAATAACTTTATTAGTAAAAGGGCCATAACTCTGTAAAATATCATGCAATTGTAACCCCTTTATGATATGCACATCTCCTCTTGGTATAGAAGCTTCACAGGGGGTATAATTATACCTACAATTTAGAGATTTTTCATATTTTTGAGTAGACATTTTCAAAGTCGTCTGCTGCAGATTTGCTGTATGTGAGAAAGGGTTAAAAGGATCTTTTTTTTCCCCACAATACCTTTTTTATACCCAACAAAACCTATATGTTTGGTGTTAACCCTTTTCCTTACACCAATGCCAATGCAGCAGACAACTGTGAAAACATTGTAAGAAATGGAGTAATTGCTCATAATGAGCAATTTCTCATGTTGTAACAATTTTTTTTATCAAATTAATTCCCAATTAATGGCTTAACTTTTTCCACAATGTTTTAAATGTCATCGGCCGTGTAGGGCACCAGAGGTTGTGCGACTCATCCACAACACAAACAATGCCCCTCAGGTCTGGTACACAATCTGTATCAATACACATCACCTCTTACTGTCAAATTGACAGTTATCAACTGGACAAAACTTGTGAATAAAACAAAGTTAATTTTTAAACCCTTACCCACATAAAGACGCTTTCTGATGCCCTTGTAGCAGATGAATTTTGAAACAATTGTGGCAAAAGGAAGATTTGCTCATAATGTTTACAAATCCATTCAATAATTAAACTATCATCTGTGAAATATTTCCTAATTTTGTCGAGACGATATCAATATGTCAGTTGCAGATTTGTTGTATGAGGGACTGGGTCAAAAGACAATCAAGATGACCACCTACAATTGACTGGACAAAGAGAGGCAATTAAAGCAATCAACTGTTGGTTAAACCTTTCCCTCATACAACAATTCTGCAGCAAACAACATTGAAAATATTTTGTCAAAAAATAGAAAATCTCTATAATTGAAAGGGCATTCCACTATGACAAAAAGTGGAAAGCATTGTGGCAAAAGGAGAAATTGCACGTTTTGTGCAATTTCTTCTTTTGTCACTATGTTTTCAAAAAGCCGTCTGCTCCAGAGGCGTCAGAAAGCGTCTATATGAGGGAAAGGGTTAACTGTCAACCCTTTCCCTGATACAACTGCCTGGGTGGTGTACTGGTCAGAGTTTGTTTGTTTGTTTTAATGGGGTTTTACGCCTCTTTCAACATTATTTCAGTTATATCACGGCGACAGTTCACTCATTCATGATCCCTGGGTAAAGTACTGGTCAGAGAACCTGCCTTGAGATCTTAAGACCAGGATTAGATCCCTGGTCAGAAAAATGTTGGTAGCGACTCCCCTCCATGTCGCTAAGGGTTGCGCGCAGGAATTGCATTGCAACTGATGCGCTGATGTAGGGATAAGCGTTCAACCAGTACTGGTTACATTCAACCGGGAACTGCCATGATATGACTGGAATACTGTTGAAAGGGGCATAAAACACCATACAAACAAAACAAAAATCCCCGATACAGAAAAACATTCAACACATCTTTAACCCTTTCCCTCATATAGACGCTTTCGGACGCCTCTGCGGCAGACGGCGTTTTGAAAACATAGTGACAAAAGAAGAAATTGCACAAAACGTGCAATTTCTCCTTTTGCCACAATGTTTTCCACTTTTTGTCATAGGTTATCCATTCAACTATGGAGATTTTCGATGTTTTGACAAAATAAGTTCAAAGTCGTCTGCTGCAGAATTGTCGTATGAGGGAAAGGGTTAAACCCTTTCCCACTGCAGCAGACGACTTTGAAATCATCTTGACAAAAAATGAAGTATTTCTATAATTGATAGTTTAAATATTGAAAAGAGTTGAAAACATTGTGGCAATAAGGAAAAATTGCTCCTTTTGCAGTAGACAACTTTTGAAAACCTTGCAACGAAAGGAGAAATTGCTAGTTTTGAGCAATTTCTCCTTTTGTCGCAAAGTTTTCAAAAGTTGTCTGCTGCAGAGTCAACAGAAAGCATCTATATGTGGGAAAGGGTAAATGAGCAGTTTCTTGCATTTCAACAAAATCTTCAAAAATAGTCTACTACAGAGTTGTAAAAATTCTCTGGTAAATAGAAAATCTCTTCTATGCCGTTTCTGAATTCCACCGAACAGAAAAGATGTGACTTAAAAGATTTTGCAAATTCACTGGAAAATCTTTATGGTTTCCACTTTTCTCTATACATGTTTTCTCCAAGATGTTTTGAATTTGGGAGAACATTAAATGCTGAGCAGTCTATTAAAAATAACATTCTACTGTTTACATTTCAAGTCTTTTCTGATGTGTATGTTTATCTGGTATTTTACCCAGCTTTCGACAGTATTTCTGTTCCTAACTTCACATCTGTCATAATGCTTGCTCACACAAACCTAAGCACCAAAAAGACTTAAGAGTTAAGTCAAAACAACCATTTATAGTCTTCTGTAAGACCAAATAAGGTTTAAAACCCTGGCATCCCGATATATATCAGGGTAGTGGAACCAGGAACCAAGAATAATCCAGATGTTTTTAACTCTGTAAGGGACACAACTTTGGTACAACATCCACATTAGGTTTGTATGACTTACCTCCCTTTTAAAAAGCAAAATCAAAGGGAGGTAACCAAGAATTGAATAATCCAGAAAAGTTTGTTTATCAGGAAGTGTCAATAGAGGAGATTAATTTACACTCAACGGGATTTTTGCAGCAAACACTTGGCTAGATAAACACATGCTGTTGATATCATATACAAAATGTAGCCCAGTCTCGTACACAGAGAAGAAAGCTACACAATATCCATATTCAAAGGTCAATCCTAAAGAAAACTTAATCCTTTTGACAGATTCAATGATTGGATATTAACCCTTTCAAACATACAACAAATCTGCAGCAGACGACTTTAGAAACATCCAGCAAAAACGTGGAAAGGCTCTATAAATGTAGGTATATAAAAAGAGCTGAAAACATTGAGGCAAAAGAAGAAAATGCGCGTTTCAAAAGTCGTCTACTGCAGGAGCGTCAGATTGCGTCTACAGGTGCAGACACATTTTGACACAATTGCAGCGGACAAATCTATTCTGTTTTCAATAATTAACAAGAGAAAGTTGATGCAAGGCATCAATGTCGCCGGAAAAGACTGCATTGATTTATTTATGTATTCTTGACTTTCCTTAGTCTATTCAAACATTTGCTTATAAATTTTATATTCATACCTATACATTAGGGTATCTATATACAATTAACGAAATGTGTACACATTTATCTTGGCTTAAATTTAATTTTGCTGTTGTTAATTATTTAAATAATAGTATTCATTCATATAATTTCAATATTTGTCAATCTTATTCGAATCACAAGGTAAATATCCTGGTATTGCTTTAAAGGGAGGTAATTTGAAGAAAACAAAAGTCTTCAAAAGGAGAAATATATCAGCATTACCGTCTACAGTTTAAATTGTTCTATTGTTTGTGGATTTAAAAATGTTCTTTTTTTCTTATTTCTACATGTACAACGAAATATTGCGGCTTCTCTTTGACGCTTTGCGTCAAACATTCGTCTTGTACTTGTCTAAAATAAAATAATATCACTCGCTTTTTCATATCGAAATGCGCATGCGCGAAAATCGATGTTAAAGGTCACGAAACTACACAACAGAATAGGGTCTATATTTAGCTTAGAAACAGTTCCTACTTTAGATATTCATGGATTAACATTATTAAATGAATTCTACACAAATCAAGACATCTCTTTGAACATGAAAACAACATTTAGTAAGTTAAAATTGCTATTAAAAGGAGAATCCGAAATTGACCTCAATGATGACACATAAGAGTCTGCATTAGGGGGTGTTGGTTCACGTCTTGAAGGGACCACTTTTGTCTTCGTAAATAAGACAAAAACCTTAAATGCGAGTGAAATAAAAAAAAACTGCAAACATTAAAAAATCGGAATATTTATTTCATTTTAGATGTGTCATTTATTAGTGTTCGTAAACAACCACAATTGTAATATGTTCATATCATCTAGATTTGTTTCTTTCTAATAATAAGCCGCCCTCCCATGTGATTTCCGAAAACCTATTAAAAATAGAAGTCGCGGGCTTCTGCCCGGCGACTAATAAATTATTTATACATGTACTTTCTTTTATAGAGATTTTTTATATTTTTGCCTACATGAAGGTGTTTTCAAAGTCATCTGCTGCAGATTTGTTGTATGTGGGCATGGGTTTAAGTCATTTTCAACAGTAGTAGCTGTACCCATTCTACCAATACCTGATAAGGAAAAAGGTCAACTGATAAGTTCATTACAGACTTTTCTAAATGTGAGACTTTGGATCACTCCAGGAGTCTCCTGAATATTAGTCCCTTAACCCTCTCCCTCATACGACAATTCTGCTGCAGACGACTTTGAACATATTTTGTCAAAAAATAGAAAATCTCTATAATTGAATGGATAACCTATAACTAAATGTGGAAAACATCTTCTTTTGTCACTATGTTTTCAAAAAAAAGCTGTCTGCTGCAGGTGTCAGAAAGCGTCTGTAGGAGAGAAAGGGTTTTCCCCACATGTATAGAACAGTGAACTGTACTCACTGTGTAAATATCACTTCTTCTTAACCCTTTCTCCCCATACAAAGGCTTCCTGATGCCTTTGCAGCAGACGACTTTTGAAAAATTATACTTCTTTTTATAGATAGTTTCCATATTTTCGGTTAGATGATTTCAAAGTCATCTACTGCAGATTTGATGTACGCGGGAAAGGATTGACAGTGACACTATATTAACCCATTCCCTCATACGAAAATTCTGCAGCAGACAACTATGAACATATTTTGTCAAAAAATAGAAAATCTCTATAATTAAATGGATAACCTATGACTTAAAGTGGAAAACATTGTGGCAAAAGGAGAAATTGCACGTTTTGTGCAATTTCTTCTTTTGTCACTATGTTTTCAAAATGCCGTCTGCAACAGAGGCATCAGAAAGCGTCTATATGAGAGGAAGGGTTAAAAGATTTACTTACATTGTTACAACAAATCTGTAAAAGAAGACTGAAAATATCTGTGCAAGAATGTGGGAAAACCTCTAAAAATGAAAGTAAACTTTTTGAAAAGAGTTGAAAACATTTTCTTCTTTTTTCACAACGTTTTCAAACGTCTTCTGCTGCAGATGTGTGAAAGGGTTAAGATATTCCAGGACATTTTAAAAAATATTCTGGTTGTCCTCAGTAGCCGCCACAGTCTCACTTTACAATCCATTGGAAGTCATCAGAGCTTAACCCTTTCCCTCATATAGACGCTTTCTGTCGCCTCTGCAGCAGACGGCTTTTTGAAAACAAAGTAACAAAAGAAGAAATTGCACAAAACGTGCAATTTCTCCTTTTGCCACAATGTTTTCCACTTTTTGTCATAGGTTATCCATTCAATTATGGAGATTTTCTATTTTTTGACAAAATACGTTCAATGTCGTCTGCTGTAGAATTGCCGTATGAGGGAAAGGGTTAAACCCAACCACTTTCATAGAGATCAGCAGAGGATCAGTGTTGTATTTAGGGATTTGATGAATTAAAGGAGATGAGCTATTAGTCATCTGTATTGGAGAAAATTTGGTTAACCCTTTCCCTCATACGACAATTCTGCATTACACGACTTTGAACATTGTTTTGAGCAACTTCTTCTTTTGTCACTATGTTTTCAAAAAGCTGCTTGTTTCAGAGATGTCAGAAAGCGTCTATATGAGGGAAAGGGTTAACTGATTTCTTTGAGGTGGCTCTTCAAAAACACCTTCCAAAAATCTGTGGATAACTACTATAAGCCAGATTTTGAGATTGAAGCAATCTTCTAGAAATGGAGAGCAAATGCATATTTCTCCTTTTCACACAATGTTTACCAAAAGTCGTCCAGCTGGTTACATTACGGAAAGGGTAAATGTGTGAAAGGCTGCTTATCTTATCAAATAAGCTGATCAGATAAAAATGTTGTAATACTACAAGCACTTCGGATTAATAACCCTTTTCCACATGCAGCCACTTTCTTAAAGCACTTTGGATAAAGGGAGTGTTTTCAGTTTCCCAAATATCATTGCAGAGAAATTCATCTTTTGCTACAATTTTTGAAACTTATTGAAATAACTATTTATTATACTTTCATTCACAGACTTTTTCCAGATTTGTCTCGAGACATTTTCAAAGTCGGCTGCTGTAAAGTTGTCGTACATGGGATAGAGTCAATTACTGTGTATACAATGTACACAGTTCTGTAAATATTTTACTAAGTTGACTTGTTATTCCTTTATCACTTCGCATTATGGCCCAGCTACAGCAGACGACATTTAAAAACCTTGTGACAAAAGTAGAAATTGCTCAAAATGAGCAATTTCTCGATTTGCCACAATGTTTTAAACCGCATTGAATAATTTAACTTCAATTTGTTGAGGTTTTCCATTTCCATACTTTTGCCAAGATGTTTGTAAAGTTGTCTGCTGCAGATTGGGAGTATGTGGGAAAGGGTTAAGAGGTGCTAAGTGGGTGTACTTTGTATTAATCTAACCATTTACCTTACATGATAATCATGATACATGTATTTTTAAAATTAGTCTAATAAAAATATTTGAAGAAAAATCTCTCAAGCCTCAAAAATTTAAAGTACATTATAATTTTGCTAAAATGTTTTAAACATTGTGAAGAATGGAGAAATTTCTCGTTTTGAGCAATAGTTTTCTTTCTTCATTGCTTTGTGAAAAGGTTTTTTACTTCAGAGATACCAATCGTCAAGGCTTAATTATTTCCATTGGTGTGGTAGTTAAGAAGCATTGTAGACAGTTTCAATGTAATGCATCAAGTAAATAATGAGATATGGACTCTTTTAATTTAGTTGCATGCAAAACTTTAACCAGAATTTCTAAGTTAAATCAAAGCGCCAATGGCACTGTAGTGGCGATCGTATTCATATATTGCAACAACTACAAAGCGTTTATAATATTTATAAAAACCTTCCAGAATTTCCAGATTTGATAAAATTCCAGCTTCCCGTTTTTAGGTCGGTATAGCTAGATACCGAAAACAACTTTTAATATGACTCATAAAGGTCTCACCGGGTGTTCTACACACCGGCTATTGTTTGTTGATAGAGTTGGAACATTGTGAGAATATGTATGAGTTGAAAACATTGTGATAAAATGTGAAATTTCTCATTTTATCACAATGTAAGATATAGCATTTGTATGACTTGAAAACATTGTGAGAAAATGTGAAATTTCTCATTTTATCACAATGTAAGATATAGCATTTGTATGAGTAGAAAACATTGTGAGAAAAATGAAGTTTTTAGAGTAAAACATATTTTTATTAGAAAATACTTACCAGTCATTTAATACCTGATATATAAGCCCCTAGCACTTAACTCATCCAGAAAATTGATCGCGCCCAGCGTATCCCTCACGTCCGTGTGATATACACGGTTGCCGGCAAGCACCGGCCTACGTGACCCACGTGCCACTTTTAATTTACCGTAAGTGTTGGGTGACGACGCGGGGTTGGGAGGCGGGACTGTGAAATGACTGGTAAGTATTTTCTAATAAAAATATGTTTTACTCTAAAAACTTCATTTTTATGTCAAAAATACGTTACCAGTCATTTAATACCTGATGACTTTGCAGCATCGGCCGGGAGGATCGTCCAACACTTCGTCATCAGAGATGTAGCACCATGTAATTTATTTGTCATTTTAACGTAGTACTGAACACAACAGCTTATAAAGTCGGAAATTGGATTAAAGGAATATTTAATCTGATGTGAACTTTATTGTTGTGTTAAATGAATATTTAGCGAACAACTCGCTGAGACGCCACAAGTGGGCCCAGAGAATACAAATTATCTGACTGAGAAGACATGGAACGCAGATAGAACGATGAAAACGTGGACTGCGATTTCCATACTGCAGCATGCATAATGTCCTCTAAAGGAACGTTGTTGGTAAAGGCCCAACTAGCAGAAAGAGCGCGAACCTCATGCGGACGAACCTGAAGCAATGAGAGATCGGCGAGTGACAGATCTTTGTACGCTAACTTAATAGTAGATGATATCCAGCGAGAAATAGTAGCTGCTGAAATATCATTACCTCCTATAAGAGGAAGAAATAATCTCTTCCTAAGACCCCTTGCCCCGTCAACCCTCTTAAGATAATACTTAAGAGATCTGACGGGACAAAGGAATCTGTCGGGATCAGAAGGCCCACAGTTTGCAGAGAGACTGGGAACTGTAATGGCTTCCGGAAGAACCGACGGTAACTGATTCTTTGCCAGAAAACCAGGCTGACAAAGTAGCGAGAAGGAGCCGTCGGATTCATTGAACCTGGCGTACCCCGACTCTACAGATAGTGCGTGTAACTCACTCCTACGCCTAGCGGTCGCAAAAGCGAGTAGAAACACTGTCTTGTAAGTCAAGAACTTAATAGACGCAGACGCAAGAGGCTCATAGGGAGCTTCCGTAAGTGACCTAAGAACACAAGACAAATCCCATTTCGGAGTTAAACTCCTGGAAACAGGTTTGTCTAGCTCGAAAGAACGTATAAGTTCAGAGAGAAATGGATTTGAACCAATGCTCTCTCCCCCTTTGAACTTAAGAGTATTCGATAGCATAGAGCGGTATCCTTTAACCGTACTAACAGCCAGATGCTTTTCCTCAAAGAGGAAAAGAAGAAAATCGGCAATCTGAGTTATAGAGGGACACTCATGATTGACCGATCTTGCACCACACCAATCTGAGAAGATCGCCCACTTCGAATCATAGACAATTCTAGTGGACTGTCTCCTTGATTCTGCGATGCGAGAGGCAACTTTGACAGAAAAGCTTCTCTCTCGGATTGAACGCTTGATAAACTCCAAACGTGAAGGTGTAGCATTGCCGGGTTGGGATGAAGACGCCGACCCGGTTGCTGAAACAGGAGGTCGTCTTGAAGAGGAAGACGTACCGGTTGTGCCGAGAGGCAGGCCAGGAGATCGTTGAACCACGATCTCTGGGGCCAGAATGGTGCTATCAACAGTATTCTGCACTGTTGAGAGCGTAGTACTTTCTGAAGTACGATTGGGACTAGAATGAACGGGGGGAACGCATACCCGAATAGACGGTTCCAATCGAGGGTCAGTGCGTCCACTGCCCAAGCTGCAGGATCGTACATTGGCGACACATAGAGTGGAAGCCGATGATTGGCTCTGGTGGCGAAAAGATCCACCAGAGGTGTTCCGATCTGCATGAACACAGAGTTTACCACACTCTGGTTCAGAGTCCATTCCGCCGGTAGAATCATGTTCTGGCGGGATAAACTGTCTGCTAGAACATTTAGGTGACCGGGAACGTGTTTTACTAATATTACCAACGACGCCGCCCGGCACCAAAGGAGCAACTTCCACGTCTCCAGAAAGAGAAGGTGGGAGTGCGTTCCTCCTTGCCTGCGAATGTAGGAAACAACAGTAGTGTTGTCCGTCGACAACAAAACAGTTTTGTTCGCAACGGAGGCAGAGAATTGATTGAGGGCTAGCAGGACCGCCCTCAGCTCTAAGTTGTTTATATGCAAACACTTTTCCTCCGCTGTCCACATGCCCTGGGCTGTTAAGCCCTGTGGCTCTAAATGAGCTCCCCAACCCACAGCACTGGCATCTGTAAAAAGGTACAGATCCGGAGGTGGAGTGAGCAAGGGCACCCCTTGTAGATAGATTAACGGATCCAGCCACCACCGAAGGTGTGACTTGAAGAAAACCGTCAGAGCTATCTCCTGTTCCAGTGAATCCACAGATGGACGCCACAGGGACAGAAAAAGATACTGAAGGGGTCGCATGTGGAGCCTGCCTAGACTGACTAGGTCGGCTGCTGCACTTAGGGAACCCAGAAGTGACAGCATGGATCGGGCTGTTACCGACACCTGATCCAGGGTGAGTCTGATTTTCTTGCAAAGAGAATCGACTCTGTCCGAGGGAACTCGAATCACCGCTAGGTCGGTGAGAAAAGTCATTCCCACGAACGTAAACCTCTTTGACGGAATCAAGTCCGATTTCTGCGTGTTGGGTAGAAGACCCAATCGCAGAATGGTCCGCCAGGCTAGAGACAGATCGTGAATTAAATTCAAACGATTTGCTCTGTGAAGAAGCCAGTCGTCGAAGTATTGTAGGAGCTGTGGGCCCTGCATACGCAGAAAGGCTCCCACAGCATTGATTACCTTGGTAAATACTCGCGGTGCGGACTTGAGGCCGAAGGGAAGTGCCACAAATTGGAAAACTTCTCCCTCTACCACAAACCGAAGGTATTTCCTCGACGAGGAAGCGATCGGAATGTGGTAATATGCGTCTGTGAGGTCTAGAGAGACCGCCCAGTCGTCTTTCCGGATAGCTGTTCTGATGGAGCGGGCCGACTCCATCTTGAACTTCTCGACCGGTATCAATAGATTTAGAGCTGATAAGTCTATTACCGGTCTCCACCGACCGTCTTTCTTCGGAACAAGAAATAGACGGCTGTAGAAACCCCGTGAATTGGGGTTGAGAACCCTCTCTATAGCCTTCTTTTTCAGAAGTGATAAAATCACTTCCGACATGGCCGGATGGCATGATGACATATCGATCGGCACGCTTGTCAGAGGAGGTGGGGAAACGAAGGGAATTAAGTACCCTTCCCGTATCACAGACAAGATCCAACGATCCTCTGTTATACATTCCCACTCCTCTATGAAATGCGACAAGCGGCCCCCGACTGCTATCTCCGGCCTTGGGAAGATCATAGAGAGGTGCGCATCCCTAGGGCTGCGGCCTAGGGAGAGAGCTGCGCTTAGAAGTATGCCTCTTAGCTCCCGCTTGAAAGTGGGGCTTTGGTTTTGCAGACTTCTGGCCCGTGGAAGACGGTTGTTTTGGCGCAAAGGCCTTAACATCCTGCTTTTGCTTCTTGGCAAGGGGAGGTTTCCTAGCCTTACCCCCTTTTCCAGATGGCGCCGAGCGCTTCTGGCTCTGTGCAAAAGCATTCGCTGCATTCGCCGAGAGGCGTCTGGACTGTTCTGCTGAATCAGAAACAGTCACCGCAGCTATTCTTCCACCGAAGAGGAGATCGGAAGCTAGAGGAGCAGCTCTCAGTTTGTCCTTGCTTTCTTGAAGCAGCAAGGAGGATTTGGCTAACGCCGCATCTCTCCTTGCGGACAGCATCTCTGTGGCGTTCTGAAGATTCAGAGCCATGAGATGCCTATTGCCCGTATCAAAAGCTTCCAGAATTCTGTTAGCACCTCTGCTAGAGACATTCTCCTCTTTTAACAATTGGGACAGAGCTATAGCGAAATGATCATCATGAGAAGAAACCATAACACCCAACCTAGCTCTGGCCTCCCACTTCTCGAGTAACTTGGAATTAACCGTTACAGAAGTGGGTGCAGACAGTCCCAGCATAGCAGCGTCCCCGTCCAAGGCTGGCACCTTGACTGGGAAGAACTCTTTCGAAGTGGTATACTTCTTAGGAGTTACCCATTCTTTAGAAATGGCTGCTGGGACTGACCAGGGTTGACAAGAGTCAAGAGACCTGGTGGCCTGCAATTGTTCAATCAATCTGCCCAGATTGTTTGCCTGAGGAAGTAAACGTAATGGTGTAAAAGCCTCTGCGTTTAATTCCTCGAGACTTGATAGGTTTTTCCGACGAGGGGGAGCGTCAACCTTTGGGCAAAAATGGTCAGGAACTACCCTGAACACTTCATCAATAGCCTGTTGTAGAGACATACGCTCTACCGTTGGCTCGTCACCTGAAAAGGACTGATCTCCCATTTCTTCGTCAGACGAAGGTGTGGGAGAGCTTTGAATCCTGTGACCATGTTCAGCTCTACTTGGTCTCTCGACCTGGAATTGAACGACCGACTCAGACAAGGAATCATGAGATGAATCTATGTACTGATGTAGACCCTTAGATAACGACTTCCCTTCCGCAGCAGGATGAAGTTGAAATGGGTCGACAGTCGGGACCGAGCTAACCGTATGTGACGGTCCCGGCCTCCCCTTCACAGGACACCTCGAGTGTACTTGCTCGGGGGGATGCCTATCTAAGGACTGCCTCATAGAGAGGTGTCCTCCCGGGGGTTGCAAATTCCCATTATTTGGATATTGCTGCTCCCGGTAGGCCTGAGTAACCCGTAGATCACCACCCCTTTGTTTCGGTTGAACCGGGGTTTGGTATGGAGCAGGGGTGTAATCTCGAGAGATATACACCGACCCCCCTGGAGAATGGATTGATTTCTCCCTATACCCGGTGTTCGACGGCTGAGAATTAGAACCAGGTACGTAATGACCATAGGTTTGATAATTATTACTCAGTTGTCCGGGGTACGGTTGACCGGAGACCGGTTTACCGTAACTATTAAACAACATACCCGGATGTCCGGCAAACGAATGATACCCCGTATCAATACGTAGATGTTGCCCGAGACCTGGTCCACCGTTACCCGGTTGCCCGGTTGCCCGGTGCCAGATAAAACAAAACCCGGATGACCGACGTCTCGCATACCGTGGCTATCTGACAGCATGTCTGGTTGTCTATTGACGGAAGGATAATTATTATCCCCTCGAACATGCTGTCCAGACATTTGTCCTCCTGTACCTGGTTGCCCGGTACCCGGTTGACTCATGCCCGGTTGCCAAAAACCCGGTGACCCGGTGGCAATATGACTACCCGGTTGTCCGGTGCCCGGTGTACGGGTGCCCGGTGTCCCGGTGTTTCGGTGTCCGGTGACCGGTTGCCCGGTGACCGGTTTCCCGGAGTCATAAGGGTTTTGCTCGAAAGCATTACCCGGTTGACCTATGCTAAGAACGTTAGACGTTATCCCAACATTTGTCTCCAAAAATTCCCGCCCGTAGGCATCATTCTTTGGACCTCTGAATGAATCCGAAGACTCATAAACCACAGAGGGTTGTGTTGGAATCGGCCAATCTGCCAGGTTTCCCTGAGAAAGGCCTATTGCTTCACCCGAAGGATTAGCCCCAACACCTGGCATCAGAGAATGTTGTTTTCCGTAAGAGAAATGGTCCACAGACCCCCGTTTCTCCGCAGTACTAACTCCAAACCCTTTTGCCAGTCGCTCTTTCCTGCCCTTTGCAGAGCCAGCCGAAGAAAGAGCGTCTGTGACGAGTGTAGAAGGAACAGCCGTAACCTTCTGCACACTCGCCACAATCTCGGAGTCTGAAAACCCTTCAAACTCCTCACCGCTAGAAGAACTCAGCACTTTTTGTTTACTTACCTTCTTCTTCCGGTCTCTGTACAATCTCCTTTTCCCAGCCAAATTCCAAACGGAAGCGGTCCAGGAACTGCAGATTTCACAGGGTGATTCCTGTGTGCACTTAGTGCAATTTAAACAGGCGAGGTGAGTGTCCCATGTAGCTACTATATGGCCGCATGTTCCACGTCTCTGATCACCTTTCGGCATTGTTATTTACAGAATAATATACGAAAATAAACACCAAAAAACAAACAAAAAAATTTCAAAATTTTTCTACTTTTTATTTTCTAGTCTACTATGGACGTACCTAATGAAAATATTTTTTCACAAAATATTTCCATAATTTTAATTCAATAAATATACAACGAACATATCATACACAAGAAGATGATAGCAATAATTGATACCTCTAACGAGGAGGGGAAATAAGGATGTTGAAAACAAACAATACTCGGAATCCGCACTCGACGATGTGTTATTGAAATAGTGGGTGGGGTAACCCACCGTGACTTTCAATTTGTTGTGTACGAAATAAACATATAAAACAAACAATAATTTTCACAATTAAATTAGCTAATGTTTTATACAGATTCGGAACTGAATGAGCAAACTTGCTTAAGACGAAAACGCCTTAAAGAGACAAAGAAATTAATTTATAAATAAATAAATAACTTAGCCGTCAAGATGGTGTGTCCAGGAAATTAAAAGTGGCACGTGGGTCACGTAGGCCGGTGCTTGCCGGCAACCGTGTATATCACACGGACGTGAGGGATACGCTGGGCGCGATCAATTTTCTGGATGAGTTAAGTGCTAGGGGCTTATATATCAGGTATTAAATGACTGGTAACGTATTTTTGACATAAAATGAGAAATTTCTCATTTTATCACAATGTAAGATAGAACAGTTGTAAGAGTTGAAAACATTGTGAGAAAATGATGATAGAATAGTGAAGAGTTGAAAACATTGTGAGAAAATGATGACAGAATAGTGAAGAGTTGAAAACAGTGTGAGAAAATGATGATATAATAGTGAAGAGTTGAAAACATTGTGAGAAGAACAGTTGTAAGAGTTGAAAACATTGTGAGAAAATGATGATAGAATAGTGAAGAGTTGAAAACATTGTGAGAAAATAATGATAGAATAGTGAAGAGTTGAAAACATTGTGAGAAAATGATCGCTGATAGAACACTGTAAGAGTTGAAAACGTTGTGAGAAAATGTCATTTTCGTAGGACAATATCTTTTCTAAAAAAATGTTAATCAATCATTTGTTCCTAATTCAAAAATTATGAAGACATACAACTATAAAAAGTTGTTTTCGTAACAACCAAAATATGGTAATATGGGATTAAAAGTCGTAAGCAAAGTTGTTTTCGCGGCAGCCGAGTTGTTTTCGTGAGCCGATTTTATTTATTTATTTGCGTTTTAGCCTACGCCACTCACTAATTTTTCTATTTCGCGTAATTAGTACAAAAAAAAACTATTACATACTTTTAAAATTCATCGTTATATGTTTGTGCACATGCTTTTAAGTAAATAATTAGAAAACTTATGAATACATGTGATTTATTGTCAAATAAAACGTTGTTTTTGTGACAGTCATGTTGTTTTCGTGAGCCGACTTTATTTATTTATTTGCGTTTTAGCCTATGCCACTCTATAATGTTGCAATGTTATTGAAAACGGGACCAGGTACGAAATAAGCACTTTTTACGGACCATAATTGTTAAACTCGTAGGTATTTTCAGAAATTACAAAAGAAGTTAATTGGCCGTTTTATTTTGGCGAGGTGCTTTCAGAGTACAACCAATTCCTGTAAACACGGTAATATTTTACCCTCAGGCCGAATCAGGTTAAAGGTCAAAAGGTTACGGTTGACTACAGTAAAAATAGAACGAGGCACAGCTCTGCATACCGTACCCAAGACGCGCGATGATATTTATTATCTGCCAAACATGAAGAAAGCTAATATGTAAATAGTTTAACTCTATTTAGATATTTTCTCGGTAAATCTCAAATATTAGTACCAATCCGGTATCAAAGTAGCACTAACATTATCATTATTAATCGTGTGCCTGCATCATTGATGGAACTATATATATATATGGCGGTTTAACGGAAGTGAGTAAATTGCCTTTGCAGAAATATCCAACCGACTGTTCAAAACCGACTATATAAGGTTTTTTTCGTTGTTGTTGTTTTGGTAGCACTGTGGCGATTGTCAACCAATCGCCACAAAAAGGGCCATAACTTGCATAAAATGCAGGATAGAGTTATCTAACTTGATCATATACAGGTATGCTAGTTGGGTAGGGTAGTTGATTGATTGTTTGGGGTTTAACGCCATTTTTAACAATTTCTCAGTTATATCACAGCGGCCAGTTCACCTACTCATGCATTTCCTGGTTTTCTCACACCAGGACTCCACACAAAAATCTTCCCAAACAACTAGCTGCTTTTCCAGATAGACTAAGCCCATTGGTGGAAGACGAATGACGCATGTCGCATTGACTTTTGTCAATCGTCGGAAAGAAAGTTGGCCAAGCCGGGATTCAAACTCACAACCCCTGGATTGACAGCCCGCGTGGGTAGGGTTATATAAAGTTTCAATGCAATGCATCAAGTCTATACTGAGATATGGACTCTTTACCATTTCCCTCATACGACAATTCTGCAGCAGACGAATTTTAACATATTTTGTCAAAAAAAAGAAAATCTCTATAATTGAATGGATAACCTGTGACTAAAAGTGGAAAATATTGTGGCAAAAGGAGAAATTGCACGTTTTGTAAAAAAAAAAGCTGTCTACTGCAGAGGCATCAGAAAGCGTCTATATGAGGGAAAGGGTTAAATTAGTTCCACTCAAAACTTTAACCCGAATTTCTAAGTAAAAAAAGGGCAATAACTTGCATAAAATGCAGGATCGAGTTATCTAACTTGATAATCTACATAGGTGTGATGGTTGGAAAGGGTTGTATAAAGTTTCAATGCAATGCATCAAGTTATGTTGAGATATGGACTCTTAATTTAGCTGCACGCAAAACTTTAACGAGAATTTCTAAGTAAAAAAGGGCCATAACTTGCATAATATGCAGGATAGAGTTATCTAACTTGATAATCTACATAAGTTTGATAGTTGGGCAGAGTTGTAGAAAGTTTCAATGCAATACATGTTGTATATAAGTACTTGCATGCAAAACCTTAACCAAGGTGTGATGTGGACACGGACGCCAGGGTGAGTAGTATAGATCTCATATTCTTCGAATTATAAGTCAAGCTAAGAATCATTTGCATTATCCTTAGTACTTCAACATAATTGTTCTATTAAGCCTGCGACTTCTATTTTTAATAGGTTATCGGAAATGACATGGGAGGGGGGGTTATTATTAGATTTTTTTTTTAAATGTCTTGAACATATTACAATTGCGTTTGTTTAAAAACACTAAGTTATGACACATCTAAAATGAAAAAATAAATATTCCGATGTTTTAAGTATGTGCAGTTTCTTTATTTTGACTGGCATTTACGTTTTTGTGTTTTATTTACGAAGACAAAACAGTCCCTATTAGCTAGACTGGGATACTTTATTTTCATAAACTATGTAATCAAAAGGCGATAACTACAAACCTTTACGTCGCACAGTCAAATTTGTTTACATACGCACACCTGCTTGCAGCACACTATCGATATGTAAATCACGTCAAATTCTCCTTTTAATAGATAAGTATTAACATAAACTGGTAACAGAAACAAAAATAAGATTTTTTTGCGAAAATATGTCTCAAATATAAGCCTGTTTATCGGTCGTGAACGTCGAAACGCTTTTTCCTCAGTTCGTGACCTAGTTTCATATTGCCAAAATGTAAACAAGCGAAGTAACCGGAAGTAAAATGTAAACTTAGAAAAGTGACTTGTCTATGCAGACAAAAAATGTCGCACGACAAATTGATTTCATAAATGTCACGAAACGAGTGCATGGGTCGAATGTAGGAGAAAAAACGATACTATAGAAATGCGTTTTCTCTCGAATGCAGTGGAATAAAACATGCGCTTAAGCTTTGCCTGATTTTTTATTCACTTTCTTCGATGTCTGACACTACGACTCGATCTTGAAACGAGGGTCAACATTTTGAAAAAATGCTCGATCGAAAACCTTTTTACAGATAGATAGCTAATATTACACACTTAAATGATTAAATATATGTGATATTAAATGTTTATTTGGCTTGAAACAAATTAAGAGAAGAACAAACTCTGATAAACAATAGATTTAGAAATAAAGAAAAATGAAGTTTTTCAAGTAAAACATATTTTTATTAGAAAATACTTACCAGTCATTTAATACCTGATATATAATCTCTACACCCTTAATTCATCCAGAAAAAGAACTCGCCTTGCGTATTCCTCACGTATATGTGATATACACGGTTGCCCGTAAGAGCGGGAAAGCACGTGATATCTTGCCACTTTTATTTCAACATTAAGTGTTGGGTGACGACGCGGGGATGGGAGGCGGGACTCTATAAATGACTGGTAAGTATTTTCTAATAAAAATATGTTTTACTTGAAAAACTTCATTTTTATGTCAAAAATACATTACCAGTCATTTAATACCTGATGACTTTGAAGCATCGGACGGGAGGTTCGACCAATACTTACTGTCTTTCCAGGTAGCAGCACCTTGTAGTAGTATTATTTTCTAATTTCATTTACAAAGTACTTGAACCCAACAGCGGAAGTAAAAGATTGGATTGATGACGAACAATCAGTGTTTACTTCAAAGTTATGTTGGGTGTAATATTTAGCGGACAAATCGCTGAGACGCCACCAAGGGGCCCAGAGAGTACAAGTTTTCTGTCTGACCAGACATGGAACGTAAGTAAAACGAAGAAAAGGTCGACTGAGTTTTCCAAGTTGCCGCGCGAAGAATCTCTTCAAGGGGAATATTGTTCGAGAAAGCCCAACTAGTGGACAGTGCTCTTACTTCATGCGGCCGAATCCGCAGAAATGACAGATCTCGACTCGATAAACCTATGTACGCTAACTTGATCGTATTAGATATCCAGCGAGAAATAGATGCTGCCGATATATCGTTACGACCTATGAGAGGGAGAAATAGCCTCTTTCTCCGACCCCTATTCCTCTCAACTCTCTTAAGATAGAACTTAAGAGCTCTGACAGGACAAAGGGATCTGTCGGTATCCGAAGGCCCACAGCTCGCAGATAGACTAGGAACTGTAATTGGCTCCGGAATTACCGATGGTAATTGATTCTTAGCCAGGAACCCTGGTTGACACAGTAGAGTAAAAGAGCCATCAGACTCATTGAATCTGATGTGCCCCGTCTCTACAGAAAGAGCATGCAATTCGCTCCTACGGCGAGCTGTAGCGAAGGCTAACAGAAAGACGGTTTTATAAGTCAATAACTTCAAAGACGTCGATTCAAGAGGCTCGTAAGGCGCTCTTGTAAGTGACCACAGGACACAAGACAAATCCCATTTTGGAGTTAAACTCCTAAAAACGGGTTTCTCTAATTCGAAAGACCGCATAAGTTCAGAGAGAAATGGATTAGAACCAATGCTCTCTCCCCCTTTGAACTTAAGCGTATTCGATAACATAGATCGGTAACCTTTTACCGTACTAACTGCTAGGTGTTTTTCTTCAAAAAGAAAAAGAAGGAAATCGGCAATTCGAGTTACAGAGGGACACTCCGGATTGACCGACCTTGCACCACACCAATCTGAGAAGATTTTCCACTTGGAATCATAGACGATTCTAGTGGATCGTCTTCTCGACTCTGCGATGCGAGAGGCAACTTTCTGAGAAAAGCTTCTCTCTCGGATAGCACGCTTGATAATGTCCAAGCGTGAAGATGTAGCATTGCCAGGTTGGGATGAAGACGCCGACCTGGTTGCTGAAACAGTACGTCTTCTCGAAGCGGAAGACGTATTGGATCTGCCGAGAGGCAGGCCAGGAGGTCGTTGAACCACGACCTCTGGGGCCAAAACGGTGCTATCAAAAGTATTCTGCACTCCTGACAGCGAAGAACCTTTTGAAGCACGATTGGAACTAGAATGAACGGGGGAAACGCGTACCCGAACAGGCGGTTCCAATCGAGGGTCAGTGCGTCCACTGCCCACGCTGCAGGATCGTACATCGGTGACACATAGAGTGGTAGCCGATGATTGACTCTGGTGGCGAAAAGATCCACCAGGGGTGTCCCGATCCGCATGAACACCGAGTTTACTACACTCTGGTTCAATGTCCACTCCGCCGGAAGAATTTTGTTTTGGCGGGACAGACTGTCTGCTAAGACATTCAAACGGCCGGGGACGTGTTTCACTACCAGTACTAGTGACGTCGCCTGGCACCAAAGGAGTAACTTCCAAGTCTCTAGAAAGAGAAGATGGGAGTGCGTTCCTCCTTGCCTGCGAATGTAGGACAAAACAGTAGTATTGTCCGTCGACAATAAAACAGTTCTGTTCGCAACGGAGGCAGAGAACTGATTGAGGGCTAGCAGGACTGCCTTCAACTCTAAGTTGTTTATGTGCAAACAACGTTCCTCCGCTGTCCACATGCCCTGGGCTGTAAAGCCCTGTGGCTCTAAATGAGCTCCCCAACCCGCAGCACTGGCATCTGTAAAGAGGTACAGATCCGGAGGTGGTGTGAGCAAGGGTACCCCTTGTGGATAGATTAACGGATCCAGCCACCACCGAAGATGTGACTTGAAGAAATCCGTCAGTGCTATCTCCTGTTCCAGTGAGTCCACCGATGGACGCCACCGGGACAGAAAAAGATACTGAAGGGGTCGCATGTGAAGCCTGCCTAGACTGACTAGGTCGGCTGCTGCACTCAGGGAACCCAGAAGTGACAGCATGGAGCGGGCTGTTACCGTAGTCCGCTCCAGTGTGAGCTCGATCTTCCGGATAAGAGAATCGACTCTGTCCGTAGGTACTCGAATTACCGCTAAGTCGGTGAGAAACGTCATACCCACGAACGTGAACCTCCTTGATGGAACTAATTCCGACTTCTGCGTGTTGGGTATTAGACCCAAACGCAGAATGGTCCGCCAGGCTAGAGACAGATCGTAAATGAGAAGTAAACGATCTGTTCTGTGGAGTAGCCAATCGTCGAAATACTGAAGAAGCTGGGGTCCTTTCATGCGAAGAAAGGCTCCCACAGCATTGATTATCTTCGTAAAGACTCGAGGAGCGGACTTGAGGCCGAAGGGAAGTGCCCTGAATTGGTAAACTTCCCCATTTACCACAAAACGAAGGTACTTCCTCGACGAGGAAGCGATCGGAATGTGGTAATAGGCGTCTGTGAGGTCCAGCGAGACCGCCCAGTCGCCTTCCCGAATAGCTATTCATATGGAGCGGGTCGATTCCATTTTGAACTTCTCGACCGGTATCAATAGATTTAACGCTGACAAATCTATTACCGGCCTCCACCGTCCGTCTTTCTTCGGAACGAGGAAAAGACGGCTGTAGAAACCCCGAGAATTGGGGTTGAGAACCCTCTCTATGGCGTTCTTTTTCAGAAGTGATGATATCACTTCTGACATGGCCGGATGCCTTGACGACATGTCGATAGGCACGCTTGTCAGTGGAGGAGGAGAAAGGAAGGGAATTAGATAACCTTCCTGTATCACAGATAAGATCCAACGATCCTTTGTGATACTTTCCCATTCCTCTATAAACTCTGACAGGCGGCCCCCGACTGCAATCTCCGGCCTTGGGATAACCATAGAGAGGTGCGTATCCCTAGGGCTGCGGCCTAGGGGCTGCGCTGTACTTCGAAGGCTGCCGATTCTTAGACCCCGTTTTAAAAGGAGCCTTCGGTTTAGCCGACTTAGTACCCGTGGAAGTGGATTGCCTAGGCACAAACGCCTTAGGATCCCGTTTATGCTTCTTTGCCTGAACAGGCTTCTTAGGCTTGCTCTTAAACGTCGACGTTGCCGAGCGTTTTTGACCTTGAGCAAAAGCACTAACTGCGCTCGCCGAAAGGCGTCTGGACTGTTCTGACGCATCAGACACAGTCACCGCAGCTACTCTTCCACCCAGGAGTAATTTGGAGTCCAAGGGCGCGGCTCTCAGGCGGTCCTTGCTAATTTGTAGCAATGAGGAAGGGGCATGCAAAACTGCATCCCTCCTCGTGGACATTAACTCTGTGGCATTCTGCAACTGCAGAGCCATCAGATGCCTGTTGCCCGTATCCAAGGCCTCTAAAATTCTACTAGCGCCTTTGCTAGAGACATTTTCCTCTTTCATTAAGAGGGACAGAGCCACCGCGAAGTGGTCATCTAGAGATGCCACCATTACTCCTAGCCGTGCTCTGGCCTCCCACCTCTCTAATGATTTAGAACTCACTAAAACATGGGCGGGCGTAGCTAGTCCAAGTGTAGCTGCTTCCCCGTCCAAGGATGGTACCTTGACCGGGAAGAACTCCTTAGACGTGACATACGTCTTAGGAGAGACCCATTCTTTCGAGATGGATCCTGGGACGAACCAGCCTGCAGCCACTGAGTCAAGAGACCTGGTTGACTGAAGCTGTTCCACCATTCTGCCCAAATTGTTAGCTTGAGGTAGTAACTGTGACGGAGTAGTGATCTCCGCATTAAGTTCCTCTAAGCTAGAAAGGTTTTTCCGACGAGGGGGAGCGTCAACCTTTGGGCACAAAGTATCCGGTACTACCCGAAATACTTCGCTAATGGCCTGTTGAAGAGACCAACGCTCTTCAGTCAACTCAATATCTGCAGCTGACTGGCTTCCCTCATCTTCGTTACACGAAGAGCTGGGGGAGTACCTAGTCCTCTGAATCCGATTTCGACGTCGTCTAACTGGTCTTGCAACCGGTTGATCAACGTCGGACTCAGACATGGAACTTTCCGAAGAAACCATGTTCTGTTGGAGATCAAACGGAACGGACCCTCTCTCCGCAGCCGAGAGCGGTCGTGTTCGATCAACTGTCTGGGCATAACTAACCGTATGGGACGGTTTAGCCCTCCCTTTATCAGAATGCGCTAACGTATTCTGTTTCAGGGGTTGCCTTTCCAAGGACTGTCTATTAAATAGATGTCCCTCCGAATGCCTCGACATCCCAAAATACGTTGGGTTTTGATGCTCTCGGTAGGCTTGGAACTCCCGTCTATTTCCGACCGGTTCCATTGAATGGACCGGTGGAAGGTACTGGGGAAAAGTGTTATCTTTAACGATGTACACAGTTCCTTTTGGGGATTGAAAAGATCTCTCTGCACAAGAGTTCCCATACCCGGAGCCAGACGGGTGAATAATAGAGGTCGGTCCGTAACCTATACTCTGATTATTCGTGCACCCACTCTGTTGTTGACCCGCTATGGAATGATAATTTGTATCAATCCGGTCACTCAGTACAGAGCTCGTGCCTGGACGCGCCATGTTTGCATAAGCAATTGGCTGACTAGTTGCGTCATTAACAAATGAGCGACTGTCTGGTCGTGAGATGTTTTCATAACCAACAGGTAGTCTAGCCCCGTCATTACCAAATGACTGACTATCTCCCTGCCGTGTCATGTTCACCTGCGTGACCGGTAGGTTGGTCGTATCATAATTAAATGATTGACCCAAACCTTGTCTAGACATGGCTACATGCTTGACTGATTGGCTAGCCACTTCATCGTAAAATGAGTGTCTGCCTGGTCGCGTCATATTTAAATGAGTGACCGTCTGCCTGGCCGCGTCGTAGCTATTCGACTGCAGCCCTGTCATTTCACCGCTAAGTGAATGACTACCTTGTCTAGCCATGGCAAATTGACTGACTGGCCCGGTCGTCTGACCGGTGACAGGTCGCGTCATCGCTAGATGACGCCCCGGTTGCCCGGGGACCTGTCGCGCCACGGCATTTGGGTCTTGCTTTCCAGCTCCAGCAAAACCCGGTTGACTAATGATAGGCAGTAGTGAATCTGTTCTACCAAGAGTCTCCGGAAAACTCTGTCCGCAGACATCGTGATCCGGCACCCTGCAGCAGTCCGAAGACTGCTGTAGCTCAGGGTGTGGTGTTGGTTGAGCCCCAACACCAGGCGACAGATAATGCGGTTCAAGGAAAGATGACTCCAGCACTTGAGCACTCTCTACCTTGTTTCGGTACGGTATCAGGCCCGAAGGCTTTAGTTCCCCGACCGAACAACGCGCATCCAAAGCTACCTTAACACGCTCCTCCTTGTCTCTAGCTAGACTTGGAGGTGCGTTTGTGTTAAGTGGAGTAGGTACAGCCTTAACCTTTAAGCCACTTAACACAGTCGCGGAGTCCGATTGAGAAAACCCCTCGAACTCCGCTTCACTCGAGGATACTAGAGACACCTTTTTAGGGGCACTCTTACCCTTTCTGCTTCTGCTAGTCTTACCCTTCTTGACCAGTTTCCACGTAGAAACCGACCACGAAGAGCAGTACTCGCATGGTGACAGTTGTGTGCATTTAGAGCAATACACACAGTCCGGATGCGTGTCCCATGTGTCCACAGCATGACCACACGAGCCACGCCTCTGATCACCTTTTTGTGACATATTTATGATACAAATATACGAAAAGAACACAAAATAACACCAAAAAAAAAAAATTCTCAAATTTTTTTCTACTTTTTATTTTTCTACCCGAGTGACAACCCGGAACGTATATAATCTATAAACAAAATTTATAAATTTTTGTCTATGTTATAATTACATGTAAATACAACAACATCATAAGTATAATCTATAACGGGATTGGAAACTCATCGTTTAACTTAAGTCTTGAACTCAATTACGTTCCGCACCCGAAGACATTAACTGAAAATAATGGGTGGGGTAACCACCTCGTGCTTTTCAGCTAGTTGTCGCCTACAAAAACAAGCAATTACAACAATAATTTAAACATTTAAATGCAGTTGAATATCTGTTAATGCAGTTCCATAACTGAATGAACAACTAAATAAGGCAATAGGCCTTAAAAAGCCAAGAAAAGAATAATTAGAAAATAATGTGTAAATTCTTAGCTGTCTAGCTGGTGGATCCAGAAATGAAAGTGGCAAGATATCACGTGCTTTCCCGCTCTTACGGGCAACCGTGTATATCACATATACGTGAGGAATACGCAAGGCGAGTTCTTTTTCTGGATGAATTAAGGGTGTAGAGATTATATATCAGGTATTAAATGACTGGTAATGTATTTTTGACATAAAAACTGCTCTTTCGCACCCAATTAATTTCATACTTGCCACCTATTAAATAGTAATGGGACTCGCAACTGGCATTTCTCTTGCGCCAAACATATAATGTATGCATCAATGATTTAGATAAACAATTTAACTGATAATCATATGTTGTTTCATGTGTGGTCTACTTTTTAAACATATGAGGATAAATTTTAACATCTGTGAAATATTTATTATAATTATTATTAAAAAGGAGGAAGTTCATGTCTTCAGCAATTTAACCGTTTTCTCAATGTTTTAAGCGTTTAAAGGTTTTCATTGTTGCTTCAGACATGGAAAGGGTTTAATAGCTTTTTATTGCATGTAGATTTAAATCCCAAAATGTAATAATTTGTTGTGGTTTTATTGACAAATACAAAACATCCAAAATCCTGACCAAAAGAAATCCTGAAATTTGTAGATCTATGTGAAATTTCAAAAATCCTGGAATTAGTCCTTATGAAAACATTATGTGTATTTTTAGACTAATGAAAGTCAAGAATACATGTGTGTTAAAAATTAAATCAATGCAGTCTATAGTATTCTGAAATATATATATATTTATAAATCAAAGTCGAGCATACTTCAAATATTTACCCAAACTTTTTTTGCTACAAACTGCAAGTAAAGGGTTACCATTTACACATATTACATAAGGTGTCAATACTGTATATAGCGTGTCAAACTGATAATCCTTGCTTTAGGCTATTAAAGAGATCGATACAATACTGATCATCATCGGGTTTCGTTATAAAACGCGGTAACTTCATCTTGTAAAACCTTTAGTTACGGCTTTTTTGGATGAGACTAATCCATCGTTTTTGCTGTGTAAGCAATATGGTACTGGGAACATTTCGTGCCCATTTTTCAACAATATTTCAGTTACATGTTTATATGGCAAGGGAAAGGTTCAATTGCTCCTAATGGGCAGTTCCACAGTTCTACTCTTATCAAACGACCTTCACCCTTTACGGCGGTCGGATTTGTGATATTTTTAAAAGATTTGAGAATTAGGAACATTCACATCATTTTTAACAGTATTAAAGATGTATACATGGTAAACAGAACTAAATGTTCCGTAAAAATACGTTAAGCAAGTGATCAATTAATTATAATCTGAGCACTTTACCAACGTATTTTTCACGAACATTCTTTTTATTCGAATATATTTATGAACTTGAACGGAAATGTAAATGCGAGTACTAAGCGATGAACAAAATAAGGCAACAATGAGATTTATAACTTTTCAGAAAATAACAAATTTATAAACTCTTCGTTGGCAAAGCATGCAAATATAGGGAGAATATTCGAATAATTTGTGATCAAATATTCAAATACTTATTTTTGTATTCATTGCCATCCCTAGGTAAAAGGTTGACTCTCTAACTTTTGAAACAAATTTCATAGCTTAATATGGGGCCATAACTACTATGGAATACCCAAAGGGATCTGACTAGGCTTCATTCTGGGTCCAGAAAATACTTACCCATATTAAGATGTTCATTCTAACTAGACAGCCAACAATTTCTGTGGAAGCCTCGTTGACTTCACATGTGTTCATTCTGTTTATCAACAGGTGTAAAGGAATCAAACAATGTCGTATACATTTGTAAACAGAGTTGATAAATTATGATAAAAGGTTATCATGAATGCACATCCACAAAGTAACGCTTCATTCAAGAGAGCAACGGCATTATATAGTCCAGAGCTCCATAGAAGGTGCAAAATCCTGTTCTAAAATGTCATCAATAAACCGTTTCCCTGATACAAGACTTCTGCAGCAGAAGACTTTGAACATATTTTGTCAAAAGATATGAAATCTCTATAATTGAATGGATAACCTATGACTAAAAGTGGAAAACATTGTGACAAAAGGAGAAATTGCACGTTTTTCTTTTGTCACTATGTTTTCAAAAAGCTGTCTGCTGCAGAGGCGTCAGAAAACATCTATATGAGGGAAAGGGTTAAACCCTGTGTTGCAGGTACCCAAAATACTTGTCTTATACTACAAATCTAAAAGTCTAGTCATGCAAGTAAAATTATGGAATAGAGTTAAAAAACATTGTGGCAAAACGAGACATTCCTCTTTATGTACTTCTCCTCCTCTTGCCTCAATGTTTTCAAAAGAATTCTGCTGCAGATGCATCTGCAGGTGAAAAGGGTTGATGAGGACCACAGAATAAGGTTTGGTTATGTTGAACTTGGGACAAAAAGAACAACTAACTGCCCCTTCTGTCTGCAACACATGTTGCTCAGGAGGGGTTTCTTAACCCTTTCCCACATACAACAATTCTGCAGAAAACTACTTTGAAACCCATATTGGCAAAAAAGACGGATTATCTTTATTTATTACTTAGAAAAAGATGAAAACGTTGTGGCAAAAGGAGAAATTGCTCAATTTGAGCAATTTCTGCTTCAGTCACAATGTTTTCAAAAGTCGTCTGCTGCAGATGCGTCAGAAAGCATCTGTATAAGAGAAAGGGTTAATTAATTAGAAGGCATTCTAATGCTGTTTTCAACAGTTTTTCAGATATTTCTCAGCTACAAGTTCACCTAACATGTGTTTCCTGGCTGGCTTTCTCCCACTAGCACTGTACTCCAAACAACATAATTTCATGGCAACAAACTGGCTACCGTCTCACATAGACTATTTTAAGCACAGTGTTGGAAGACTAATCATGCTAGTAGCCACAATGACTTTTCTCAGTCATCATAAAGTATCAAGCTCATTGTATTTGGAGTGGGTTTCAATGTAATAGTAAAAATAAGTACTTACTTTCACACTTGAGACACTGTTTATAGACACCCCAGATAAAGTCCCCACACTCATCACACCAGGTTGGATTCGTCAACTGCTGCGCCCGAAAGTCGTGACCTTTGGCAGGTGCTCTCAATAGTGTACCGTAATCCTCATGCTCTGATCCAATACCATTGGGAATATGAGACATTTCAATTTGTTCATTTGAAAGCACATGTTGCTCCTCGCTGGCACTAGGCCTTCGCGAAAATATTGGAAGTAAATCGAAAACACTTCTATAGTTCCTCAAACCGTTTCTTATCACACCGAAAACTCCCTCCCCCGAACCTGAAGGACTGTTTGTCTGTCCGAGTTTCTGCGGGCTACTCGCTGACCTTTCCATGATTGTAAAAAAATCAGCGAATGAATGTCACTGTGCTCCTTTTTGCCATTAAAAATCTACAGCTTTCACTATTTCCTTTCTCTGTAGAGTTACAGTTATACTGCTAACGTGTAGATAGTAGCATTACAAGTATATCATTTCTGTTTTGTTGAAAAGATGAAGCTCATTTATCCAGCTGAAGGCATCGCTATTTTAAAATTTCAGAAATTCTTCTATCTACATTCTTTTTCCTGCAATAATAAATAATCATTTGACTGTTTAACTGATGTGATGATACCCAAGAATTGAAACAATTATCTCATGATCCATTATTGCAGCAATTGCTTGACAAAGAATAAAAGAGAAACAACACAAGCTTTAAATGCAGTATTTCAATCATACCAAAACATTGCCCAGAGGTCTAGATAAGGAATAGTAAACTGTTGTTTACCCAACGGTATCCCTCTTATGACTCAACCAAACCCTTGTGAGTACCAACAAGGGCCACAACATAGGGTTTGAGGGTCATTAAAGGATTTGGGGATGTGAAATACTCTTCTTATTTAGAGCTCTGATTATTTCACTAACATGGTGTATCATTCTTTATACAGTGGACTCGCTATTACTCTAGATTAGTATTTCACATCCCCAAAT